>OY284468.1:37014908-37462280 GCA_958336335.1 Dilophus febrilis
TATCGTTTAAAAATCATTACAAGCGCACAAAATCATAAAATTGGAAATTAAAAATTGGTGATTGGAATAAAAACGATTTGCAAATTGCAAATATGCGTAAACAAATTGGAAATAAAAAAAATACAATTTTTATTTAGGTTATGTGGTCAGTGGTGTTGTTGTTGTTTGCGGCTTAACTTAAGAAGATAAGAAATTTATTTACTTTTTAAAGTAAAACCAAAATAATAAATAATATAATATATTGAAAAAGAAAAACAGAATTTGAATACGGGGAGTTGATTACATTCATTGATTGAAAATCAAACCGCAAACGGAAGGATTCAGTTTTAGTGATTGAAATACGAATGTTGTATTATTGATTTAGTTTCGATTGAAATAATTGAATAGGACTTCCTT
Organism: Dilophus febrilis; assembly: GCA_958336335.1. NCBI lineage: Eukaryota > Metazoa > Arthropoda > Insecta > Diptera > Bibionidae > Dilophus > Dilophus febrilis. The sequence goes on from OY284468.1 coordinate 37,015,305, forward strand.
AAAAATTTCCCAAAGATTTGTTTACAACGATTGATCAAATCGAAATCGATTATTATTTGGCAAAAAAATAATGGATGAGAAAAAGAGTTCATGTGATTTAACAATATTACCGACACAAGTAAGTTTTTTTTCTACATTATAATTATAATATTAAATAATGTGGTTCTATAAATTATAGTGCAGTTTGCGACTTAATTCTGGGCAAACCAATTTCATGTTTACAAATTTATCACCTTATTCAAATGCAATCGAATTACATCAAATCATCAAATGTAATCGAATACATGATACTACTTTGTCATTACAATATAGAAAACCTCTAAGGCGTCTTAATAATTTGAAAAGAATAAGTATGGTCTACCCGTAAACAAGTAGATTACATTAGTGCAATATTAAACAAAAATAATAGCTATGGTTAAATATGTGATTATCTTCAAAAAGTGTGTGCAATCACATTCTGTGTGCTAAATTTAATTCTCCTGGATCGGTATATTTATTTTTTCAATTGACCAGAATAGCGTGTTGTCGGTATCCAAAAGAAAAAAAAATCAAGGAATTTTAATAGAATGGTTTATAATTTATAATAATTTATTTAGTTTATTATATATAATACACATATATTTTAATCATTATTTATTCACACAGGTACAAAAAAGTAATTATGATAAATTAGTGTTATCTTTATGTAAGTATATTTTGTGGATAAATTTATTAACATCATATAATCATATAATGTTTATACGAGCAATACCATAAGAAACAAAATCGTTTTGCTTTGGTTATTGGATTAAAGATAAACATCTATTATGATATTTTAAGATGATAAATTTTCAATTTTAATTTATTATACACATCCTTTTAGGTGCAAAAGATCAATCGTCATACTGGACGGAATATAAAGACACAGATCCATACATTTTATTAAAAGTTGCTTTACAAGTTTTTTGTGATAATTTAAATGAGAATTCATCTCATATTTACTCAACATTAAAGCATATCAATGCTATACATAAACGATATTCGAACAACCAATGCACTATTAATATTAATAATCATAATTCAACGCAGTCATCATTATTATATAGTCATGAATTAATAATTGATGAATATCTATCCGCAAACAATGTTCGATTTAAATGGTTTACAAAATTGACGAAAAATCCATGCAATAATTTAATTTTACTATTAAACACTTCTATGGATTTGCCGTATAATGGGGTACGTCATGAAACGTTGACATTGTTCAATAATTGGATTGGCGGCCGTAATAAGAATGGTGATGATAATAAAATATTACCTGTGGCTCAAACAGTTTTCAAAATGTTAATTGATACCTATTCATGGAGAAATAAAAATAAATATTATTTTTTAAGAAATTTATTAATGGAATACAAAGCATCAGATTTATTATTAACGAACAATGAAGATATAAAGAAAATGATATTGGGCTGTACAATATCATTAAATTATCGTCATTTAATATCGCTAGGACAACAATTGTGTTTGCAATTGTTAAAAGTCAATAAAATGGAAGTTTATTATGCGGTTAAAAATATTTTAGTAAACGATACTAATTATAAAGTCGAAAATTGTATAAATGTTTGGTTAAACACTTGGCCACCAGAAAATCTATCAGAATTATATAACGAATTAGATTTAACAAATTTCGTTGCTGTCGGAGTATTTGGGGTATTCGAAGGTGTAGATGAGGATGGAACCCATGGTTATCTATACAAAAATAATATAAATATTTTACTATTATTACGTAGAGTTATGCAAAGTGATTTTGAACGTGACGAATATCTGCTCCAAGATGGCAAATTAAATAAATTCATTTTCCAATACGGAAAATATGACGATGCACAAAAAATTTCATATTATAAATTAATACTAATGAGTATTGTAGAACGCAATTTAGATATTGAAGCGTTAGGAAATATGCTGACATCGTTCAAAGACTTTTTGTTATCAACTTTATCAACAGAATTAACAGGTTTACGGCAAGAGATAATTAAGGGTTTGCCATCGATTATTTATAAACTTGCATCTATTCTGTTAAAAGAAGGTCATGAAATTGTACCGTCCTTCATTTCATATCAAGCCATTATTATGAGATTTTTTTTATTTATAAAAAATGATATTTTTGAATCAACAATGGCCAATGTAAATAAAAGAAATACCGACTATCAACCGGTAATATTTGCGTTACGTATTTATGAAATGTTTTTGAAAGTATTTCATGGTTGTAACAAAGATCAATTATTTAAACAATATGATGAAAAAAAAATTGAGTTTACAAAACGGTGCCTATATGATGAATGGGAATTAACTTCTATGGATAATTATAAAATCCTCATTCGTTTATTACTGAATGAATTTGAAGATATTCGTCAGATATCATGTAACATAATATTAATGTTTTTTAATGACCCAATTCAATATTTTAGCGATTGGTTTATGAAACAGAGATTCATTAAACCAATGGTTGAGGCATCATCGACCATCGTTAAAAATGAAGCACAATTATTTGGAAAAATTTTTATTAATTACTGTATAAAAACCCCAAATACAATGTATTCTATGTATAAATATTTACAACAACGTATAGATTTATACGTTCATGATATACGAATTGATAATTGTTATGCTATAAAAACGAAAGATTTTCGTTTCTACATCCCATTAAGTGTTTTAAATGAATTTTATAATCCCAATTATCGGCTATCGATATCCGTTTGCAATACTAACCCAATAAAAGATTTGAAATACTGTACAGATATTTCGGAATTCATTTTAAAATTGATAATGTACGGTAGTGATTGGAATATGGCTGATATGAAACGGATGTATAATAGTGGTTCAGCAAGTTTTGCAAAAATGGATGAAAATCTGGAATGGATTATTAAAGAAACCAGAAACGTTTCCATTGATTCGATTGAGAGTGATAAACAACAGCTATTGGAATCATTTTGGATGACATTGAAGGTGAATTTTGTTTATATGTTGTTTTCTTTTTTCAAATATAATTCATCCTTTATGTAAATTTTCAGGTATGCGGTGATTTAGCAACCAGTCTCGGCATACATTATATAATGTGTGCCAGTAAAGACGGATTTCGTGATCCAGAAATTTCGTATAATTTAGCTAAACAGTGTTTTAATGTGTCTTGTGACATTTTGGTAATGTGCCGTCATAAAGGTGCAATAGAATCAGCAGGCATATCTCTGGGAAGATTTGTTCGATTCATTACTAATAGTTTACCAACCGACGAAAGAATTTTTCAATACATTTATAAAGAAATTGAAAAATTTTTCGGAATGATTGAACAGAATGATACGACACGTCGGGGTGCCGGTTTTCCAATAATTATGCATTGTTTGGCAAAAAATGATAAATCAAAAGAACGCGTAAGTAATTAAGTATAAATGTATATTATTATTTTTTTTCTATATTTTTTAATCCAGTTTTTTATTGTATTCATTTTTTTTTTGTTGTTCTATTTTCGATGTTTAGGTGTTATTACATTTTATTATGAAACAATCAATAAAACTATGTAATGTAAATGAAATTGCAAAGGCTGACAATGATGAAGTAGCAATAACAGAGAGAAATAATTATGATAATCAATTAGCATCTGTATTACATATTTTATGTATTATATTTAAAGATTCGGAATTAAAGGAAACGATTAGCGGATATATGGTGGATGTATTTCCAATTGCAATCACCACAATAAATTCAAAAGAATGGACAGTTAGGTAATTATACTTTATTGTGTTTATTTGGTTGACTGTTGAATGATTGCTTTCGTATTCGTTAATTATCCTATTAAATGAACCATATAAATAAAAATAAAACGATTCTCTTAAAATAATAAAACTTTACAAATCCACAACAACCCAAACTAGCTTATCAATATTGAATTTTTTTTTTGTCCCATAGAAATGCAGCACTTCAATTATTCGGTGCCATTGTACCGAAAATTGTTGGACAAACACAATATTTTGAAGATGATGACAGTGAATGGGATCCGGTGCACTTAATCTACAGTGATTTATTAATAAATATGTATAAAATTCATGAAATCACTTTCAGTGTATTAGAACAATATGTAAATCAACAACAAAATCTGAGTGCATCAATTGTGTTAGCACCAATATTAGAGTTTTTATCGTGCATCGAAATTATCGATACAATTGAATGCCGTAATCATTACAATAATTTATTTTTGAAATATCTTGCAAATAACAGTGAAAAAATACGTGTATTAAGTGCACGTTGTTTAACTCGTTTTCATAATTATTACGAAATACCAAATTGGATTGAATGTAATTTACGAATTTTGAATTTTCAAATGGGAAATTTTAATTATGCACATGGTTTAATTTTAACAATATGTAATATGTTAAAAAAATATAAAAGTGATTCGCGATATATTATCGGTGTTGATTATGACGCATTTTTAAAACTTATAAGATTTCAATTAATGGATGAAAAATTCGAAAATTACATACAACTCAACAATTGTTATTTAAAATGTTATTGGATTGATCTATTGTTGCTGTTGCAATTTTCACCAATAAACGTATTTGTATTCGAATCAATGTTTAATACAAAAGTATATAATAAGAGATTGTTAATTAATCGTATACTAACGTCGAAATTCAATAGAATTCATCAGGGAATTGGTTATAATTTATGGAAAACAAAAATGTTAGAAATTTATATGGACAAAAATGATATAGATGGTTGAAATATTTGAAACTTTGTAAAGTAAAATGTAGAAATGACATTCAATATCTTTTCCTGATAATTCATTCACCGTAGCATAATTAACACCACCAAATATTTAACATAAATTAAAAAATAAACGATCAATAAAAGGAAAAGCAACTTAAAACGCGTGCCATCTACTGTGAGGTCTCCTATAATTTTTATTCAATTAGTTATATTGTTTTTTTATTGATATGCCCACTATTTCTTTTAAAATAACATACAAAAAAAAAAAAACAACACAAAAATAATTTTGTTTATAGAAATTAATGGTTTTAAAAGAAACAAAACAAAACAAAAAAATTATTATAATAATCAATATCATCTTCTTATGCAGCATCCAAAACGATCGGTGTGTATAATAAATACAGAATAGTAGAGAGACGGCAAGAATACAGAATAAAAAGAAATGAACATTATAAAATAAATAAATATACAATATATATATATATTTAAATATAATATATATAGAATATAGGATATGAAGAGGAAAATATAACTGGTAATGATACCAGATAGAAGATGAAAAAAAAACAAAAGAAGCATAAAAACAACAACACCGTGAGAAGAAAAAAGACCGCACACATCGAAAGTTTCAGCTAAAATAATCAGCTCACGCAGCATCCAATAACTCCCCATCATCAAATTAAATGATTACTTGCTATAAACACACTACACTATACTTAAGCTTAAACATTTAACACATTGATGAAGGAAGATGCAACAAAAGCGATACTGAAAATGATTGTAAACATTCGGAATGTATACAATACACATATATCCATTTATTATATTATTACCGGGCAATACAATCTATTTTTTTTTTTATTTTTTTTGTAATCTTTTTAAAACAATTAACATTTCACGTATATGACACGATAAATGTAGATGTTGTACAATAATACCAATAGTTTTTAACGTTTAAAAAATTACCAAATTTTACTCCTTTCTGGAATTTTCCCAGAAAATCCATCTAAATGAAGTACAATGATATTTGAAGAAGTTATTTATTAAAATTCCATTGAAATTGAATTGAATGAATAGATTTTTCATTGTTAATTGTATTCCCGAAATGGTATATTTTTAAAAAAAAAGGATCATGGAAAAGTGTGTATGGTTAACAATATTGTATTTAGTGTTTTTTTTTTTTATTATTCGTATTGATTATTTTCCTTAAGTTCTTCAGTTAATATAAGATATTTTATATTGAGAAGAATTCGGTATGTCGACGTTAGGAATAGTAACCGCGTCGAACGTTTGTTTGTAAGTTCATATAGCTTTTCAATGTCAAATCCCGTATGATTTTCATTTTTTTTTTGGTTCTTGGAATTTAAAATTGAATGTCAAATATATAAAAAAATGTTCCTGTATCTTTAGTATATACACTAGCATATATATTTTTAATAAAAAACATTTATATATAAATGATATATGCTTTTTGTTTGGTATGGGTTATTTATTTATAATGTTAACTCTTGCTTATTTTAATAAGAAGTTATTTTAGCGCTGTCATTAAGCGCGTGCCTTTGCATGTGTGGTCCTTCTCAGGTATATTCATTTGTATATATGATCTTGAGTGTATAAAAATGGTTAGAAGAAATAATATTGATATTTGATAAATGTTTTGTTTTATGAATTTATACTATTTATATAAAGCGATTCGAGACATTCTGTTATTTTTTGTATAAATAAGTCACATCTTCGATCGCACATTCCATATTATGATATTATTTATATTTAATAATATATGTGTGATCATCATCATCAAATACTATCTATGTAAAATGATCACCATTGAATAAGATCATTTTACATAGTAGCGTTTAATGTAAACCAACTATTATAAATGATCCGAAAAAAGTGAATGTTATAAAAATAAAAAAGATATGATATGGGATAAATAAAATTCCATACAAAAAAAAAATAAAAACTATTTTCTTTTTAACGTATTATTAATTTATTGTCAATTTATTTATTATAGCGCTTTTTTACTAATATTTATATAGGTTTTTTTTTCTTTTGGTGACATGAATTGTATATAGTATAATATCATATCTGTACATTATTATTTACAATCCACAAATAAGATAAATATTTGAAATTAGATCTCTGTAAATGAGGTGTTTGATATATTTGTGTCTAGTTTTTAATAGAAAGTCAATTCTTTTGATATATTTTGATATACCCAAACCAAACCATATATTATACGGGTAAAATAATAACAAAAAAAAAACTATTCATCTTCTAATATATTCAAAGAAGGATCGTGCGAACCAAAAAGAGCGGTGATTTTGATATTTTTTGTATTTGTATTTTTTTTTTTTGCAATTTTTTGGTACTCATTAGCATTTTCATTCTTGCAATATATATATATATATAATTGGGTTATTTAAAACTCATATATGTATATATATAGTTAACGTAATGATTCAAATTCTTCGTGATTTATAAATAAATTTATAAAAAGGAAAATTCTGTTTTATATTTTGAACGAATAACTCTGTGGTGTAAATGTTAAAAATGCCAACCTAAAATTCTAACGAAATTTTGGGGTCGTGGGTTCGAATCCTGCTACTGAATGCATAAAATATGTTGTACAGAGTTGTATATTCCGCTTGCGGTTGGTCGTACGGCTAATTACCGACACCGTAAAAGGCACAAATTAAGAAACTAACAACAGAAAGCTGTTGTTGGACGTTAAAATTTATTTTTTTATTATTTGACCGAAACACGTCTATCAATTCATTTATATTTTATACAAGCGAATCATAAAATGAATCAACTGTTTTTATCGCAATCATGTTGTAACAATTCACTTCTTATTTTGAAAAGTATATAATTACGCAGCAGATTAATTAAGATAATCCTTATTAATTTGTTTAGTAACTAATTTTATGGAAATTTTATTCTAATTTAGAACTATACACAATTTAGAATTTCTAAATTGTATAATTTATATAATCGCATAAATAATATAAATAGTAAAACTGTTAAGCGTATATATGCATGATGCGATGGTATGACGACGAAGTATGAAATATTTTATTTACCATATAAAGCGATTTTAATGGCGATTTAATTTTTATATTAATTGGTTCCTGATTGCATTTAAAGTTTAATGAAGGGAATGTAGTGATAATTGGTTGGTGGTAATAAATTTTTTTTGGCAATTGAATAAAAAGAGGGGTGGGGGGGTTTAAATATTTCTATTTGAGAAATTGATTGAATTATTATAAATTATGCAAAAGAAAAAATCGAATTTGGAAAATCGAATTTTCCGGAAAATACGAATTAGTATATTTGCATGAAAACAGACGAAGTAATTTGGGTGAATCCGTTGATACCGCATAGATATACACACACCCTGTATATTAACGATAATGGTCAAAAAAATCAAATGATCAAATGTATATATTCGTACGATCTACACATTATATAGGTAAAGTATATATGTTTATTGTTGATATACATTACATATTAGTATATATGCATATATTGTTATAGCAGACACCTTTTAATACATGTCGATATATGTATATATATATAGACAATATCTATATCGCTGCTATAACCTTTACATTTTCTCATTTATATTTTCAATTTATTATTTAAATCTTTTTGTGTATATATCATGTTATCTTTTCCCACAGCCTCCATATATATATAACTATAACGATATATATGTATAACAACATAACATACCGCTCATTTGTTTTTTGATCCATTGACCGCGCGGTTGCTGCATATAAATATATATATATATGTTTTGTTGTACATAAACTCCTTTTTTTTTTTTTTTGTCTTTCATAAACTTCTTTTTCTACTTTATGTTAATTGTATATGATGATATACTAAACAATAAAGTGATGGTGTGCGTATATATATATATACTAAAATAATGTGTGATGGTCAAATGAATGCAAGATAAAAGCAATACATTTATATGAATGTTGTCTTTATAACCACGAATATATATACTATATATATATATATATATATATAACATATATATATATATATAAATATTATACACAAACGGCAATTATAATATATCTATATTCTATATATAGTACCACATATATATAGTTTATTTTATGTATAAATAGGTGTTTTAATAAGCATTTACCCATTTACAATATGTACACCTATATAGTGTATATTATAAATATACATAATAATTTTTTTTGTTTTACTTAAAAATTTAAACGAAAATAAACAATTTAAAAATATATAATTTATTTTTATTTGAAAATTTGAACTTATTAATGATAATTGATACTTAACTAAAAAAAAAAAAAAAAATAAAAATATGTTGTTAAATTATCATTTATTTTAATATATATATATATATATATATGTGGATATGGTAAAGTGTAGTAATAAAACCAATAATATATTTATATTATATATAATTTAGTAAATAGAAAATTTATTAATTTTTTTCATGTATTGTTCATGTAATGTTGATTTTTTTTTGTAAATGATTGATCCCACTTGATCGTATATATAGAGACATCCAAAACTCATCTATCTTTGCTAATGGAACAATTTCTGAAATTAGGAAACATGTATATTGCATTTAATTATTAAATAAATTATACTAAAAAATTAAAAAAATTCTAAGACATATAGAGGTCTATAAAAAACTGAATATGAAATTAATATATATATTATAATATTTTAGTATAGAAATCTTTGCTTTTTTGTTTGCTTATGTTTGTTTGCCTATATCATATGCGACTTTATATACATATAACTCAAGAACGAACAAAGGGAATATATATAAGGGATAGAATATTCTGAAAGAAGTCACATAAATCTATATAGCTCATTTAAAAAACAAAAATTTGTTATGCTTCAAATTTCAACAAATCAACAAATAAATTTTTTGCATAATTTAAAAATTCAATCATCGTCCATTATTCATTACAGGTATATATAAACGATTCTTCTTAAAAATGATTGTTATTTATTTTTTGAAATACAAAATTTATGATTTAGTTTTCTTATTGTGGGACTTAATTCACATTTTTTTTTCGTATTTCGTAAAACCATAACTAAATGTATATATTTAACGAAAATATGATATTATAATAATAATAATCATAAATAACAATAATAAATAATCATCGGTTATTATTATACAATGTACACAATATAAATGCTTGTCGTTCTATTAGTATATATATATTGGACTTTTTTTTTCTATTTCATTCATTAAGAAACAATTCATTCACAAAAAAATTTAAACTATTTTTTGTGAATGAATTGACTTTACTATATTGATAGATATATAGAAATCACATTTAATAAAATAAAAAATTTTTTTGTTAGAAAATTTATAACATCTCTAATAAAAAAAAAAACCACTTTGTCGTATGCGAATTTTTATTAAATTTTTATTCTTTTTTACAAATTAATAGATTCTTATTATTGTTTATAGTTGTTGTTTAATATCACAATAAATATACGCGACGACGGTGTTGATGAGAAACAAATATATGCTAAAATGATTCCATACCGACACTATATATGAGTAAATATCAATAACACGCTATATAGCTCTATCTATATAAATATATAAGCTATATATATATTAAAAAAAAATATTAATACCTTTTTTAATAATATAATGTTTGTTTATTTAATAATTCATTAATCATTTGAAGGTATATAATATATATATATATACTATATAAATTATAAAAAATTATAAACCATCATAAAATAAACAAACAAAAGAATAGAATATAATATATAAATAAAGTAAATTAATTTCAATTTGTCAAATGAAAATATTGTTTTATGTTTTTTATATTCTATATAAATTTTTTAACTTTATTAATGATAAAAATAGTATAATATCGCGTCTAACAATAAATGATCAACAGAGATATACAGAGAATACAAAAAAAAACAAATTGATTTAATTTTACATGACATATTATATATATATATATATTTGTATTATTTCATATTTCATAAACGCATGTATATTAAATTAAACTTTACCACTCTTTACTTAAAAATTCTATCTTTTCTAGATGAATAAATGATTAAATGAATGATAATATATATGATCATCATTATTATTATTATTTATTATTATTAAATTCATTTAATGCTTTTTCTTGTATTATTATATGATTCATATATAAAAGGTGTTTAATCGGCGGAGCTGAAAATTTGTGTGTCTTATTACGAAAAACGATAGGTAAAATATCCTTGAATAACAACATTAACATTCAACCAATTTCTAAATTTCTGATCATTGAAGTTCAAATTATTTGTTTAAAAGATTTAGTCGATTTTCCAGAAAGTGTTCGTATAAAATTTGTCCCATTTTTAATGTAAAATATTTGCATCATTTGGTCGTTCGCACTTTTAAAGTCTCGTAAATTTCTTTGAATTTTAACGGAACTCGAATGAAAAATCAACACACATTTTCAAGTTATATGCATCAAAAATATAAAATAATATATATTTATAATAAGCGAATTTGATCTTATAACTTTTTTTAGTGATGAAATTACTAATATGATATTAAAAAATTATTAAAAATGCGTTAAAATCTTCTCAAAATATTATTTTAATGAATTAAAAAAACCATGAATTAATATTAATATATAGTTTATATTATTTTTTTTTGTGGTTTTCATCTAAAAATATATAAATTTTTTTTTTATATTAAATATATTATATATTTATATATAAAAGAGTTTATATATTTAACCACTTTTTTTTTTGTATTTTATTAATTATAATATATATAAAAAATAAAATAATATTATAAAATGTATATTTATATTTATAAATAAATAAATAAATAAATAAACCGGTTTATGGATGATGCTGGCGATTGAACATCGAAGATCAAAACATTATAGTTATTTTTTTTTACAAAAAAGAAAACAATAAAAACATTTTTTATACACTTATTTAAAGGACAGGACCGGTCTTTTGCTTTTTCCACACAGTCTAAATATTTGGACCATATATATATATAGGATTTATAATAGCCATTTCCACATCATTCGTTTTTTCTTTTGTTGCGGTATAGATAGGCCCATAGTCTTTTGGATAACATTTATAATTAAAAAAAAAATATTTAAAACAAATTGGGCAAATCGGCGGTATATCGAACAAGTTTATTTTGACCGAAATCTATTCCAATGTTTTTAAAGTAGAATTTTGAAATCGGATTAATGATGCTTAATCATTTAGCTAAATTATCAAAAAGGTAAATTTCCATCTACTTAAAAATAAAAACCGTCCAAAGAAATGCAAAGTTTGCATATGTGTGAAAGGAACGGTCATGCGTTTATATATATATATATATATATATATATATATATACATGGATGGAAAACATCTGAGAATATTGGAATATTACCTGTACGGTTTTTTGTTTGTATATCGTCTTGAAATCAAATATGAAAATAAACCTTAATATACACAATATATTATTTATATACAAAAAAATATAATGTTTTTTTTTATCTACCATACACACACTAATATATATTTTGGGTAAAATCAAATATATGTAATGATACAATATAATATTTATTTGTATAATAATAATGTAAACAATTTATCTTTCCCAGGCAGGCAATTATTCCATATTTTATATGAAATATATGTATATTATTTATTATATGTAATATTTATATATAAATCTATATACATAAAAATAATTTATTTTCGGCAATGATTTCGATTTTGTAAATGGAATATTGGAATATAAAATTTTGACGGTTTTTTATATACGCATATACGAACATACGAATCAAATGAATGAAAAATTGTCGATGGGTCACATCTATTTATATCCATATATGATAATATACATGTATCTATACAATATTCACTGATTTATTTATAATTTAATATATATATATATATATACAACCAAAAGTGTATTCCGGTTTTTAAGTAATTTAATGCTGGATGCATAAGTTAGCATGTTAAATTTAAGTTATTCTATCAATTTATTTTATATATGATATTCCTTAATTTTTAGTTATATACATTCGTATTCCTATTGGGTAATGTCTGGTGTTACACTTTTAAAGCAATATAACAAATATGAAAATAAATTCGGAAAACCATTTTCCATAACCATTTCTTGCAAATAATACATATTTATTCATCGGAACTTCACTTCTTCATGAGTTGATATGTTTTTCAATTTTTTGTATTTGTGTTTAGTACTATATTTGACCATTGTTTGTAATATAGGTGTGGGAAGTGTGTACAATATTAAAAAATAATTGAAACAAATCCAAAAATATAGTGGAATTGAAAATTGAACGCATAATAGAGTGTAATAATCTATACACATGATACTTTATTAAACATAAATGTTCATTAGAATATTGAAAAAAATTAATGTGGTTAATAAAAGTACATATCCTATCTCATTACTTACATTCACATTCCCCTTTTTTATAAGAATATATTTTTAAATATAACTAAAATAACGTTTCACAAATATAGTGGATATATATATATATCCAATACATAATACAAACCCAAAATTCCCGTGTGAAACATTTTAATGATAATGGAGGCGCCATTGTTAGAAAAAGGTTAACTAAAAAATACAAAAAAAAAAGAAAAAAATAGATATTGATTGCAATAACACATTTTTCTATTGTCCGAATTATATATCCGCATGTTTAATAAAATAAAAAAAGATTAATTTAAAATTTGTCAAATAACTTGAATTATTGTATATAAATATATGCGGTTAACGTTGCGCCCTTAAATATCTATATTTTATACCTTTTAAGGAACGATAATTGATTTAAATTTATTATCTTTATTCATAATTAGTCATAAATATTTTTTTTCGTAAGAGAACTTGTATGAAATGTTATAAGAAAAATATCACCCACCAGTTTAAATTAAATGTATATTAAAAAAAATACAAAAACACTATTCATCACCAAAAAATGTATACAAATACAAGTTAAATCTCGGATTGTCATTATTAGCATTAATTATTCTTATCTATGCCAATAAATAAAATATAATATATATATTATATATATAATGAATAACAATATTGTTATTTTTTGTTTGTAAATATGATGAATATGAATCTAATGATTCTTATGAAATGCAACCCAAAATTGACGGTTTAGGAATTAGAAAATGAATTATGATAAATAATTGTGCATAATCACGAATGTTTAAAAAACATTTGAAACTATACAAAAGAAAAGATAAAATAAACTATAGTCAATTTTAAATTGTTTTTTTTTTATTTAGGGTATTTTATTTTTTGTATTCTTGTTGGAGGATATTAAAACCGACTGTATAAATTAAAATAAACGCCTTATTGAAAAAAGAAATCAAAACATTTACTTTAGCATTAAAATAAATGAGACAAATTTCAAAAATTCGTAGAATTTTTCTCACCAAAATAACATAGATATTCATTCAATATTATTGATATACCTTTTGTATAATTGCCTAATATAGTAATTCATAATCCATCAAAATAATTCTTTTGAATTTATTCCAATAAAATATTTTGTTATGTTAATTTGACCTTTTTTTATATCCAGATAAAATAAACCATTTTTTGGTTTTTAGTATTTACAAAATCAATGCTTGTTTAAGTTATAAAAAAAAATCATGAATTCTATTCTATACCGTGAGTCCGAAATAAAATATTCTATTGTTTGATTTATTTATAAAAAGATTTTTATCATTATACCTATACAGGGTGTCCAAGTACAGGGTGCCAACCCGAAACAGGCAGGTTCTACACCTCATTTCCAAAAAAAAAAATGTAAGGCGACCCCATGTCTACCTCGCTTGGGTTTCGAGCTAGTCTGAAAAAACGATTTTGTTGAAGTTCAAGGTAGTACGTAAATGTTATTTACCATATCTCAGCAACCACTTATCGGAATCTAATAATTATAATTTTGTGGGAAAGGACTGTAATAAATTTAACTGTTTTTTATTTCTAAGTAACCACCCTGTATATATATAATTTCTTTTCTATCGAAAAACAAACGAATTATACAATTTTTTTTTAATATTGTGGGTTGGTCTTCTAATACTCTAAATATTTTTTTAAACCCTGAATTGATTTTCGTTGTTGTTGTATTTTAATGTTATTTACAAAATTAGTAATATTGCGGGTCAAATTCAATCACAGGTACGCCATTTAAAAACGTATATGCGCAGGTAAAAAATTGAAAAAAACCTTGGTGTGAACGATAGTTTATTGTATTTTTATACTGCATGTGTTTGAGAAAAATTCTTTTTTCCTTGAACACCATCGCCGTATATTGACATTAAATGTTTGAAAATATATATCGTATATGATATACTACTCTAACCACTATTATATCGGACACCTGCTATTTTATTCGTATGCTCGATTTTGAAATGCCAAAAAAGGACTTTAAACTATAATTTTTTGATCCTTCTAATTTTATTTCATAAAATGATGGTTTTATAGTTAAATAATTGCCCAGACAGAAGTAAAAAAACTTTTAAATTCAATTAGTTATGGAATTTATTTCAAAATGATTCAATTTATTCAAAAAAAAAAAAATGTTGACCATTATAATATCGGACACTTATATTATACGCCACTAATATCCTATGTAACACGCCTGCATTCTCTTAGACGTGGTATTTACTATACATTTTTGCATTCATCCGGTGTTTTTGTATTCCTCATTTCAGTGATTTTTCCTTGGAATTCTTCAGTCCTTCAGTCCTTGTAACTTTCTTATAATTTTTTAACTTCGTTTTATTAATGTCCAAGAAAAGAAATGAAACCCTGAGGCATTGCGATTAATTTCATTTATATCATAATCTAAAAATAGATTTAAATCAGATATACACTAATAATAATAATAATAATACTTACTTCTTACTTCTGCGCGCCTACAACCTACAATTGGTTTTGGCGTCCATTAACAGCCTTCTCCAACCGGACCTATTTACCGCCAACGTCCGCCAGCCGGAAACGCCGAGGGCCCGAAGGTCCACTTCTACTTCGTCTTTCCACCTACCCCGCGGTCTTCCTACACTCCTAGATCCGCCCGGCTTACTGTCCAGCATTTTTGACGGTATACGATCGCCATCCATTCGTACCACATGACCAAACCACCTCAGGCGACCGATCTTAATGAACCGAACGATGTCAGGTTCGGTATATAATTTATATAGCTCGAAATCGAACCGCCTACGCCACCATCCCCTTTCCTTTGTCGGTCCAAAGATGAGGCGTAGTATTTTCTTTTCGAACCCTCCAAGTCGCCGTTCGGTGGCCTGTGTCATGCACCACGTTTCAGAACCGTAGGTCACAATTGGTCGAATCAGTGTTTGATATAGCTTTAGTTTCAATGTTTTACTCAATGTCTTCGAGAAGAACATCTTTCGCAAACCGTAAAAGGCCTTGTTTCCCGAAGCAATCCGGGATTGAACTTCCTCCGCTATATCGTTTTCGCTGTTTATGCTGCTTCCAAGGTAGCTAAACCTGTCCGCCGTTTCAAATTTGTTCTGACCAATTGATACGCTTTGATGTTGTGCCATAAACCTACTGTTCGTTGGTGCGATCATATACTTGGTTTTCTCCTCGTTTACCCTTAATCCCATTTCCGAAGCTTCACGTTCCAACAGTAAGAACGCTTCTTTAACGGCACCCATACTTCTACCCACCACGTCAATGTCATCGGCATAGCCGAGTAATTGAACAGATGACGTAAAAATAGTGCTGCTGGTGTTAATGGTCGTCCTTCTTATACATTTTTCCAATATAACATTGAAAAACAATGTAGCCAAAGGGTCCCCTTGCCGTACTCCGTCAATGGTTTCAAATGCATCCGATTTGATCCCCCTTATTTGTACCTGAGATGTAACTTGCGTCAGTGTTAGTTTCGACATGGCTATCAATTTTTGTGGGAATCCAAATTCCTCCATCGTGCGCCATAATTTTTCCCTAATAACACTATCGTATGCGGCCTTAAAATCAACAAATAGATGGTGTGTTACTACGTTGAACTCCCTACACTTTTCCATTATCTGTCGTATGACGAACAGTTGATCAGTTGTTGAGCGATCATTACGGAATCCACATTGGTATTCACCAATGACTTCCTCCGCATATGGTAATAGGCGCTTATGCAACACATAAGCGAGTAACTTATATGTTGCATTCAGCAAAGATATTCCCCGATAGTTGGAACACTCCATCCTGTCTCCCTTCTTGTGTATTGGCACAATTACAGCAAGCTTCCACTCCTGTGGTATAACCTCATAGTTCCAAACATGCACAATTAGCTCGTGTATACTATTCCACAATACATCCCCTCCACATTTTAAGAGTTCACCAGGTACGCCGTCAGATCCAGCCGCCTTTCCATTCTTGAGCTTCAGAATGGCTTCTCTGGTTTCCTCATATGTTGGTTCCGAAATTAGTGGTTGTGCTGTTTGGTACGGAAGTTCGTTTTCTGCATTTATACCAATTGGGTTGCTTGCTGTAAGTAGATCTTTAAAATACTCCGCCCATCTCGCGATGGCTCTTTCTTCATCCGCCAAAATTTCACCGCTGGTATCCTTACAAAGAAGGGGTTGTTGTATAAATCCGCTAGTTACAGATCTTATTCTCCTGTACAAATTTTTACTGTCATTCATGCTGGACAGCGTGTCTATATCCCGCAAAATATCCTGCTCATGACGCATTTTCTTGTTTCGGAATAATTTGCGTTCAATGGATCTTTTGGTTCTGTAGTCATCCATGGCAGTTCGTGTGGCGCGCTGAAGATATTTTAAACGCGCTTGGTTCTTTTCTTCATGAGCCGTTTTACATGCGTCATCAAACCAACCATTTCTGACCACGCCAGGTTTCAACTTTACCGTCTCCTCTGCCGCCATTTTCATGCAATTACGTAATCGATTCCACATATCATTACACGTGTTTTGCTGTTGATCCACATCTGTTCGAACAATTAACTCCACCAATTTATCTTCGTACTGTTGTTTTACTTGGTCATTTTTGAGATTTTCCAAATTGAATCCTCTCGCAATGACTTTTTGGCGGTTTGCACTAACACGATATCTGAACAAAGCTCTTACGAGATAATGATCAGAATCAATGTTAGGTCCCCTACAGCTCCTTACATCCAGTATGTCGGACGCATGACGACTGTCAATGAGTACGTGGTCTATTTGGTTTGTTGTTTTAGTATCGGGCGAACACCATGTTCCTTTGTGTATGTTCTTATGTGGGAAACGTGTGCTGGCTACTATCATATTGTTTGATATTGTGAAATCGACTAAACGCTCGCCGTTATTATTGCAGTGTGTATGAAGGCTATGTTGACCAATTGCCGGTCGATATACAATTTCCCTACCAACCTGTGCATTAAAATCGCCAAGCACGATTTTAATGTCACGACTAGGAGCTTGATTGTAAATACGGTTGAGCTTTTCGTAAAACATATCCTTCGTGTCTGCATCTTTGTTTTCTGTTGGGGCGTGTACGTTAATAAAGGTTACATTAAAAAATTTTCCCTTTATTCGTAACGTACAAAATTTTTCGTCAATGGGGTTGAAACCAATGACTGATTCTTTCGCTTTACCCATTACAATAAAGCCGGTGCCGAATAACCCTGTTTTATTTCTACCGCTATAGTAGAATTTGTATTCTTTACTGGATAAGATGTTCTTTCCAGGCCACCGTGTTTCCTGGACCGCTGTTATGTCCAGTTTAGCTTTCTTTAAGCAATCAGTCAAAGTTTTTAAACCGCCCGCGCGCAGTATTGTCCTCACGTTCCATGACGCCAGTTTTAAATCATTGTCCTTGTTCCATTGCCTGAGTCGTTGCCGTTTTTCCTGTCCTGTCCGAGGCACTGTTGCTAGTTTCATAATTTGTTGTTTTTACGGTGTCGGTAATTAGCCGTACGACCAACCGCATGGGATTCGCACTTACAATTTTAGCCTGAATGATACGGATTGTATCATTCAGTTACCGTTGGTTACCACGTGGAGGTAAAGTAAGCACTTGATCAGGAACTCAACAGTTGCAACACTGGGTCAGCGACCAGTCAGTGCCTACCCTATTGATCCCAATCCAAACCAACTAATAATAATAATAATAATTAATAATATATAAAAAGGATAATTTCACAGTTATAAAACATTATATGATTGTTTATCTTATACAAACAGGAAACGTTCGATAATTTAAAAAAAATTATCATTGCGTTTTACGGCGTAAAATGGCTAGAGGCAAAAATTCCGGATCAGATTTATTGAATTTTTTTTTTTTTCAAATTACCGAAAGTTTTACTAGACTCACCCTGAATATATTAATTTTATGACCGTATAATTTTAATATATTATTGCATAAGACATCATATATATGTATGTATATAGTGCAATTTATAATATAACATCCATGAATTATTTGTATAATATACGAAAGTAGAAACGGAAATTCAAAATATATATTATCTGAAGGAATATGTAAACAATAAACTGCATAGTAAATAAGTTTTTGCTTTGGCAAGTAATCACCTTAGAGTATATTTTATTTTTTGGTACATTTGAATGTTTAATAATAATATCATAAGAAAATCCACTTACTTACTGTATAAGTTTGGGATCGGTACAATAAGATGTAATAAATGAACATGTATTATGTTACAAAAAGAATGTAAATATTTCATATGGTTTATTAAATATTAAAACATAAATACAAAAGGATATTATATAAGAAATATATATAGAATTAAATGAATATATTTTTAAATAGAAAAATTATTTGTGTTTATTTTAAATTGTCTATAACCGCATATACTATACATATATATTATATATACATATATATTTATTATTTAACAACGTGTTGACCGATGTAAAGCATATATATTATATATATTATATTTATATATTAAATTTCGGTTTATTTATGGAAAATTATTAGATGAATTTGTTATTATGGATAGATAGTAGATGTCTATGTAATTGCGAACTGAAATATCGATGTTTTAATATAGTTATTTCAGAAATATATTAAAAATGAATATGTTCAATAACTACAAAAAAGTATACGACATTACGAAGTATTCGACTATATGAATTACAGGAGATTTTTCACAAATAATATTATCTACTTTAAATTCCCACCAAAAACGTCTATTTGCATATCAGAAGTGATTCGTATGAGATGAAATTTTAACGATTCATAATATTTTTGCATTCTTCATCAAAACGCATTCCGCATTTTCCAAATGGTTGGAAAATGGAATGATAAATATATTTTTAAAATAAATCTGTTTGTTTGTAAATTGCAGATCGTGGTTAAAATCGATGGGATCATTTGTAACACATTTATAAATTATCTAATATTCTGATAATATTCTATTCTAATATTAATTTTTATATAATATTAATATACTTATATATATATATATCGCACATTCAAGCTGTACAAAACATAGATTGAATGTTTTCTGAACATTTTTCAGAATGCTTATTTTAACAATAAAATGTATATACTTATACTCTTCAATGTGCGCGGGTTTATTATTAAATTTATATTTTTCAACAACGCTTTTTTTTTAATTTTACTTGATTGTATTTATTAATTACCTGATAATATAATACCGCTTGTGAATTAATAATTAAGCAGTTTTTACGTATATTATATACATATATATATATATACGAAGATCGTTTTTAAATATGATAAAATACGAACATCCCACTGTGTAGTATCTGGTAGTATATATACGAATATGATATCAATATACAATCTAAAATATACTTTAAACGACTTATATACCTTATATTATACCTTGTACAATATATACCTTTACCTGATATATATTTTTATATTTTTCATATAAATTCATAATAAAACATAGTGCGAATTTTTTAAAAATCGATAAATATAATATCATGATAAATTGATCCAATATAAATACAAATAATAAAAAACATTTAATGGCATTAAATTAGTTGTATTATACTTGTATATTATAATGGATATACTCAACTGAAATACCCATTAAATTTATAAACATTGTTTCATTCGATTATAAATGATAAAAAGCAAAAAATAAATATAATGTAGTTTTATTGCGTGCAATATGAATACATGTAATTTCTTTGTTATCTTTCTGTAAATGTTTATTCTTTGTATTTTATATAAATGTGAAAAATTTTGGAATTGCAATATACTCCATACTGCCCATACGTATATGAAAAAAATAATCAAATACAATTTAGAAAATAAAATAATTTATAACATAATTCATGTATACAGGAAATACGGTCTTTTTAAACGTTGTTGATAGTTTTATGTCCTTATTTATTTCCATAATAATTTATTTGATGTCAGAAAGTAATAGAAGTTCTTTTATATTAAAAATGATTTAATAGAAATTAACCTAAATAACAATATAATAAAAATGATTTAATAGAAAATAAACTTCATACAGTGATTACTGATTTTTTAGGTTTTGTTATGTTCATGTACCCCATGTGGATCATTTTAACGGAATTTTTCTTCAATGTATGATAAATACGACATATTGTATAATAATCGAAAACTTATAAAAATATAAAAAAAAGATGTGAAGGCTTGTTTTATATATACATGCATGTACCTGAAATAATTGAATATTTGTTTTCACTTGTCTTGTTCACGTGCAGTCGTAGTGTAGTGAAGTGAATTATGAACTACGTTTATATATCACTGTTCACGTGATACCGCAGTATTGTAATTCATAACCTCTAACTTTGGGTTTATTTTTGGCGGTAGAATGAATTTTTTTTTTCATTCCAATTATTGTGTTTAATACTTTGCTGTAAATAATTATTTAATTATTTTTGTAATATTTGTTAATTATTTTTATAAATCTTTAATAAAATACGCCAAAAATTAGGGATTATATAATGACTACACTACGAAATCTGTTCACGTGGTGCGTAGTGGATTTTCAACTTCACTACGAACCGCCAAAATCAAACGTAGTACATAATTCACTACGCATCGTGTTCACGTGGTAGATTTACAAGTACGCTACACTACATTACGCCTCCACGTGAACAAGCTAACTGTATGTACCATACATCTATATATATATATATATACAGTGAAACCCATCTGAGCGGGAATCTCAAGGAACCACTAAGATTTTTTAGAGGATTTTCCGTATCTCGGGATAAACTTCTAAATATTATATTGAAATTTTCCACCTTTTGAAAGTATGTTTTATATTTTCTTAACAAATTTTACATATTTAAAATCACATTTTAAACCGTAAACATTATTAATGCATTAACGACAAAACTACCACATAGGAATATTAATTAAAAGAAATATATATTCATTATTCCTGAAATACAAATAACAAGCAATATGTAATACCTTATAAAAAATACTTAGGAGAGTAAGTATTTTAATACTTAGGAGTTTTAAAATCATGTTAAAAATTAATTCATAGGGATTTTCGACTAACCGTATTTCGGGTTTAAACGAGTGTCCGGCTTATCCGGCGTTCCGGTTTAGAACGGTTTCACTGTAATACAGCACTGTTGTTAACACTATATATATATATATATATATGCATACACACGATGTATACACACTAAACACGCAACCCAAAACAATCCCCAATACGAATAAAAATTTACCAAAAAAATCATTTTAAATTGAATTTTTAAATATTGAGTTTGAAGAATGTATCAACTAAAACCATTTTTTATGGGCATTTTCGTTTATTACTCTTGTGTCATGCACTTGTACGCTCTCAAACATGCGTGCGCGATATAACATTTACATGTGCTAGCTCTGTGTTCGAATATTATAAAATAGCCTTGTGTTTAATTTTGTTTACAAATGGCGCTTTATATGTGAAAATGTTATAGTGACGATAAAGCAACAACAATCTCACACAGGGCGATGGTGCTCCTACAAAATAGATAGGGCAATTTGTGTTAACACAAGTGCTAAGAGGAGGTATTTTCGAACATGTGTCATATAACCCAAGTAACACAAGTGCAATAAAAAAACGTATTTGTGTCAATTGTGCGTTTGTGTTAACACAAGTGGAATAACAACAAGTGGAAAACGCCCTATATACCCACTTTTATATAAAAATTCTTGAATGAGAAAACGTTTAAAATTAGTTAAACTAAAAAAAAAAATAACCCAGAAAAATTATATTTATATTTACAAGTTTTTAGGTGCAACATCAGAAATGTTAACAATGTGGTTGATTTGATGTTGAAAAATAAATATTTTTTTACCACTGTTTTATATAAATTGTGTGGTATAGATTATGCGGTATATAAGTATATATATATACTTTGGCAATGATGATGATGATGATGATATTATATATTTATATGTATTTTACCATTTTCCGTATATTAAATATAAGAATATAAATAAATACCAATCAATAACTCCACCTACTATATATTTATGTGTGTTTATTTATATTTATATATATATATATATATATATATATATATATATATATAATGATTATAAATGATTTTCAATATTCTTTGGTTTCTTTTAAGCTTATATATTATGGTATTATATACACGCAGTAGTTAGATAAATATATAATATAAATTTTTTTTTATATTAAAAATTCTTTTCAGAACATTTTTTATATTTATAATTCTGTGTTGGGAATGGTATTTGATATTAAAACAATATATCTTCTTCTTCTTCTTCTTCTTATTTTGCTTAAGCAATGAAAACCATGTTGTGAAATGGTGCATGGTTATAAAAAATGTATGATGCAAGAATAAATGGAGGTAAAAGCAAAAAAAAAAAATGATAATATGCGTTCTGGGAATATATGATGATGATGATGATGATGATGATGATTAATTACGATTAATTGATTTTAAATATATGATATTAAGTATAGTAAGGATATACAAAAAACAAACATTATAAATACAAATTATATTTATCAATATGAAAAAAATATTATTAACATTTTTATAATCAACCTATTGGAAAATTTCAATAATCGAAGATAAATCGTGCACCTATTTGATTTTCATATAAGTATGTATAAAAATCAAATGTATACAATTAAAAAAAAAAAACAAGAATTACAAAATTTGTGCTTTTAAACATATCATTGTAGTTGTGTGTTAAATGTGAATTTTAATATATACGCATACAGATACATTATAAGGAAAATTTCAATTTTCTATTTTTTCTGATACTTTTTTTCTGCTAGAAATAATATAAAAAAAATAAAAAAATACATGAATTATTTTTTTCCGATATATCTTGCATTCCCTGTATGTATGCATAATTTCATATGCATCCATGCATGTATGTATATAAGAATCGCATTCAAAAAGGAAAAAATATATAAGGGAAAAATTACCTGAAAACAAACTAATAAATCTGTTTATAGGGTATTATTTTTGTTGTAATAAGTATATAAATATTTTTATACCATATTTTAAATAATCATTTTTTTTTGTGTTTATCTTAAAATGTGTGTTGTTGCGTTTGTATTTTTCATTTTCTATTATATATGTATATAACATATAAACACTATTTCGATTTCTTTTTTCTTTTAAAATGTCTTGTTTGTGTTTTTTATTTTTTTTTCATATATTATTATTTACTGCGATCCGCAAACTGCGGTCATATTTTATTTTAGTCGATCGACAACGACATTAAACACTTGAAGTTCAGTCAGAAGTCAGTTATAAAAGATTTATCAAACGGAAATAAAGTTGTTTTCTTTAACAGTACATCATAAAATAAAATATATAATTTGAAAAAATAAAATCGAGTATAATATCGAGTGTGTTATTATAATAAGTATAAAAATAAATCTAAAATTTTTAATGCAATTTTAATTTAAATTAAAAAAATATTGTTTATAAAAATAATAAAAAAAGTTTATATATATAAATAAAAGTTATCGATAATTTAAAAAAAAATATATATCTATTTTATCAGTTATTTATTTTAAACATATTGTGTTTAAAATTGTGGAATTCTAATTTAATAAAATAAAATAATTTTTCTAAAATTGAAGAGTAAAAAGTGAAACTATAAAAATATTAAAAAAAAAAATATTTAAAAAATAGAAAAATTTAGAATAAAGTGAAACCGTGAAACTATAAAAATATTAAAATAAAACAAAATATTTAAAAATATTTAAATATATATAAAATTTAGAATAAAGTGAAACGGTGAAACTATATAAATATTAAAAAAAAAAATTTTTTTTCTTAATAAAAAATAAAAAAAAAGGTAAGTGAAGATATAAGATTTAAAGTGATCATGTGCAATACACTTATATTTATTTAATAATATTTGAAAATATATAACATATATATATATATATATAAAACAGTGTTTTAATTTTAAATTGTTTAAAAATTAATAAATAAATATAAATGTGTGGAAAAATGGCCACAGACAATTTTTTGAAGGTTTTAGGCCTTATTTTAGTGGTCATTTTGACCAATAACATTCAAGAAGTGAATGGGTGCGGTCCGGGCCGGGGCAACGGTGGTCATCGTCGGCTGCGAAAATTAACGCCGTTAGTTTTCAAACAACATGAGCCGAACTACGAGGAGTATTCGGCCATGGCATCAGGTGTAATTACGGGCCGAATTACCCGAAACGACACGAAATTTAAGACCTTGTTGTTTAATTATAACAACGGTCTAATTAAATTTCGGGATGAG
This sequence comes from Dilophus febrilis, assembly GCA_958336335.1. Classification (NCBI taxonomy): domain Eukaryota; kingdom Metazoa; phylum Arthropoda; class Insecta; order Diptera; family Bibionidae; genus Dilophus; species Dilophus febrilis. Next base: position 37,040,805 of record OY284468.1, read on the forward strand.
GAGGGGACAGGGGCGGATCGGGTGATGACCCCGGTAAGTTTATTATTTATTTTTTTTTTTTAATATAATTCCATGTGTGAATTATATGTTTTATTTGTTACATGTATTACATTTTTTGTATTACATTTTTCCAAAGATATTCATTAATTTGATCCCAATGAATAAATGGTGACTCTGTGTGAATTCTTCAAATCCCCCGGAAAATTACAGAAACATTTGTTTTGTGTTTTCAACATAAATATGAGGTTTCGAATCATTCACTACTTCAAAATTATTATAGAATTTTGAGATATGTGCTTTTTAACCACTGCACCACAGAGTACTTAATATATATTACGTTTATTTTGTGTTGTTTTAAATTTATATATTTGTATTTATTAAAATTTTATTATTCAAAATTGTTTTAATTATAAGTTTATGATTATATTATATTATATTATTATATTATATAATTTAAACAATATAATATATATATTATAATAACATATATAAATATGTATATAATATAATATAAATATTTGTGTTATTGAAAAAAAAAACGGAAAAATTAACGTTTTTAATATTATTTAATAAATTTCAAAAATAAAAAAATTTTTTTTGTTTTTGAGCATATTTAGTTTTATAAGTGCATCATATTAATAATAATATTTAAAATAAATCTGTGTTTGAAGAAAATAAAAATCTTGAAATTCAACCGTTGTTATTTAAAAAAAAAAAACATTTGAAAAACAACCTATAGTGATAAAATAATATTCTAAATGTCACATTATAATGTATTGAAGTAAAATTATTAATCAATAATAATAAATATTGTATAAGGGAAATAATAAAAATAAAATCTGACCAATTCGACGTTAAAAATATTTTTTTTATTTAGCCAATCAATGTAAGATGATTTCTTAAATATTTTAATCTTATCTTATATATATATATATAGTTGAATAGGTGAATGGCAAAATATAATATTTCAACAATTACATATATATAAAAAGAATTATATTGATTTTGAAATGATATTGATATATTTGCTGAAAATATTTATGATAGTTTTTTGTAAAAGCAAACAAAAAAATGTTTATTAAATAAAAATATTTATTTTAATTCTTGTTAATATACAAATTATCAATTAATTGAATGACGCATATTTCAATATATAATATACTAAACACCTACATACTCTTGTAATCTATTTATAATTATTTTTAATTTCAAATTAAATCAAAAAAATATACACATATCTTATTATATAGACTTATGATATCTCGCAGTATATAGACGGGGGATATATGAATGAATATATTTTTATATATAGCAAAGACCATCATATATAAAAAAATAAATATCAAGTCTATATGCGGGATATCAATTTGTATATACAATATAATATCAAAAAAAAAATTACATCGGATATTGAATGGCAAAATGTTGTTGTTTTTTTTTTTTTTTGGTTCTTATGATTATTTATAAAAATGCAATATAAAGTGTTGTGTTGTTTTACAGATTTTAATTAATGATTTTCAATATATATATATATATATGTTATATACACATATAATAACACAACTCTGACGTAATAAATAAAGAGTCAAAAACAGCAATTTGTTTTTTTGTTTTGCATTTTGTGTAAAAAAAAATGTATTTCGGATATCTGCATTTTATTCTATATCCTATATAATTATATAGATAAAAAATATATGATAATTATAAAATGGTATATATTATTAATATTTAATAAAAACGCAATATCTATATATAAGTGTGTTTGTTCATATACGAATAATCTTTAACTGTTTTACATTTAATTATGTAATATGGATATGGCTCATATTATCAGAAATAGGAAAACGGACCTTTGTTAAAATAGTTCAAGATTATTCGGATGAATAAAATTGATATATAAATCAATAATCATTATATGAAAATCCGACTGATTATTCATAAATATTTATATTAAACCTCATCCATCGTGCATTTAATACAAAATTCAATGGAATTTTTCAAATCCTAAATATAATTCAATGCAGAAGATACCAAAATTTTATATGTATTTATTTATACAAAAGAATTCGGTACATTTACCCGTACATAAATAAATATTTTAAAAAATCTATAGCAAAAAAAAAAAAAAATCATTTTCAAATGTATTCTATTATAAATATAATTTTTTAAAGCCACTATTTTTTTTTATTTTGTTTAATTAATCTTAATCCAACAAAAAAAAAAAAAAAGAATATTTTTTTTTTAAAACACATTCATTTTAATCAATTTGATTAGATATAAAACAGAAATCGATAAAAGATTTTATTTTTATCAGAATTAACAAATGTATGTATCACGATTATGTAGTGTTGTATTTAAATACAAAATTGTATTTTGTCATAATTTTATAGAGCATTGAAATAACAATTATCTATCCTCGTACATACATACATAAAAATCGCCAGTTTTGTTTTTATTGTTAAATTGATTTTATCATACAAATAAGAAATTTTTTTAATTCTTTTTCGTGATTTTAATATTTTTAAATTTCGCACTCGGCATCAAAATCAATTGTTTTTATAATTAGAACTATATATACTGTATAGAAGTGTATAAGAACTGGTAAGAACTCTGCTGGAAGCGTGCGTATCCGGATATATAAAGGAAAACTATAAGCTTTAAAATGTTAAAGATTTTATTTTTCTAATAATAAGAAAAAAATTTATTTCATAATTATTCCGGTTATATAATAAAAAAAAATCAATAATGTTAAAATGTTATGAAACGAGATTGAAATTGATTTATTTATTCTATTTTTATTACTATTTATATCACCTGGTTGGTTTTTTTTTAAATTCATTTAAATCGTTGGTTCTTTTTAATTTATTTTAAAAAAAAAACCAACCATTCTAAATTTTGCATTCATTCTTTTTTGTATATTTTATTTGATTTAAAAAATTTTTACATCTAAGTATATATATATATATAAAAATAAATAAATAAAAAGAAGAATTTCGTATTTTAGTTTTTGCATTTTTATTTGTATATATATATATATATATATATATACAGGAAGAGTATAAATTTATATAATGGATTATAAATTTATTTATATATAAATATACATTTAGTTTTGGTCACGCAAATGTCATTTAAAATCACTAATTTGTTTAATTTTATTTAATTTAATTTAATTTTTTTAAGATAAAAGTGTGAGGTTTTTCTATATATATATATATGAATATTCTTTCGGCGGCCATATAGAAAAAAAAAGTTATATAACCATTTATTATATATAATACTATATTTTCCTGGTCAATTTAAAATGATTATGAAAAAATTTCAATCATATATTGAAAAATTTTAAAATCTTTTTTTTATGTATATCAAATTTAAAATTTATTATATTATTTTAACAGATCTAATCGTTTTATTTACGTTATAAAAATGAATTTATATACATATATGATATCTTTTTTTTATTATGTTATATATAATAGTATTTAAAAACAAATTGATTATATGTCTGATTATTATTTTGTTTTAAATGTTCTTTATATATATATATATAATATACTTTATTGAAATAATAACCATAATTATATATTTATAAATATTCAAAGTAAAATAAAAAAAATTAATTTTAAAACATCATAATGTTGTTATGCATAATTAAATATTGTGATGTTCTTTGTGATCGTGCGATATACATTTACATACATTCCAATAACTAAATTTTTTTTGAGTAGGTTAGGTATACTATATATATATATATAAATATATATATATATATATCTTATAACGTATGTAATGTAAAAAATAAAATGGTATATTATACGGTTTATTATTATATGTGATGTGACTGTGAAAAAAACGGACGGTTATTATATGATATTAAAGAGGCTGTAATATATATACCATATATATCATAAATGTTTTAAGCTTGCTGGAAGTATTTATTCAATTGCGCGAGATAAATATTTTTGATGTGATTTCTCTTTTTAAATAATATAATGACTGCATTCATTGTATACATATATAATATATACATTATATTTTTTTTTAATATTTGTTTATTTGAATATATATATATAGAATTGTGTAGATAAATAAATAAACTTATAAGTTCAGTAAAATAAATATTTTCTATTATACCTTTTTTTTTTAATACGTTTTTAATTTTATTGATTTTTAATAATTTTTCTTTTGTTTGTTTTTTTGCAATTGCCTTTGTTACTTAAGATATATAGAAACATTTTTGAATCTATATATATTTATAAATAATAAAATTATAATGAAATTGTAAATGCTAAATGGTAGTTTTAACTTTTTTTTTTAACGATTATTTATTATACTTAAATAATAAATAAAGGATCGATGTATGGTGGCGTGTATATTTACTTTTTCTAAAAAATAAATACTTTTTATATATCAAAAAATAAATAAATATATTTCCTTAATTTGTTCAAATGACCGTAAATCCTGTTTTAAAAATAAATACTCATCGGGGAAGTAACCAAAATCGATAAAATTAGCACGTTTTGCAATATATAAAATAAAATTCAAATCCTTTTTCATCATATTTAAAAAAAAAAAAAACGATGCCAATATATCGTTTAATCTTCTTTCTGTGTAATCCTGTTGTCGGCATTTTTTTTTTTCTATTATATAGCAAAATTTTAAGTTTTACAATATGAATACGATATAATGTTTTTTGGACATGTATCCTTTATTATTATAATCAATAGGCCAATTATTAATTATTATGATTATTATATAGTGTTAACACTATAAATAATTTAATGCGATTTATTTACAAATATCTTTATCTATACAGATTTAATTTTTCAATAAATATTAATAATCCAAATAAAGGTCAGCTTTTTTATTTAAAAATAAAAAATAAATTGCTTATCCTTTTTTACCATATTGTATTTGTCGGTTGTCTACTATATTATAATTGTATATCCTAACGGTAGTTTAATAATAAGGCAAAATAAAGAGGGATTTATATATGGCTTACAGATTTGTTTATGTATTTATAAATTACCATCAAACATATAATTAAAGAAAATTAAACGAGGATTATCAAGAGATCAAGAAGGAATTATAAGGCATTACACTTGAAGAACATATGGATTCGCAAATAGACGATTATATTTTTTACTGTATATATTGTATACATTTTTTTACTGTATATAAAAAAATACGGAAAACATTTCAAAGAAAGATTGACTTTTTTTTATATATTTTGTTTAAACAAAAATTTCACCGAAGGATATTCCACACCGATTCTCACTACTGAGATTCTTATACTGCTATGATGTAATAATGACATTTCGTTGTTTGGTGGGTATGTTCTGGGTGGTAAAAAAATATTTAAATGTATATATATTATATATATATATATATATATAGATGATAAGATACAATCATAATGTTTTGTTTTCTATAAAGTAAAAAAAAACAAGGTGAAAAATAAAAATGCAAAAGTGTATATTCTATTTAATTGTATACATAAAATATAATTTCAAGTAATTTTTTATACATGATATTATGTAAAATAAAAACTATAAACAGGTTAAAAATTAAAAATGTAGATTCATATGAATGATAGACATAAAATAAAAAAATTCAAAAATTTTAAGGTAATCGCACCAAACATTTTTACGAAAGTAATATAGAAATAATAATATACATTTTAATTAGGTTTTATATGTCGTTAATAAACGTGTATATATAGAACAAGTGTCCTATATCATCATCACGTGCATCATATATATAAAAAGAAAATAAGTACAATAAAATGTATATATAATAAAAAAACTATAAAACTGAAAATAAGTACATTTTTGTATATACACTTTAAGGTGACCATAAAAAGAATTATTTTTTATTTTACTATTAACAATTCATTTAGTATTTTACTTTTGTTAATTATTACTATAATTATGTTTCATTCGATTCGATTTATAAATAGATTGTTTTTTTTTTCATTTTCAATATTGAATTTTCCGAATTTTATTTATTACCTAATTCGAGTAATATTGGTAATATTTAAATATTTTTTCTTATTAAGAAAAACAATAGGTCTTTTGCACATTTTGAACATAACCAAAACAAAAACAAAAGAATGATATTCTATTCCAAAAATCCGACTGTCCACAATCCAATTTAAATCCAATTTATTTTGGTTTTTTTTTCCAAAGCTGTTTTCATCGAGTAGTATTGTAGTGGGGGGAAATAAATATGTCATGTTTAAATGTATATGCAATTCAACAATTTCCATAAAACAAATTGGTCACCTTTATTTAAACAAAAAAAAAATACTATATATTTATATATATATTTAAAGTTTTATGCTTAAAAAAAATTGATTTATGTCCTCAATATTAATACTAAATGATGATTATATACTTTTTACAATGAATTTGGTTTACATATATGATTTATTATATATCGCAATAATAGAATTTTTATCTGTGAAAAGGAAAAGTTTTTTTTTTTAATATGTGACCCACTACAAAAAAAAAAAAAACATTAGATAATAATAAGGTATACTGGTATACATATCACAAAAAATCTTCCATATATCCGTATAGAAATAAAAAAAAAAATTAATAAATCTCTTTAAACATTAGAAATTGTATCACATTATTCGTGTATAAAAGTGAATTTATTAATGTTAATGTTTTTTTTTTACTAACATGTGATATAAAAAATATTTGGATAGGAACATTAATAAATTCAAACCCATATATATTTATATAATAATACCGTTATTGTAGCAATAATAATAATATTAAAAAAATAGAAGTCATTTTAGGTGCGTTGTTGTGCATGCATATATCATATGTATACTATATATTCTTCTATATAAAACTATTAACTTTATAAATAAATAAATATACAAAAAAATCATATATTTTTAAGTAAAAGATAATCTTTTACATGTATGTATATAATAACAATCATTTATTTTATTCTTTTATAATGTTTTTTTTTTCTTCTTATATGTTCATTTAATATATATTATTTGTTTTACCTTACCTTTATACAATTACATATATTATATATATTCAATGTATTTCTTTTGTTTTTGTTTTACTTATTATTTAAAAAAAATACCACATAAATGCAGAGAGTATAGAAATTTTTTTTTTATTTATTTGTTATTCAGCAAATTTAATTTTGGTTTCATTGCAAAAAACAATTAAAGCAAAAATATTTACTTAATGTTTTTTTTTTATGGTGTTGAACAGGTTTGATGGCATTTAATTAGCAGAAAGAAATAACGCAAAAGTGAACTAAAACCGTAGGCAGGTATAACTTCTATCCTTCTATCTATATACTGTATATATATATATAAAGATTTAAAGATAGTGTATGCATAAAACACCATATCAAGCGCAAATGTGTATACAAAACACTATATATAAATAAGAATAAAAAAAGCGGCAATTTTCAATGTGATGATGTAAAATGTATTTTATTTTTATTGTTTTATTATATATTATATATATATATATATATGATATATTATATATAGAATCATAAATAAATAAAATAAATACAATTTTATCTTTTAAATAAATACAAAACATATATATTGATGCAACAATATTTAATGGTAAATATGCGCTTGCTAAAATATAATAAAACAAAACTGAAAAAGAAACGCATCCATTATAATTAAATTGGCAAACACATTGTTTAAAAAGTTCCTTGATTATATTATATTATATGAATATTATACATTGCGTTTTTTATATATCACTAATGGGGTACACTTAAGGATTTATAAGTGTCATTTGTGTAATATTAATTTAATGTTAATAAAATAAAATAATATTATAGTTTTATTTTGCATAATGCATGCATGAATTTGTAAACACTTGTTTTACATGCACACAGTTATTACATAAAAAAGCATTAATTGAAAGTTGAATATCCATATAATAATTTGATGTTCAATTTTCTACATACTAATAGCCGTGAATGAATAAAAATTATTTAATTGAATATATAGCAATTATATAATATAATTATAATAAATATTTATTATATACTATTATTATAATAAAACAGGTATCATAATAAAATGATAAAATAAGTAGAAGTGAGGATTTATAAAAAAAAAAATGCAAATATTAAATCTATTTAAAATATAGATATAATTGTTTGAGAAAAAAACACAACACTCTGGATGTTGTATCAAATATTATTTTAAAATTGGTAAATATTTAATTGTTTTATTAGCACCTTTGTAATAATTATTAATTGTATAACGATTTAAGTAAATCATTTTTCAATCATCAAACTGATCAATAATAAATTTGAAATAAAATAATATCCCCTTTGATTTGTACAAATTTCGAAATAAAGGAAATTTTAAAGTTTCTTCCTTTTTTTTTTTAATCGATAAACTCGGTTAATTTTTCAATCAACGTTAATCGTGATGACATTTCCATTATAAATTTATATCTATATATATTTATATAGAGGAATCATTCAAAATAATTTACGTAAAATATTATATAATATACCTTCTTAGTTGTTTGTTTATAATTACATTGATTTTCATTATCATTCATGTTTTATTTATCAAAAAATATTATTTAACAAATTATAAAATATATACAGATAAGTTATATAATTTTATTATATATTAGATCGTAAAAAGTGTTATAAAGAGGCAGACAAAAACTATATATTTATATATGTTACAAATCCATTCAAACATATTTAAACAAACCATTTATATATTCATTTATATCAAAATAAAAAAAAAATGAATTTATGTTTTTATGATATCTAATTTAATATTTATTAATCATATAAAATAAACACAATATATATGTGTTTATTAATATGAACTCGCTCGCCGTACGCCGCTCATAAACGTATAACTTTCCATATATATATATATTGATATTGAAAATGTTTATGGAAAAAACGATTACTTTTTTTCTGTTTGTTTATTTATGTTATCAATTCAATCGTTTATCAAATCATAAAATTAATTAGCAACAAATAAAAAAAAAAAAAAAACAAATGTACTGCGTAAAAAATTCTTATAATATAATATTAAAATTTTAAAGTGTTTATTATATAGGTATAAAAAATTAATTTTTTTTCCTCATATCTATATTCTTATAATACATATATGTTTTAAAACTTCATCTTAAGAAGAGTATATTATAAAAATTTATATGACTTTGCGATATTCGCGGAAAGTTCTGCAAAATATATTATAGTTTTTAATATAATATTTTTACAAATTGATGCATTTTTTTTATATAATGATATAAAAATTCTTTATTAATTTTTATTTTATAAAATTCTATATTTATTTATTTTTTTTTATCATTTAGTTTTATTCAACAATCAAAAATTAATAAAAAAAAAAATCCCGAAAAAATTTTAAAATGCATAATTTTTAAGATCATAAAAATAATTCACATCATTGCTTATATATTATTAAGGAATATTCATGGATTTTGTTCTGTTTGTGTATAATGCATATACACAATTTCGGCATTTACATATACTGCAGCTAACAAAACGATTAATATAACTTTTGTATATATTTACATTATACATCCGAATATCTAACATATCAAACCAAAAAGCATTATCCTATATATATATCAAAATTAGAATTGTATCGTCGTTTGATGCTTTGATGGTGATATTGATATGTATGATTATACTACATTCATTTTGTTTATTTTCATTTGATTTTATAATTGTTTTTCTTTTATGTTGGATTTTCTGGACTTTATATTATTGCGTCTGTGATATTATTATTTTTCTGCTTCACATATTTGCATTTTTCATATTCATACTAATAACTACTAATTTTGAATTACTGAATTAAAAACCAACTCAAATGCATATATGAAATCTTTTCCAATATATTGTATATATAATATATTTATTATTTTAGAAAAAACTTTGTTTAAAACAAAAACTCGCATGTATCAGATTATAAATAACTTGGGCATGTTTTTTTTATTTAAATTTTATATATATGGATCACATTAATCGCAAAATGTATATATGTTTATTATTTTATGAAAATCTTATAATATTAATATGATGAAATCTCACAAACAGTCTTCATATGATGTTGGTATAATATATCTATACATATATATATTTATATAGATGTACTTAAGAGTGCAGACATTTGTGAGATTATCCATATATATAATTATATTAAATATCAACAAAAGACAATATATTCTATTCTAAATCAATGCTTTTTTTAGTTATATCAATAAATTTATTATATATACATTTACAGAATGAATGGAATTGAAATCTGTTGTATTATTATTTTTTGAGAATCAGTAAAATGGAATTTATCATGCACAAATTAATATTTTTAGAGTTTTCATTTTCACTATATTTTACATAATCTATTATCAAACCAAAATAAGTAAATAAATTTAACGATTTTTTGTTCAAAAGGACTCCTTAACGAATTGTATTTTAAAGATATATATATATAATGGTTTTTCCAAAATTGAATCACTCTGTTTTGTATACAATTTGTTTATTGTTTATATAAAATAGAATGCATATATGTGATGAGGATGTGTTAAACTCAATATATAAACCGATTTTTATGTTTCTATATTTTAAAAACAATCGTATATATTTAGATTGCTAACTAATTACTCAGCAGATTACCGCGTATATATATATATATATATATATATATATATGTTCATTAAATAAATAATTAAAATTTCGATTTTTTGTTCGTCTTTCTAAAAAAAATTAATAAAGTCTATAATAATGAAGTCAATATTATTAAAATATTTATTTTAATTCTCATCATATATTATATATATTTTTGCACGTAATTAGATTATAGGCACATATTTTTTTTTATTTATTTAATTGGATACAATTTTAAACAGAAATTGATTTCACATAATGATCATTATTAATATATACTGTGATTTTATAATCGATTGTACAAATATTTCGGATATAATTTATGGATTTGAACTATATCTATCTATAAATAAGTTTATCACACTTAATTAAATATTTAACACAATTATTTATAATTTTAGATGCGATAATGATCATGTATTATCGATATATAACAGCACATATAATCTGAATTATCAAGTAAAAAAAAAACCCCAATAAATTGTCGCTTATATTCATTATTTATTTTATTAAATATACATACTTTTATATATATATATATATATATATATATAGTTACAATTTAACTTGTCCACCGATAATGTATTACAAGTAGAATTATAGATATGCATGGTTATTTTACTTATATTATATAATTATACATTAATCAACGCACAGACAAAATATCATTTTTTTTTTCAAATAAAAGTTCACGTAATAAATTGATTGATTTATTATTATACGTATAATGATTATTATCTAATCGGGATATTTATTTTTTAAATTTAAATATTTTCACACGTTTTTTTCTTTCTATATAGATATATTTAGAAAGATTTTAGGTACGTTTTAAAAAATGTGTACTATTTAGAAATATGTACGTGTATTATAATATTTAGTTCGCGTTGAATATGATTTGTATACAGTAGTTTCATTTCGTATTACATATAAACTGATATATTGATATAAATATTATTATTGATATAATTCACAATATTATCTATACTATATATCTATATATTTAGATAAATATTTATTTAACTAAACGTGTGTGTAATGTAAAAATGTTATTCTTCATCTAGAAAAAAATATAAATATATAATATGCGAACATACAGAAAAAAAAACGTAAAAGATAAGAAATTGATTAAAGAATCATTATTAAAAGTATATTTAAAAAAAATTCTAAAACACGCAATGTTGTGTGTTATTTTAATAATCACAACATGCTATATTTACTCTATTGTTTATTATTTATGTACACCTATATCTGAGTGTTTAAAATGTGTTATATATATGATTATTATATGGTTAATATATAATAAGATATACGCGGACAGTAACATATATTTTTAACTTGTATAAAATAAAAATTAATGCTATTTATAGAATAATATATATATATATAGGAATTTCAATTACTTTATAATTATACATGTATATTGATATAAAATGTTACAGCGTTATATTCATAAATTATTATTATTATTATTGTTAATATATCATTTTATGTCTTATAAATATCATATTCATCTAATAATGCCCCAGAATGTCTCTATACAATATATATATATATATATACTAATTGAATACATGTAATTTATATTCATAAATAAAAACCGAATTGAATAATTACAAAAAAGGTTGATTTAACTCAAGTTATAATGAATTTTGAAACATGTTTTTATGTTGAATATCAGAATAGCATGGTATAAATTCATAAAACAAATTTTATTCTTTTACCGCAATCAAGTCACAATTGAAAAAAATCTCATTCATCTAATTATTATATACAGCAGACTCTTTAAATATGAATTGTTTTTTTTTTTTCTAAAAAGTGAGCCGCTTGTCATTTGTATAAAATATCATATCATATATATTATGTGATTATCCTTAAGACGATTATCTCTATATGAAATATTACCAATTATATTATATTATATATGCGCATTGTTAAAGGTAATAGAAATTTTTATGAAATCTCTTAATTTCATAAAAGGTGACAAAGTCATATAGATATAATGTTAAAATACAATACTATTATATATTTATATATTATGTGCGACCAATTACGCGGCGGTGAATATATCATATTATTCATATATGAAAATGAATAATTTATATATATACACAATAATAATAATAATAATAATACATTAAATTACTCACTTAATGTTTTCGTTATAATAATTTAAATAATCATTAATCGCGTATATATAATAAATTATAATATAAACGCATAAGTAAATTATATACACTTGACAAAACATCTACTTATACGTATACTATATATATAATAAAATGCATATAAATTTATATAAATAAATACCTATAATTGTTTTACCTACATCATTTTGTTTACACACGTATCATTTGGTATATATACTTACTATACTATATATATATATTTGTATATAAATCTAAAAATTACATCTCACACATCAATTGAATTATAATTTGAATAGGTAAGTATTATTTTTCTGTTTATTTCTATAAGATGAAAAACAGAAGAGAAAAAAACCAAAAAAAAAAAAAAACCTAAACAAAACACATGTCTCTTGAATTATTTAACAACATTTTATTATAATATATATATTGTCTACATATTATCATATTTTATATATATACTATATATATATTTATTTACATTATATATGATGAACAGTGTAATAATAACAATCGATTATTAATATATATATATATACTATATAGGTGTTATTATTATAATTTTGAATTAATGATATTTAGTTTGTTGGTAATTGAACATACAAATATGTATATATATATAAATTTGTATTATTTCATTTGTTTATTTTTCTATTAATATTTTCATACACGCATATATTATTATAATAATTTTTTTATTCATGTGAAAATATCTATATCTATATAGATGATAGTGTATGAATATAAAACGAAGGACATATACATGGGAATATTTTCTTTTTTAAAAATAATGTTATTTAATATATAATATATATTTAGATTTTCCTTTATATGTACATAATGTAAAAAAAAAACAAAAACAAGAAATACACAAAATACCAAGTTTTATACAAAATAAGAATATATCATTTCAGTCATTTAACATAGTATATATATATATGTATAATGTATATAGATAGATAGATGATCATCATATACTTATATATAATAAATTATAATCCTAAAATGTATATAAATCTTTCGAAATAAGTATATATACAATGAATGTGTGTTTAAAAAAAAATGTTATGTTATGTATATAGCGAGAAAATTAATTTAAATAATCATAAAAAAGGTGCTTAACGTAGACAATATGCTACCTTCTACCTTTTTTTTCTCTTCATATATATATAGTGACTATTTTAATTTAAATAATATATACATTTTATATTATATATATAGGCATTCAAATACATATAATGATTTTTCTTAGTATTTTATTTTACGGTACACGATGATGATGTATTATGTATCGCGTATATACTATATAAAAAAAATTATAATAGACTGTATGTATATATGATAATGATTGAATGGATCTTGAATAATTATTATTGTATATATATACGCATCATTACAGTACATTAATACAATAATTCAAGTGTGTTTGTTATTTCATCTTTGTCAAAACAAAAAAAAAAATTATAATAACAGATTTTTGATCTTTTTTTTTTGTTTTTTCTCTCTCTTATAACAAGTGGTTTTAAACTTTTAATAGTTTTAAAATATATGTAATAATAATAATAATCATAATTTAAATAATCTTTATTTATAACTATCCGTATATAATATATAACAAATAACAACATATGAATAATTTAGTATTTATATTGAATAATATATCACATAACGTTTGCAAACCAAATCGTCTATATAGGTATATTTATCGCAATAAAATACATGTTTTTATATATGTATATCTATTGGTTTATTTGATTTGATTTTTTTATCATCCTGTTTTAAACGTCAGTTGTGTATCTGTTGTGTATTTGTATAATCTGTATCTGTATCTGTAATAAAAGGAATGTCCGTTTGTTCATGAGATTATACGAGAACTTTTAAAAATATATACATAACGATTCGATTCGATATAAAACGATTCTTATAAAAATCAATTAGCTTAAAATTGTGGTATTTTCAATATTCGATATATTTAATTTGTTACACTAAAACTCTATATACTACTATTTCATATATATTTACTTTAAAATGGCATGAAATGTATATATATATATATATATAGATAATTTTTTTTTTTCAATGAAAAATATATACCACCAACATACACCGAATAAACAAAACACGTGTAAAAACTTACCTTGTTTGTTTAAACCTTTTTACCATAATATACATGCAAGGAAATCTATCGATTTAAAAAATTTCATATGTTAGTTTGTTTTTTTATAAACATATATGTCTTTTATAAATGTAGAACACGTGCTAAATTATACAGATTAATCTTTTTTGCAAATCACAAAAAATAGTATATAGACTATATAAAATGATAGGAACTTGAATAACTTGATGAAGGTTATAGAGAGGTTATTTATGAATAACAATATTGTTATTGTATATTTTTATTTAATGTATATATTATATAATAAGATATATTATATACAGTGTTAAACTGCGTTAAACTCAATGAATTTTTACCAAATTATTATAATATTCGTATTATATCATATTAACTGATTATCAGATTTGTTAAACATATAATATATTAATAATATTTAATATATTTAAGACCCTTTTTTAGTATACCTTTTTTTTTTTAAAAACAGCAAAAACTTATTTAAATATATTATTTCCTTCATTTACAATATAATAAGCCTATACAATATATATCCATCAAAGAATAACCCTTTTTTTTTATAACATTACAATAAACGACTCAATATATAGTCGTATATGATTTAATACAGTTTATTATTGAGGTAGGTAGGTAACTATATATATATATATATATACTCAATATATGATACTATTTATTATTTAATAAATAATAAAAGTGCAAAATAAAAAAAAAAAAACAAGAAGGATACACATTTCATTTGAATTACATTTTACCTACATGTACTTATAAGAGATTATTAGATAATACTTATGTATGTTATTTGTCTATATAAGAAAAATTATATTATTAAATGATTTTTTGATTTTTATTAAAGATTATTAGATCATATTTCAATGTATAGAAAAATCACGAATATATATATAAAATGTTAGACATTATAAATTTTGAATGGTTATGTTGGAAAAATAAACTATTATATATACATTCATATAAAATGTTGTTTAGTGATTATAAAAATAAATACAAATTTTTTTAATTTGAATAATAAATACGTTTATTTATGACCTCACAATGTATATGTCACAACCGATTGGGCTTCAAAAACACCAGATTATTTTTAGGAAATCATTTAAAATCAAGACACAAAAAGTGTAAATTATTTCAATATTGAAAATATGCGTATATTCTAATACGAAAATATACTTTTCTATATATAAACCAAACGAATATGTTTTATGATCCCAAAACAAAAAAAAAAAATTTAATTAATTCATATTTTAAAATTAATTTGACCTATATAATTATATTTATTAAACAGATAAACTTATTTTTAAGTAGATTTTAACAATGAAATTCGTTGTTTCCATTCAAATCCAACTTAAATCTAAATAAATTTAAATAAAATTAATCAACACAATGAAAATGCAATTATTTAACAAAAAAACGCACACACAAAAAAGAATAATATCAAAAAGTTTACGAAGAAAATGACAAATCAAAATTTACTTTTTTTTATTTTTTTTTTATAAATATACTAAATATTTATATAGATTTTAATTTAATTTATTTAATGTTTATTTTTAGAATATTTAAATCAACAAAAAAAAAAAGAAAAATTGAATATTTTTCTTATCGCATTTGTTAATTTTTTTTTTTTCACTTTTCATATAATCTTCGCACATTGATTATAAATATAAGGTAAGTTCGTATAATGAATCATGAATAATGAAATTGAATAAAAATATAAGCTTTGTGATTTTTTGTTTTGAATCTTCTTTCATTTATATTTTTATTTATCAAACTTACATATTTATTCTCGTTTAAAGAATTCCCTTGTCTAAATTTCAAAAAATCTAAATCAAATTTATTTAGTTTCCTTTTCAAATTGTTATTACGTAATAGAAGTGATAAACCTATATGTATGTATATAGGCATTCCATAAGCTGCGGGTCAACCTGTGTAAGGTGGCGTCGGAGTTATAAATGTTATATATTCTATTTATAGACAAACAATTTGATTTTTAACATTTTATTTTGTATATATTGTTTTTTTTATTATATTATAAAATATATAAATATTATTATTGATTATATCATGACAAATTTTAAAAAAAAATTCTATTCATATACAATTATACTTAAAACATGTATGGTAAGCGAAAATCAATTAAAGGCAATGTGCATGGATCGTATATGTACATATAATTATTTTAAATTTCAAAAGAATAATTTTAACGTTTTTTTTTCATGTATGTTTAGGTTCAAATACCAAACAATATCTATACACATCTCACCAAATAATTTTCGACAATTTCTGTATAATTATATAGTGAATATGTGTATATAAAATCAAACCATTTGTGTTTCCTAGTATTGATGTTGACCTATAAGGAATACACATTTGGAGTTCTGTGGTGCGTAACAAAAAAAAATACACCATATTATTATACTATTACCTGTAATATTATTGTTATTTTAATTTTTACTTTTGTTAATCATATGATTAAAACGGGGATTATATTTCTACCTACTATTACTATACTATTGCATATATACACTAATCGTCATATATACTTTGATGAATCATATATACGTCATATATACTTTAATGATAATAAAGCCTTATATTACTACATTCCTTTCACATACTTTTGCTTTAATGTAACATTTTTTTTACAACCGAAATCTACATAATAAATTTAATGTTTAATCATATCTATATGTACTCCCGATCGCCAAATATTACTACGAACCAACTCCCATTACATCCCCCTTGCTCCTCATAATATCACCCTCACTATTGAATACCATACTTTCAAAATTTAACACAAAATTTAGATATCTTTTTCAATTCACATTTCACAACATTTAGACACCCGGCGCGCACATACATTTGAAATTCCATTTTATTCTATTCACTTATAGAGAATATTTTTTTAAATTGTTATTCATTTATTCTTTTATTTCTATCTGTCAGGCGTTTTATTGAATTATCTTCTTTTTTTTCAACGTTCATGTAACATTTTTTTAAAAATATTTCATCAAATACAATAGAATGTATTCAAGGCATTTTTTCAAAATACTAGAAATAAAAAACATAATAAAATTTTTAAAGAATAAATAAAAATAAAAATAAAAAAAAATACAAAATATTTTGCTTAAAATTTTATTTGAGGTATAAAATAATCAAAATGTATACCAATTTAATTAATTTTTCAATTGAACTCGGTATATTATTATTTTTATTTTTGTTTTATATATATTCAATATAGATATTTATTTAGAATTTTATAAATATAAATAAAATTCACTTTATAATATATAAAAATTTTTTCCTTATTTTGGTTTTATATACTATTTTTATGGTGTTATTTTCAATTTAGTTCAATTTTCTATTTGTTGTGAAACACATCCAAATTAACAACCTGGTCAATGTCAAAATTTCTGGTTTTTGATATTACTTTTTTTTTTATTTTATATGGTTTTTTTTATAGGTTTTTGTGTACAGTCAATTTTTGTGTACAGTTTTTGTGTACAGATATTTATCATTTTGGATCGTTTTTGTATGTGTATAATTGTTCGGCTTTTTAAGAGGATATTTATGATGATATTCTTTTGTATTATTGCGAGTCAGTCAAGACAATTGGTTTTCAATATCATTTAAAATATATATTTTTGGTGAATTTACTAAATAAATTATTTTATTCAAAATAAAATATCTATTTATAGAGAAAACTATCGAGCCTGAAAAACTTCATTCAAAAATAAATAAATAAATAAATTAAATCAATAAAAATGTGAACTGATTGATCAATGTCATGTAATATTTTATAGAATGAAATAAATGAATAAATATATATATAGTGTGTGTAAATATTTGGTTTTATTTTCAACATTAGGGAATTGATTTTTATATATACATATTGCATCTTTTAATATATAAATTATAAAATTCATTCATAATAAAAAGCGATTATGTCTTATATATTTCTATAAGTGCATTGACCATATTCACTCTATACCATACATATATCCATATCTTATAAAATTCGATTTATGACTTCTGTATTACAACTATTAAACATTTTATATTTTCTGATCGATTCAAAAAAAAAAAAAAAATTGTTTGTCATTCATTCAAATCAAACCCTCAAATAAAGTGGCATTTTTTTATTTATGTTTATCATTATTATTATATTCCGAATATAATAAATATACTTTGCATTAATCGCACACAAGATTAACACAAAATAGAACGCCTTATTTATAACAATCCGCGGTATATTTTTTTTTTATTTATATAAATGCATATGCAATGTGATATATCTGGATTCAAATTTATTTCATTTCATATATATATATTTGTATATAAATATATATATCGATATAAAATAACTTTTTTTTTATTTGAATAACCTTTTAAATTTTTATTGTTATATAAATAGCAAAATTACAATCAATTTTTTTTTTTTCATTTTAATATACAAACAAAATACTTTTTTATGATCATTTTTCATCCCCTGTTTTCATTGTAGTAATCACATTGTAATACACATAGGGATCAAAACATCACATAACATTATATTATATTATAAATATAATAATAAATAAATAAATATATAATTTCAATATTGCATTAGAAAAAAATACAATATAATTTTTTGAAAAAAGGTGAAAAAAAAAAAAGAAAAGAATAACCACGAGAAGCTGTTCATTTATTTATATTATATTTTATACATACAATACAATTATTTTACATATATTCCATAAATATATTTAAAATGTATATACAAATATAGCGCAAGGAAACGATTTGTTGCATTTATAAAATGGCGGTATAATTTCAAAGATTTCTTACATTTACCTTTTTTTTTTTATATATGATATTTTTTCTCTTAATTTTAATATATAATATAAATCTACATTTATATACTTATATAGATATAATATTACTTTATATATCGCGAGTTTGGTGTGTTTGGTTGTAGAATAAATATAGAAATTCACCATGTATATCGGTACACAAAGAGAGATTCTATGTATATAATATAATTTCTATATAAGAAAAAAATGGTACAATAAAAAAATGCATTCGTTTGTATAAAGTGAATATATTCGTATATGCAAAGCTGCCGAACAAGTAATATAAGGCAGATAGTTAAATAAAAACGAATATATATATATATACATTACACTCATTACACGTAGGGATCATCTTTTATATATACATTTACATTTATAATATATAATACTCTGCCGTAATATATATACTATAGATATATAAATATATGTTAAAAATGGGATTTTTTTTTAAATTTTAATTTATATCATCAAGAAGCCTATTATATATAGATCAGTATAGATAGAAAAAAAAACTACAATGCATTTCCTAGATAATATAAATTTATATTAAACATAAATTTACAAAACTTCTTTAATGTTTAAAATAATATTTAAAAAAAAAAGCAAATATAGCGGTTGTTCATTTGTATATTAAAGAATATACTATTGATATTGTAGTAAAAAGTTATCGATCTTTAAAAAGAATATATTAAAATGTAAATATTTTATTGAAAATATTATTCTATTCTTCCGAAATAGCTTTTCAGTTCTTCTTTGTACAAACGAATATACTGAAACATATAGCTTTACTGGAAAAAATAGTGTTTTTATTTTTTTATAAATCAAATTGTTTTCATCTATTTCGGATATTATTTCTTTTGTGTAATATGTCAAATGTTTTTCAAAACTAGGACTTCCAAATTTAATTGTACACACATTTGTCTACCGTATATATAAAAATCGAATAAGTCGCGAGGAATATAAACTTTAACATGTCACGGCTATACATTATGAAATTACAAATATGTGAATTTGAGATTAACATAATTGTAACAATGTGTAAAATATGTAATTTTATATATGGGGTTCGATAACATAGTCTTTTCTTCATTTGTTGCATTTACGGTGTCGGTAATACAAATTCGAAATTGCGAAGAATTAAAGAAATTATTAATAAATTCGAAAAAACACAAAACATATTGTATATATATGTCTTCAGTAGAATTCAAACCCACCAGCCCAAACATTTTTTTATGAATTTTAGGGTCGTGTTTTATCAACTACATCACATATAGTCACTCAAAAAAAATGTAATATCGTGACGGTAATCAACTTGGACTTCCTAAACACGTTCTTTCGCACGTTTAAATATATTAAACTTGAAAATTTATTCCCAATATAATAATCCAAAATAAATAACTTAATATTTTTGGACAAAAGAAGGCAAAATGGCAAAATATTTATTATTATTGTGTCATGAAATTTTTTATATATGAAAACTTCGATTATTATAATGTCTTTTATATACTATTATATATACAATATCTGTGTTCTTCTAGAGTATCTTATATTCTGATAAATCTGATTAAGAACTATATATATATATATAAATTTATATATGAATAATCTCAAAAATAATTATATTATTATAATAATAATCAAATCTGCATATATGTCATAAAATGCATCTTGAATAAAAAAAAAAAATTATAAAATAAATAAGTATATGCATTTTACTTTGGATTATAACACTTTTTTTTTTGAAAAGCATATTCTTAAACGAAACATTAAAACTTTTTATGTATATATATATATGCGTATATAATATGATAAATATTTTTTTATATAAACAACATAATATTATTCATTATAATATTAATAATATTCTTCTTGTTTATAATAAAAAAAAAAAAAATTGCATTAACATTTATTTACTTTTATTTATTTATCGCGTATAATTCTTTAATGTTCATAATATACCAGCAGAGTATATTATACATATAATAAGATGCATTTATTAACACCGTGTAAATATATATATTTTAAATACAGATAGAAATATATACAGTATTAAACCGAATGGGAGACTGCATTTTGTGTGTGAAAAGTAGAAATACATTAAAAAAAAAATCAAATAACAAGTATTTATTTATGTTTTATATATTATTATATACATACTTACTTATACATATAATATATGAAAATGAATGTAAAATGTTTTAAGATGGTTTTGTATATATTATATTCTTATATATGAATGTATCGACAAATCGTGTAACTGTCAAAGTATATTCACTTCAGGAGCTCAGATTATATTATAAGAAAATGTTAAAAAATTATAAGTATCAATAATATATGAAAAGATTTAATATTCAACTCATTCATATATATATATATATATATATATATATGGATATAATATATATATATATGTATAATTATGTGAAGTGTTTATATATTTCTATATAAATATACAGAATTTGTTTATACACATCACATTTTATTAATTTTTATGTGATATAATAAATTTTATTATGATAATATTACATATATAGCGTGAATTTGAATTTGTAAATATATATACATATATATATTATGATATTATAGAGTTAAGTTTGGTAAAGTGTATCTGCTTGCATAACATATACAAAAAATTTATTGATTTAATATATAGTAAAGAAGAACTTATATTAATTATTAATTTATTGATGACATATTATAAAAAAAAATCACATAAGATATACAATTTGTAAAATGATATCAATTGGTGAAATCGTGAATTTGGTATTATATATTGTACATCATTATACATATATATGCATATAGCAGTACAGATATTTTTTACACTTAAATTTAATACAGAGATTATATTATTTTATTTTTTTTGCACACCTTCACCTCATATACACTATTATATTCATTCATAATTTATCATTTACACTTTAAATTTTACACAGAAGTAAATTAACAAACTAAATTTATTCATTAATCTTTGTTAATCTATATATATGATTCATATGATTCATTCAAAATCGATCGATATTTAAATTATATTTATCTACGCACATAAGTTCCGATTCCAAGTGTTCATATTATATACAGTTTATTTTTTGCTGTTCTTTACATTATTATCCTTATTGAATACATATTTATTTATTTTTTTCATTTCAAACACTATTCGTTGAGTTTTAACAATAACAGGAAATTTTAAAATGACAATTGAAATGAAAAAAAATAAATGAAATTTCCCATGGATTTTTACGAATTTTATTATAAATTGATATTATATTTAATGTTGTAAAAATGCGTTTATTTTGTTGTTCAGTATATAAGGATAAAAGAAAAACAAAATAAATTGATAAATTATATCCGTTGGGTTTGGAAATTATTATCACAACAAAAATTTATAGACACCTTTTATTGATTATACTTGCCGCGACACGCATACCATGTATTGAAAGATTATAGAAAAAATATACATATCTACCTAAATATATATTAACATGACTATCCAATGGTGCACAAAACAATATTATATTCGAAGCAACAGCATAGACGCGGTTACCAAAAAAAAAAATATACCATAAATTCCTGATTGTTACAGACCAGATTTTTTACAGATCATTTTACTTATAATGCAAAAAATTCAAACATGAAATTAATTCGCACAAACTATAAAATCACCTTCTTAAATTTGATATATATATATATATTATATATATTTATTGATCAATAATACAGCAAAAAATAACACTCAAAAATATTTTGACATAAAAAATTATATGATGATTTCAGTTTTTTTTTAAATTTTTTATTGGTATTTAACATTCACAGCATATATGCAAATAATAAAAATATCTAAAAATATATGTAAATGCGAACTCGCATCAATACCCCAAATAATATCTATATATATATATATTATATAAAAAAGATATACACGACAAGTTGTATATATATAATTTCATTGATCTGGTTAAAAACTATATACATATGTATACATTTGGCGGGGTGCACTAAAACATATCGCTGTCATATAGATGAATTTTATATGATTATAGGTCCCTAGTAAAAGATATGAAGAACTTCTTCATAGAAAAATGTTTAAACTTTTATATCGAAACATGGCATGACAACAGCAGGATCAACGCGGGTGACAACTTTTATATAGCATACCCTGCCTGTATATATATATACATATAGATGATGTTTGAAAAATAATTCAATCAATCGATCAGCCATGTATCATTAAACTCAAATTAATGTTAAATTATTAATGACACATTCACACGTTTTATCGACGTCGTCGACGAAAAATGTTTTTAGATATTTGATTTTGGTTATATATATATTTATATATATTATGTTATAATTTGATACTTATATATATAAACATAAACATATATAATGGGCAAATTGAAGCTATTTTCTGTATATATATATTAGAAAAAATACTAGACGATATATTATTAGAGATATTAAAACTTAATTTCATACACAACTTTTGTGAAAATAATATCTACTATTATAGTACAAACTTCTATATATATTATTTAGACATTATTCATATATTTACCTGAAAATTCTTTTTGAATGATATCTTCCTGGGGGCATTCATTCAGTATATTGAATGTAAGTTTTAAAATTTTCCCAAAATTTTTAGATTAATGTTAATATATATGTTATAAATCTAATAAATCTGTTGTATATTCCAGAATGTGTTTCATATAAACAAAAAAAAAATATATAACTAAAAACGTCAACATATATCTCATTTTTATATTTGGTTCATCGTTCATAGGTTCATTTTTTTTTATAAATTATATACATTACAAATATATTATCTAAAGGTATATCAATAAAAATCAAAATACCCTTCTGTCGTATGCGTATATATAATAATATATAAATACACCTTTAAAATGTTTATAATATATAACATGAACAACACCAATAACAAGTATCACAAATGTTGTGATTTTTTTTTTAATTGCAAAACAAAAAAAAAATTGTTAATATTTTTTCATGTATATATGTACATATATAGACATATCGGGGGAAAGAAGAAAAAAAATGTATATCAAATGAACGAACGGCTAGGAATGCGACATTTGCGGTTTCCATATTAATAACAATTTTTATTGAAGAAAAAAATATTTGCGTACAAATATAAGAATTATAAGTATTTTAAATTTTTTTTTTTATTATATTAAATCACGGAGTAACATATTATGGTTGTGTGTGTGTGTCTGTATTGTCCCGATTATATAATGTTGACTGTGATTTTAAACTAATGAGACTTGTTTCCTGTTTTCAATATTAAATCTCATTGACGGAAAATAAAAATAAACTTAAAAAAAAAAAACTTTCAATATCAAAATCAATTCCAAAATATTTAACATTTTGAAATTGATATACCGATATATATATAATATTTTAAAATTGGAACTTTATCCTGTTCATTAACATATATTTTATTTTTTTTTTATTGTTAAATGTTAAATATATATATATATATTTAAAATATTCCCGCATATATAATTTTACAAAATATTTTGAACGTATATGTTATCTATATGCATATATGTTTATATTTTTGAGGATAATTTTGCGGAAAAATTGTAAAAGTATCTATTTTCATAAATGTTGTTTTATGGTGCAGAAGGTGGTGTAAATTTCAACAAAAAAAAAACTGAACTATTGGGCTTCAAAAAAAAATGTTTCTTGTTGTTAAAAATTGTTTAACCTATAAGTATAATGATTACATTCATGAATTGAATATATATTGGGGGGTTGTTGAACTAATTCTTTATGGATATTATATATATCATATCATTATTATTAATTGATGCATAAACTCTTATATATGTTTGATCAAATATTTATAATTTGCGGCAATGATATATCCATATATATCATTGATAAATTGTACGTGTTTAGCTATAGCTATTTTAAAATCATATGAATTTATGAGTTAATATTCAGTTTGTCTATACATTAAATATTCAAAATTATTTATTATTATGCATTTAATTATTTTATTATATTAAATAAAAAATCAATTATTTTATTTTGTTATTTTATTTAATGTTTCAAACACGTTGACTGAGACACGTGAACACAAAACATATATAATAAATAAATATTTTTCTTAGAATTAAACGTATTATACAATACAATAAATAACAATGAATTTAATTTGTTTAAATTGTATCTTATACATTTGTATAAATTTTATGCTTTTATAAATCAAATATATGTATATATTCATACGTTTATTTAACCTACCGTAAAATCAATTGACATATAAATTAGACGTATATAGATTTACGTCGAAATATTATTTAGTATATTATAAATTAAAAATATAACAATTGATATACAAAAAAATCAAGTATACATCATGTATATATATATATATATATATATAAGATGAGAACTTTAAGAACATTTAAATTATATACACTTATTAATCACGTATACTTAATGTGAAATAATTTTAAACATTGATTTATATAAATTAATGTATATAATATGTTGCATTTAGTTGTCATGTTTATATAAATTTTGTTATTCCTTTAGTGATTTAAAGATAGATGCATTTTTTTTATGGTTTTCCATTAATACAAGCAATATTCATGCGGTAATTGAATATAATTATATAAAAATAAACAATTGATTCTAGGTTTTTTTATTTTTAGAAAAACATATCCTATATACAATCAAAAATGACTATATAGTTTTTTATTAACATCTCTTAAATATTCATTTACAATAAAAATGAATGCGTTTGTTTAATAAGAGAGGTTAAGCATATATATTTTAATGTGATATTATGTATATTTAGTTACATTTAATTATATATTAAATTTATTTATTGTTGGATTATTTTTATATTTTTTTTTTTGCCTTTTTGTTTTAAATATGTGTCAATCGATCATCATCCGGTGTTATACTTATATGTATAGTATATTCAAACTTATAGACACACATAATTTAAAATCATTTCAAATCAAGTCAAATTAAATGTAATACAATATTTATTTTTGATGCAACTATAAACTTTTGGTTTTAAAAAACAAAAACTAAAAGAAGTATTTTTCGTTTTATATTCTATAAAGAATAAAAAATACATAAGAATATAAGAATGTCTCTGCTGACACCCTTTTCTTTTTTTTTTTGTTTATATCCAAATATTTTGTATAAAATATATTTACTGATGTTGTATATTGTCAGTCACAATATAAATGTACATTTTATTATTGATTATTATACCGTGTGTGTGTGTGTGTGTTATTGCGTTATTGGTAAACAAAAACAAAACGAATAATAATAAAAAAAAAAAAATTTAACAGAAAGAATTAAACAAAAAAAAAAAAAAAAGAGAAGTCGATGAAATTTAATATGATTATATTTTCTGTAAATAATGTAATTTTATTATTTATTTATTTTTTGTTTTTATTTAATAATACATCAATTCATTTCATATACATATTAAACATGTCTAGTATGATTTATATAAAATATTATTTAATTTTTAAACATTTATTAATATATATATGACAAATTTTTTCTTAATAAATATATGTATATGTACAAAATAAATCCAGTAATTTTTTTTTATTTCTATATTCGATATATGTATTATGATGAATTTTGAAAAGAAAAAGAAATATTTTATTTTTAAAGAATCTCGAAATATTAAGTGATTGATATTATTTTACAAAATAATTTTGATGATTTCTTTTCGATGTTTATTATTTATTTTGAATATAAGTTGTCTATCATGTAGTATAATCTTAATTTTTTTTAATCATTTTAATATAAGATAAAAACGATATACGGATATATATACGTATTATTATAATTCAGGGTTTTACACAACTTAAAAGTTGAAAGGTGAATGTTAATATAGTAATTTTAAAATAAAAAACCCAGTAAAAGGTCTATATAGAAAGTAAAAGAGAACTATAGTAAAAACATTTCAAAAAATAATGTTTGGCTAAAGTTCTTGTACTTAAATTTTGGTGATAATTATAAAAATTTATACATTGAAATGCGCTTCGTATTGAATTTTTTTAGAAATACCTGATTTTATTCACTTTTTTTAAGATTAGTTTTTGCTTTTGAAAATCAAATATAGCTTTATAAGAATTTAATTCAATCGATTCATGTTCTAAATATAGATTGTTCATTATTTTCAAAAACAAACTATCCGGACCTAGTGAAAATCGGACGAAAGGTGTCCAATCATCTTAAACAAATTCGATCCGTTCTCTATTAAGCAAATCTATATATATATAAAATTCTTTGATTTATATACCATAATTTATATGTCTCGAAAAAATGTGTGTCAAATATCAAAAAAGATCAATAAAGAAAATATCCGCATTCAGTGATCACTCATATGAATATATAATATAATATATTGGTATAATAAATTTTATTCATAATCATTATATAAATTAAAATATAAATGAAATATCATAAGAAGCAAATATATTATATAAATGAAATTGCATTTATTATCAAATTTGTTGATCGTGAAAGTTGCATATATAGCAAATAAAATTTATTATATGTCAATCAATTTTATAATACCTTGCGTATATAAATAAATATTTAAATATTTTAATATCTTTATTAAGTGTATATTTACCATATTATATGAAATTGCTAATATCTTCGATTTAATGTGCAAATATACGTATTTATATATAAATATATATGAAAACAATTAATCATTCAATAATGCATATATTTATTTAACTTGATACATCGCAAAAAAAAAACAAATGTTAATTTTCAATTTTTCATTTATATATGCAAATTTTTTTTCTGTTGCAATTTAATATGCATAGGTAGGTATTATATCGGATGCATATATGATTATATATGGTAGATATAAATAATGACATGAAAAAAATCTTTAAATCATGTATAAAAAACACCTACTGAAAATTTATATCTTAATTAAATGTTGGTAATAATATAATTTAATTAATTGTATATATTACAATATATAAAATATACGAATAATCAAAATGTACAAATCAAAATTAAATGATAAATCCAAATGATATTCAAAAAAATTATATTTTGCATAATCAAAAAATTTTTATATATATATGCAAAACAAGATAATAATCATTTATAAAACTATATTTATAGAAATATTTTCTATATATTTATAAAACTATATTTATAGAAAAGATGAAATTTTTCATTTTGAAACGATGCATATATATTTTATATATTATATGATGAATGTGTATATATCATTCATTCATTCATTCATGTTTGTTATAATATACCTATACCTATATGAATATACAATAAATATAAGCAAAAAATTGCATTCAGTCAATTCAATTTAATATTAAAAGAAAAAACATAATAATTAATTGTATATATTTACATGTTTTAATATAAACAAATTGTGCATATTTTATGTTTAGAGCTTTCGATGAAATATGATGTGTCATTTTATGTCATATTAAATTTTATATAATTAATTTGTTGTCTTGTTTAATTATTTTATTATTTTTTTTTCTCTTATTTCAAAGTTTCTCGCACCTTTATTAAAGCTATACAATTTATTACATATAAATATATATTATGTATATAGTTATATACTTTTCTATATATATATATATATATATTTAACATTATCTGCGAATTGCAATCTTGCACTCATCGTTTATTGATGTTAAATGCATTTATATTTACATATATATATATATAAATATATGTATATATAATTATAATTTGTTCGAATAGATTTGCGCTTATATTCGAGTTTATGGTAGTTGTGAGCGCTCACAAAAACAAAATGTAGTATTATTTTCACATAAATTATACAACAAAACCAACACAACATCATATATATTGAATATAATATTAAATGTGCTATAAATGCAATTATATATTTTAATGCATATATATTTTTTAAAACTTCTTTGGAAGATACAATCTTATTTGCGCTTCAGATTAATGTTTTTTGTCTCATATGTATTCTATAAGATAATGTAATCTTTTTTTTTATGTAGTAGCCAAACAAGTTGTAGTAAAATTAAACAATGCAAATTTTATTAATCTAAAGAACAACTGAAATCAAATAGAATATTATTTAATTTAAAGATTTCATTAAAAACAAAAAAAATTTTCAATTATCGAAATTTGGTTTTTTTTTTCTAAATATGAAATTAGGAAAATTAAGAAAAGCCTCTACGAATGATTAATCATTAAAAAAACAGATGGAATTATATAATAGAAAATATGGAAAAAATGTTGAATTAAATTTTCTTAAATAAAATTTAATTCAAATAATATAAAATTTTCCATATAAAATTGTTATCGACGACTCACGTCATAATATTGTTCAGTGTTATGTATAACATTGGTCATACAATGTTAATGCTATTTATATTTCGCTTTTGCATTGCATGCTGTCGTATGCATATAGCAAACACAAGTTTTGATTGAGGGTGAGTGCAATAGTGAGTGATGGGCGAATCCAATTTTTTCGTATATTCGTTATATCGAATCCGAATATCTTGTGGATTTGCATCACGCTATCCAATATCCTATTTCCATTATAATAGAAAATCTATTTTTTGACAATTGCTACGAATTTAAGCGTTCAATTATATCTATTTGCATTCATGCTGGAATCAGAATAGAATTAATTCTATTACTAATGTTATATATATTTGCTCAGGATAATAAAATACATTAGTAACACTCTCTATATGGTAAAGTTTATGGATCCTGTTTTTTTTTTTAAGAAAAGGTTTTCTTTTTAAAGAAAATCTTTTCTTTTATTATATAATATATGTATAATATATATGGCATGCATAATGTAAGTGCTGATAAGTGACATAAAAATGCAGGTATATATTTTATATATATTTAGCTGTAAATGTGCAATTTTATATATAATATTTTTAATATTATTATATATATTACAATATTTATATGAAATAATATATTCATATAATATGTATGTATATATACAAGTATACATTTATATTTAATTGAGCACGGCTGTCAATTTAATGAATTATATATAATAATACATATATTGTTATGTTATATGTTATATTTCAGTTATATATATATGTATATATTAAAAAAATTATTAAGCTGTGAAATTAATCATCAAACCAATGAATGAATAAGTCATTTAAAAACTCATATATATATATATTGATCATTTTTAATTTTTGTTGACATTGACGCAGGCAAAAATGTTGAAATTTGATAAGTTTAAAAAAAAAATATTTATCAAACATAATATAAATAAATGATATAAAATTTAATATGCTATATATAAAATTGATACTTTATAAAATATACAATACAAAAAAAAATTGTCTATGATATAATTTTGTCATTTGTTTGTTCCTATATATTTTTTAAAACACATTTTAATTATAATTATATTTTTTTTTTCTAACCATATATATATAATTATTATTTTATATAATGATCAAATTAATTAATTATCTAAATTGATTTTTATAACAAGCAAAAAGAAGAAAAAAAAATCCCACACAACTTATTATATGATTAATATTTGGATATAATTTCCATTGTATATATTATTCTATATATGGTCAAGAAAAGGTTGCATAGAGTGAATGGAAAATGGAAAAAAAACACACATATAAACACAATATATAATTACACGACAATGTGTTATAAAATATAACAAGATGTTAAAAATAACACTTTTACACATTAATGATTAGATTTGCGGTGTTGTTGTTAATGCCAAATCAATGTATATATATATATAATGGCATAAAATTATCTATTTTACTATATTATTAAAATGCCAACATCGCATATTATAATGTTTTATTATATAGTTCACATCCTCTTTATTATATACACTCGCGTAGCATATATAGGATAAAATAATTACGATATTATTTATGCTTATGATCAGGTATAGATATATAGCTTTTATAATTGATATCGTATAGATAATAATAATAATATATAAACAAATGATAATAATAATAATAATAATATATAAACAAATGATCATCAATTATTTCGAAAAGTCTACGTTGTTATAATAATATAATATATGCGTATGATATATATTAAGAATAAGAAGATGAATTAATGAATATATGTAAAAAATTTTTTTTATCATTTGCTTGCAGCTTTTCCGATCAAGTCTCTGCGAACTACATTTCTAGACATTATTCTTCTATATAATATATTATTAATGCTGCTTGTTTATTTTTTTTTTATTATCAATTTCAACGATCATCTCTTATAAAATACCAATTTTCTTTTCACGTTTTTTTTTCTTCTTGTATTATTTTCTTATTGTTGATGTTAAATTTTTTATTTTTACACCAAACTTATATATATGTAAAAAAAAAAGTAATAATAATTATCATTATTTATAATAATATAATAATAATAATACACAGTGTGATGATGGTAAATATAAATTAGAAGATATTATTATATTACGTACGACTGATAATTTAACCACACCTACTATTTTTATTTTTATATATATATAGTCATTTAAATATCTTATATATATATATATATATATATATATATATGAATATATGAATAAAAATAATAAATAAATATATATATATTTTTAAAATGTTAAGGTGGAGCCATTTTGAATTTTCATTCCAAATAATTCTATTAATAACATTTTTATTTCTTTTTTTTTTTTTTGGTATTTTTGTTCTTCTTCTTAAATTTCTTATAAAGTATAATATCATCACGATATTATTTTTTTCCATTCATTTTTTTACACACATTGAAAAAGTAGTTTATATAATAAATAATAATAATAATAATAATAATGAGAAAAAGATGAGCAGCATCAGCAGGTATCATCAAAACAAAACAAAAAAAAAAACATAACAGAAAACGGGATTTAATCTTGTTCCATATTATATGTATATATATATATATAATTTTTACTTTTTTATTATTTTTAATATAATTCTTTTTAATACCAATAATAATGTCGATATGGTTTTGTTTTGATATGAAAAAATACTTTCGTTATTGAAGATGATTTTAAAAAAAAAAATCAAAAAATAAAAATCATCATCATATCAAATTTATTTTTTAATACTTTATGAATTTATAAAATATAAATTTATTATTATAAGACTATAGCTTTTTTAAAAAGTGATCTATTAGAACTTTGATTTGAATTTGTTATTTTTTTTTTTTGTGTTTGATGATATTGAAATTGTTTCTGTAATTTGGTTTTTATCTTCTTTACTTTATAATAAGCCGTCTTCATGCCGTGCGATTTAAATAAAATGAGATTAACATCAAAAATATTTATAAAAAATATATATACATAATTTATATTTCATTGTCTTTTTTGTTACATATTTTTATATTGTTGTGTTTAACATAAACAAAAATTAGCAATAAATAAATATGGTATTTTTTATATGCGGTTTTGGTTAATTTTTATAAGAAAAAATATTATATTTATGGTCATCATTATTTCAGATATATTATCGTACATATCTTTAAATTCTGGCTCTTAGAATATTCGAAAGAATTGGAATGCGCCTTGGACCATCTCAAATGCGGTATACATATATATTTATACATACTGTATTATTATACTAATAATGTTCAGAAGAATATATTCTTATTTTCTTATTCTTATTTATTTAGAAGATTAAAAATAAATGTGTTTAATATGACTCATATATTTTAATCGAGTTTCGCAGCAAATTGTCTATATAAATTTTATTCCTGGAATACAAAAAATCTGATATAGCCTCCCACTTGTTATAATGAATCGTTTTTTGAATGTCCTTTCCAAAGCCATAATTATTTATTTGCATTTCATAGGCCTACAAACTATACAATTGGTTTTGGCGTCCATCAACAGTTTTTTGACCTATTCACGGACAACCGGACGTTGCCCAGCCGGAAACTCCCAAAGTGTGAAGATCAGCTTCAAATTCATCTTTCCACCTCCATCTGCGATCTTCCAACACTCCTTGATCCACCTAAAGTTTGCTGAGCATCATTTTTGACGGATGTCATCATAATACATACATAAATATAAATTTAATCTTGAATATATATGCGAATACGAACATTCACTCTATAAAACCAAATGTATATAAATTTTCGCGAATAACAATTAAGAAATGAAGAGTTAATTTATATATCAATGAATTCCGTAAAAAAGTGGAAAAGATAAAAAGGACATTACTATATTGTTTTTGTTATTTATTTAAAACCTAACCCCCCTTGGGTCAATTACCTTTCTGATTTACTTATATAAAGGCAAATATTCATTTTTTTTATCATTTTACAACAAACATTTATTCGATCCTCTAAACTAAAAGGCTATTATAGATATAGGAATTGTTAAAAACTTATTTAGATAAATGTCTATATATATATATATATAGAGAGAGAGAGAGCATAACTTATTATAATATATATATGATGTGGTTTACCTTTTTTCGGCGGCGGTAATTCAATCCAAATCGGCACATTTAACATATACGATTAATGTTAATATATATCCGCATATACATATATATATATATAATAACCAACAAATCAACAATATAAAATTAATTTAAATAAAAAAAAATAACCCCTAAACATACATATATGTAAATATAGTAAATTACAATACGACGAATGATGAATATACAAAAGAATTCGTATTCGTATGGTTGTAAATATAAAAATATTCCTTTAAATATCTTCTTAATAATATTTTCATTATAAGTTTTTTTTTAATAAGGTATATATATATATATATATATATATATATATAGATATACATAGGTAAAATATTTATTTAACAAAATATAAATAAATAAATACTGTACTATTTGGTTGCGGGTATGTAATAATAATATAATTATAATAATATATATATTTGACTATATACTAATAATAAATTATGTTTGCTTATTGAACGAAAATAATATAATAATACTATAAAATTAGAGTTTTTCTTTTCTTTTTTTTTATATGTGTGATATTTGTGTGTGGCTAAATAAAAAAAAATAAATAAATGTATATTTATTTATATTGACTTTCCATTTGCCGGTAAAATGACGAAGCAAAAGAATAAATATATATAAAAAAAAGATAGTATATACCTTACACTTGTTTTAAGCGCATTTTTGTATTTATTTTTATTTGTTTTATACATATTATTTATATATTATATATAAAGGTAAAAACTAAAATGTTGCTTTATAAAAAAAAAGAACAACAATTAAACACACACACACATTTGTTCGCACCTAATGGTGAAAAATTTGTTTTTCTTTTTGTTTATTATTATAATTATATTATTATATAGCATTTCCATTTTATTATTTTAATATGAATAATATTTATATATATACATATATATATAAAAGATTTTTAACTTCATTTTATGTATATATACCAACATCATAAGTCTAAATATTTAAAAAGGGTACATATCGATAATGTCTAAATATATATCTAAAAAATATGTAAAATATATACATTTGTTGAATGAATTCTGTTATTATTCATATTTATATTTAGTTGTTTTTCACATATAAATAAGAAATGTAAATAAAATTAAAATTTTAAAAGCAAAAAATTAGATATATATGAGCTCTTATTTAATATACTACTTATTTAAGTACATTCACAAAAATTATTTGAATTATTAATATAATGAAAATAATGTTAAAATATATAGTTTAGTTGGTTGTTGTTATTTATATTAATCTCATTAAATGACAAA
The DNA here is from genome assembly GCA_958336335.1 of Dilophus febrilis. Classification (NCBI taxonomy): domain Eukaryota; kingdom Metazoa; phylum Arthropoda; class Insecta; order Diptera; family Bibionidae; genus Dilophus; species Dilophus febrilis. The sequence continues at coordinate 37,076,346 of OY284468.1, forward strand.
CATCTTTAATAATTCGATTTTCTTTTAAATCCTGTTTTATAAAAAAAGGTTGGCAATTCAAAAATACTTTTATTTTGCATATGTATTTGACAATTCAATTCTTGATCTTGATTTTGATTATATTGTAAAAATTTACCCTCTATCACAATACAATATAATATCGTTAACCATAACTAGATTTTAATAGAAAAACGAATGTGAAAACCCTCTATACCATATATACAAAGAAGTTTTATAAATTAAATAAAATAAATTATATATATAAATAATAACGATAATTTTCTTTTTCTATTTTTATAATCATATATATATATATATATATAGCGACTGAGTGATAGATTAAATACATTAGCCATATCGGTGGCTAATTTATGGCCCGGAACAAAGTTACATGTAATTGAAGCGTGGGACGAAGATCATGTGCATGGAGCGAGATCATTGCATTATGAAGGACGTGCAGTGGATATTCAAACGTCTGATCGTGATCGTACAAAAAATGGTATGCTTGCAAGATTAGCTGTTGAAGCTCGTTTTGATTGGGTGTATTATGAAGGCAAAGGTCACATACATTGTTCGGTAAAATCAGGTAAGAATAATATATTTATATACACATATTATAAAAAATAATTAATTTTTCTGCTACAAACCTATATAGATGAAATAAATTATAAAATTATACGCGTATATATTTCCAAAAATAGAATTAAAATGGTGTATTATATAAATATATGGCGTGGGTGAAACAGAGCTATAGTAGCACTTATGTGTTAATGTAAAAAGCCATATATATAAATATATTGAAAAAAAAAATTCACATCGCGATTGTATAAGGAAATAATTCTCAACGAATTATTCACATATTATAAAATATAATTATTGTTATAAATTATATATATATATATATTTATATGTATAATGAAACACGCAGAAAATTGCTCATATATTAATATATATATATATATATATATATATATATATATATATTTTCAACGCGATTCAAAATATAAACACACCCAAAAAAATTCAAAACTGTATACTTCTATAATAAAAAAATAAGAAAACAAAATTAATAATCATAAAATAAAATCATTAATTCTTCACCAAAGTTCTTAAATTAAAATCATATTAGCTTCTTTAATAAAGAATCTTTATGACCCTATAAATATATATATATATATACATATATATGAATGTATTCTTTATGCCATACAAAAGACACAACACAACACAACATAAGTATATATATAAATGTATTATCTGTGAAGTAGTAGTTTTAGTTTTGTTTTGCCTTTTGCTTCTTTTTAAAAGTTTTTTTTTTTTATTTTAATTCCTTTAAAATTAAATGAAATAACACCATATATAAATATATATATAGTTATGTATATGTATATAAAACACTTTACTTTTTATGTATATTAAATAAAAAAAAAAAATTCAATTTTTCTCGTGTTAATATTATCTTCTCGTTACCTTTACTATATGCTTATGATACTTATACAATTTTTCCATATCTTGTATTCGCTGGTTTTATAAAAATATGTGGTGCTTTACACAATATATTATATATCATTTATTATTTAAAACATCCATAATATAACATTTTGTTTTACGTATTTTTTTTATTCTTCTTTATGCTTTTATATAATGGAATACAAAAAAAAAACAATATATATACATATATGCTTTTATATATATATATATATATATATATGAAGGTAAAATGTTAATGGATACAATTTTTACTAACAAGAAACTTGTTAATTCTCAGTGTATCTACATATAAATATATTATTAGTTGTGTTGTGCCAAGGCATTACCTTTTACCACATATATATATATATATATATATATATATATATATATATATATATATATGTAGTATATACTTATATTTACCACCAGAAGATCTTTAATTTTCCAAATGCCGAATGTTTATTAGCTCTCACGCATATCTGTATATTTATACATTTTCTACTATAATTTTTACATTATATACTTCTTTTTTTTTTATTATTATTTTAATATATACATTCTTGTACATTATTATATCCTTCGCGTTTTGTTCGGTTATACAATATAAAAAAAAAAAAATCTCGAACAAACTTGTATATTATTATATGTATATATTGTTTTTTTTTATATACATATATATTGATTAAAAATATTTAAAACAAAACTTATAACAAAATACAGGAATAATGTATGTAAAATTAGAAAAAAAAAATACGCACCAACAAAAATCTTATATAGAGTTTACTTACTATTTATTTATTAACTATTGGTATATATATATTTGTTTGTATATATAGTATAAAGAATATGTATATTATATAAATAATAAGATGATATGACTTTCGATTCATTCACAATCTTAAATCTAACAGACTTTTTGAAAATAAAACTTATTTTTTTTTCTCAATGTTTTATACATTTTTATTCACTTAAGTTTTGATATTGTATATGTTTTTGTTTTATTTTTTTTTAATTTTGATATTGAATATAATGCAGTGAAATCTTATAAGTTTAAAAGTGACACATATAGATGTGCATATATATATATATATATATATAGACGCGTTATTGTCGTTCGATTTCCGGTAATTTAATAATATATATATATATATAAATATGTTAAACGTATTAGCGTACAATTATTAAAAGCATTATTCAGATTAAGATCACATTGAGGAATAATTCTCATATTCGTCCGTATAATAAATGCTTATTTTTATATGAATTATGAGAGGTTAATTTTATTTGAAATTCATTTGCTTTAATATAGTTTATGGAATTTCTATCTGACGGGGTTATAATTATTCATCATAAAGCAAAGCTCTCCGTAATGATTTTATATAACAACACAGGATTTTGTTTCAATGTTTAATATTTTACCGATTTTTATGAATTTAATATTCACATGTACAATCTTTTCGATCCAAAGCAAGTTCAATTATTTATCATTCAGCAAAAAAAAAAAAATTGAAAATATTTATTTAATAATATGTTAGCTTTGATAAGAAAGAATACAATTATAAAATCAGGAAACTGAGCATTTCCTAAATAAGGATAACACAAATGCGGAAAAGTTGATAGATTGTTATTAAAAATAAACTATAATTTCTGTGATAAGTAAAATCATCGTGTAGCCGGAATGGAAAGGGTTAATATATATTAGATTACAACAATATATAGTAGTGTATAAAACACATATTTGATTGGTGTTGAGTATATTTATTTATTTATAAAAAAAATCTTTAAATATTAATTTATTTATAATTATGTATCTATAAATATATAATAACAATAATAAATATACTTTATGTGTATAAATATACTGAATAAAAATTAATTTTTTCTTATATCTACTATTATTATAAGTATATTCATACACCATTAGTAGTAGTTAAGACCGCGTTTGGTAACACTTTTGCGGTTTATTTATATACAATTTTATATAGATAGAATAACAAATAATTATAAATTATTTTTAACATAAAAGAAGAATATAAAAAAAAAAAAAATTAGAAATCTCTAAAGAATATTTTTTTTTTAGATACAGTATCATATTACAACATAAATAAATATAATTCCAGAGAGTTGTGAATGAATTGATATTTTTCTTTCATTAAATATAATAATATTTTATTTATTTTTTTTTTCAACATATCAATGAATATAGTAAATAAAAGTGATAAATGTAATATGTAATATCGAGTTGGTGATATAGTATTCGTTTTTTGTCATCGGTCTATCAATCAATATATATATATATATATATATATATATATATATATATATTATTATTTGTTAACAATTATATATGTAAAATTAAATTTGGTTTTAGAATTATGTGTATAACTAATGCATAACCAATGTTTTTTTGGGTTCTTATTTGGGTTCTTATATGATTCTTGTAAGGTTCTTATGATTCATGATTTCCAACCCGGAAATACTAAAGTTACATACTTCTTTACTTCTGCGCGCCTACAACCTACAATTGGTTTTGGCGTCCATTAACAGCCTTCTCCAACCGGACCTATTTACCGCCAACGTCCGCCAGCCGGAAACGCCGAGGGCCCGAAGGTCCACTTCTACTTCGTCTTTCCACCTACCCCGCGGTCTTCCTACACTCCTAGATCCGCCCGGCTTACTCTCCAGCATTTTTGACGGTATGCGATCGCCATCCATTCGTACCACATGACCCTCAGGCGACCGATCTTAATGAACCGAACGATGTCGGGTTCGGTATATAATTTATATAGCTCGAAATCGAACCGCCTACGCCACCATCCCCTTTCCTTTGTCGGTCCAAAGATGAGGCGTAGTATTTTCTTTTCGAACCCTCCAAGACGCCGTTCGGTGGCCTGTGTCATGCACCACGTTTCAGAACCGTAGGTCACAATTTGTCGAATCAGTGTTTGATATAGCTTTAGTTTCAATGTTTTACTCAATATCTTCTAGAAGAACATCTTTCGCAAACCGTAAAAGGCCTTGTTTCCCGAAGCAATCCGGGATTGAACCTCCTCCGCTATATCGTTTTCGCTGTTTATGCTGCTTCCAAGGTATCTAAACCTGTCCGCCGTTTCATATTTGTTCTGACCAATTGATACGCTTTGATGTTGTGCCATAAACCTACTGTTCGTTGGTGCGATCATATACTTGGTTTTCTCCTCGTTTACCCTTAATCCCATTTCCGAAGCTTCACGTTCCAACAGTAAGAACGCTTCTTTAACGGCACCCTTTAACGGTTAATTTTGACATGGCTATCAATTTTTGTGGGAATCCAAATTCCTCCATCGTGCGCCATAATTTTTCCCTAATAACACTGTCGTATGCGGCCTTAAAATCAACAAATAGACTAAAGTTACATGATGATCTATAATAATCTATAATATGTGATTCGCAATAGAAGATTTTCATTTTTTTTCAAATAATTGTTTATAACACTCAATAATAATCATCAATGTGATTGTCATCATCAATATAGTTTTTCCTAATTTAATTTATAGTCCGTATCAATTATCTTTAGAATTGATTTCTATTCATCGATTACACGCATATATATTTAAATGTAATATACGAATCACATATATAAGTCTTTTTTAATAATATATATATATTTTTGATTTATGTCATCCATAACACAATTTATATTTATGTAAAACACATATTAAATCAATTATGAATTTGGTATGGTATGGCACAAAAGAATGAGAAAAAAAAGAATGTATATTGTGGCCCACAAGTTTAACACAAAATCAGAAAAACAAAATCAAACAAAATATTTAAAAAAAAAATTTTTTTTGGAATTTTGATGATGAATTTTGATATTTGATTTTTAAATTTGATTTTGATTTTGATTTTTTTTTTTTTTAATTTTTTTTTTGTTTTACAAAAATACCTTTTTTCCAATCTTACGAAGATTCATGCAAAAAACAAACTATAAATAAATAAAAAATTAGTATGCCTTCTTATACTTATATATATATATGTTATATACATTAAATCCTTTTATTTATATTATAAATTGTGTATTTATATTGTGTAGTTTGCACTTATATATATAGTCTCATTAGATATCAGATTAGATTATATTAGATATCATTGTGTAGTTTGCACTTATATATATAGTCTCATTAGATATCAGAATCTGAATCAAGTTGGAATTGTTCTACAATAATATGTTTTTAATTACTTATAAAGGTCTCGTTAATTTGCCGAAAGTTTTTAGCTCTCAAAGCTAAAAGCTAAAAGAAAAGATAAAGTTATACTTATTTAATTCATTAAAAATCGCATTTTACAATTGAGGATGAAAATCAGTGTAGTATAGAGAATGTAATAGAAAATATATACTTGATTAGAAATGAAATTTTTATTTTGTTTTAAATATATAACAATCTTATATTAGTATTAATATAATAATAAATATAATAATAAAGATAAATGCAAATAATAATAATATTATTCTCACACAGTTCATTCAATGAAAAACAAAAATATATATAAACAATTAATGATTTATATATCCAATCATTTTTCCTTGAAATTCATTTAATCTTTAATTTAATTTAACATGCGCATATACAATAAATATATGTTTTTTTTCTCTATATATAGCGCGTTTCAAAGTGTCGGCAAAGTGATTAAAAATGTTTATTTTATATTGAATGAGAACTCTATATCCAATATACATATATATATATATTTATATATGTATATATATCATACACCATTGGTTCAATTTGCATTCTTCAACTTATATATACTAAATTATATATACTAATAAACTTATATATATTAAAATATATGTAAAATAACTGTATATATAACTTTGTTATTTCTATTTTTACATATGCACCTGTGGGTATTATCGTATTATTTATATATATGGATATAGGTAAAATAAAATATTATATGCACTATACATGAAATAAAAACAAACTCTCGCTTCTCGTTAATGCGATTTATATATATATATATATATATATATATATATATATATATATATTACGGATAATTAAGAAAATGATAGAATTTGATATATTGATTTGGTTGAGTTTTTATTTTTTAAATTATGCAGTTTGTAAAATAACATAGAATAAACATATTTTATAAAAATACACGCAAAATAGTTCAATAAACCAATTTTTTTTTCTATTTATTTAAAATCAGTATATATGAATAATGAACCTATACATTGTGATATGTTTACACGAAAAAGTTTTTTTTATAAAAATGTTTCTGTATATATAGATTCGTTTAAATATACATAGGTAAACGAATGCATTTATATTGTTTTACATTTTATTTGCACATACAATGTGTAATTAAAAATGAAATTAAATTAAATGTTAACGATTTATTTTAATCTTTTTATAATAACCGCATAAGAATTTTATAATTATTTATTTAAAATTTATATATAAAAAAAAGTGCATATATGTCCTACTTACTTATACTGTTAATGATCTAGATTTTGAAAAGCAGGGTGAACGCATCTTAAAAGATTTATTATGTTGAATAAAACTTAAAATACCGTCAAATAGTTAATACGTTTTTATCTTCAAACCCATATTCAATAATTGATTTTATTATGCGAGATTACAATTGAAATAAACTTATGTATGACAGTTCAAAGGTAAATTTTTGTAGTTTTAAATCATTTTATTTTATCGTTTTATATGAACACGATTTTTATTTTATTTTATTTTATTTATTTGCTAAAGAAAAATTCATTCTTATGCAGAAGAAGATATTTTATTATTATAAAAAAAAATCATATTCATATTACATAAAATATAAAATACATTGCTCAAATGGAAATTGTAATGCCTATATAATATACAAAAATACAATAATAATATAATCGATTTATAAATTACACCTCAACTCATCATCCAAATATGTAATAAATATAAATGCTAAAAAAATATTTTTTGTATATATATATATATATATATAAACATTTTTATGAGCATGAAATTATAAATAAAATAAATAAATAAATTAACTTATTCATATGTGTAAAAATGAAAAGTAATGAAATATTATTGAATATTGTTCCGCAAAAGAATTCCAATCCTTATTATTTAAATTTTATGTGTTTTATCCATATACTAATATATACAATTGCGTTTTGTATAATAATAATAATAATAATAATAAAAAATACTATGACTAATTTTGTTTCATTACTCTACAAACTATTAAAAATTAATGCGTTTAGTAATAATTCAATTTAATATATAACAATAATAATAATATATATATATATATATGATGATATCGATATATGTTACTTATTTTTTATTATTGATAAATCTCTATGAACATACCGCGCTTATAATATTCATATACAGCTACTGGCAAAAATCCATGTCCCCAATATTTTCTAATATATTACTATGAAATAATAATTATTTATTTTGTCGTTCTTTTAACGTTTAATTGTTTACGTTTTGTCTTCATTTATATACATTCCATAAATACGGTAAAAATTTAATTTAAACACTTTACAATGTTTATCTCTATAGTATACTTTTTTAATAAAAATGCTTTAGGGTTTCAGTTCATAAAATTTTTTATATTATTTCCTATTCACATATTTTCATATTAATTTTATTACATATTCATGCAATAAAGTAGTAATATATAATACATATGTCAACATATTTATGATAAACCTTCACCTTTTTTGATTTCAATATCTATATATCTATAATGGTTAATCATTTTATTATATATATAAAGTGGTTATAATAAATAAATATAAATAAACTATAAAATATGAATATAAAAAAAAAAAGATAAAAATTTAGCAGTTTTTAATACATAATATTATAGATCTTAGAAAAATATATTTTATATCTTATGAGCTATTTTTGATTGTTTGGTTGACCTACTGAATTTGTTTGAATATATATATACAATATAGTCAAAATCATAACTTTTCCTAATCAATCACATATATTAATAATTTCACCGGTGATTTTTCGATTTGTCATAGACAAAATAATAAAAACATTTTATTGCATATTTCAATTTATTGTAAATAATCTAAATATATAGTAGCTTTTAAGATGGTTAAATTTTAAATACAAAACATTTGAATTGAATAGATTCAAAATCATGAAGAAAATCTATACTCATATAAGATTTTAAGATATATTTTATACATAGTATACCTTATGCAGTTTTCTTTTATCGTGATATAGGTTATTAAACTATACAAAAAAACTATACTTGCTTGTTTAAGAGGATTGCTTATATACTAAAAATTTTACATGATCCTCTTCGTTGAAATATATACTGAAAAAAACCACAGTTATACTAACTTTTATACATGCTTCGATATAGAATGTTTTTTTTTGTTTTTAAATAAAAATGTATCATATTAGTAAATTATTTACGAAAAGAAATAAATCAAATTCTTTAAAAACATAAAAAAAAATTAATTTTATCTTTCAATATATACAAAATAAAGGTGGTATAGATTTACCTGTTTTTTTTTTGTTTTGTTTATTGTTATTGTGTATATTTAATATAATAAAACAAACGTTAACCGCAAATGTATTTTGCTACGTTTTGTATATAGGAAAATTGAATTTTTTTTTGTACCTTTTATGTGATTTTTGTTTTTACTTAATTTCAATTTTTTTTTTATTTTACTCTTTACCATGTCTCGTATAAATAAATTACTATTGAAATAAGAAATGACAGCTCTCGTTCATTCTTTTTCACTATATTTCAGTTTTTTTTTTATTTTTTGTATTTACAATTAGTGCATTATTTTTTTTTCTCGCTTTTTTTTGTTTAAACATTTTTACTGAACTAAATATGATGATGAAATATATACATATGTATTGTGTTGACTTGTTTCACATCATTTAAAAAAATTAAACTATTTAAATTTTATGAGGTATAAAAAAATTAAGAAAGAACAAAAAAAAAAAAACAATGAATATTATTATAATAAATGTGTATATGAGTTATTTTTTCGCATAAAGACACAGGATTTATATTTTGAAGAATAGTGAAGAATAGTGAAGAATGGTGAAGAATATGAAGAATATGAAGAATATGAAGAACATGAAGAATATGAAGAATATGAAGAATATGAAGAATATGAAGAATATGAAGAATTTGAAGAAGATATTCAATTTAGTTTTTCCCTCTTGGTGAATTTTAAGGTTTATTTTCTAGGTTTTTTATTTCCTATAAGTATCTAGGAGTCATATATCAAATAGTAAGATATTTGTTTTCAGCATCCGTATTTTCTGACTCTTGTAATTGAACATATTTCACATTAAAATATTCCTTAAATATTTTATTGCATGTTCTCGCATATCTGCTATTTTTGCCGCACTACCCAAGAAACTTTAATAATGTACTGAATTAGTATCTTGAAATGCTTACATAATACTTATTTCTTATAATCTAAAAACTATAACCAAAAAAAATAAAACCGTTCAGATTTTACATATATTCATATCTGTATATTTTCTATTAAAATACAATCTGTCGTCAACTGAATCTATGCACCTGCTAAAATTTCAACAAAAAATAAAGTTGAAAATAGTGAAAATTTTTTTTTAACATCTGCTATTAGCGATCACCGTCACGGTTTATGTATTGTTACACGCGATTACGATGCTTTAAACCGCAATAATCTTTTCACGCATTTCAACACCAATTATTTATTTGGATAAGAAATATTTTTTGTATTGATTCATATTCTTTCCTAGAACAATTCTTCTTATCCAAGTTGCAAATAAAAGAATAAATAAACACAATTTCATGCTTATAAAAAAATTTTCAAAATGTAACATCACCCACATAACACGTGCATGCATACCGGACCGTATATATATACTTTTTTCCTCATTCACATTTCAAATTGATATGGTGTATGGTAAAAAATGGTGTAATAAATCAAAATAAAAATACATAACAAGACAAAAAAAAAAAAAAATTCTAAAGATTTATCTCAACAATTATCTTATCGTGAAGCATATGAATAAAGTAAAAATTAGTGTCAACAAAAAGGTTAATACATTTTTTTCTCATATAGGTGATACACTTCGAATTAATATATATCATATATATATAGGTATATTATGTATATTGTATATATACAGAAAATAAAATTTTTTTTGATATTTTCTATACATATATAAAAAAAAATGTATATACCATATACGTGAATATAAATGGTATATTTGAATGAGATGAGAATACAGAAAATACAAAATAAAAATAAAAATACAAAACAAAAAATTTTACTAAACAATCGTTTAAAACATATATTCATGGTCGTAAAAGGAATATAATATATATAATCAAAGATCTTATCAGAAGTTAAATTGCTACAAAATACATGTATCATTAACATTTTATATGGACCCGATATTTTTTGTTTTTTTTATCGTTCTGTATTTATATATATTTTTTATGTATTTATATATATTTGATATGATATTTTTTTCCTCATTCACATTTCACATACACGAAATGTGATCATATACAGAATATCGCAAAAAACAATTTCCTTATAATAGTATTTATCGCTACGGGAGCCAACAGCATTCAATTTAAAGTGTATACTTCTTCAAGCTATATGATTACTTATTTCCACTTACTTATTTCGTTTATTAAAAAGTTTCTAAATAAATAGATACGATAATATGTATACTTTTCAAATGGTTAAATGCGATATTTTAAATTACAATAATAAGGACGAAATATTTTTCCTATTATAATTTTAAATTCATTAATTCCTGTTTGGTTTTTCCCATCTCATACGTTACATTTATTTGTTATGTGCTGTGTTCACTCCCAGAGGTATTCCTTTTAGTACGTACTTAGTTAAATATTTCAAGCGTGCTGTTGTTTGTGTATATATTACATCTGATCTGAATGTTTTGTTTTTAATTTATATGATTTTTCGTTGAAATTCGATTTTTATTTAACAAATAAAATCAGAAAAATAACAAAATTAATATAATTCTTTTTTTTTGTTTTTTATTAAATCTTTTGTGTGTTATGCGATATGGAAAAAACACAACACAAAAAAAAAAAAAACGCAAAATATATATGAAAAACAAAAAAAAAATTCTATTAGATGCCATAAAATAAACATGAAAAACGTGCCGCGGCGCCATGCTGTGGTAAATACTAGTACTATATTCATTGATTTATTGTTATTTTATACATTTGTACCTTTTCTTTTGCTTATTCCATATATATACAAAATTTAAAAAATATAAATTTCCTATATGTGTCAATATTTATTTATCCATATATTTCGTATATTCCAGAAGTAATAATAGATTTCAATCGATTGCTGTTTATTATTGTTAGTCATGCGGTTGTTGTTTTGATGTTTCTAACATCCTATCTGATCTTAGCGTGATTCGATTACCCCTATATCATCACATTCCATATTTCAACGATTAAAAATTTTCATCTTAAAGTAATTTACCAAAAATACAATAAAATTTCAAATAGGTTTGAAGTTGAAAATTGTCGCAAAGCGGTCAGAACAAAAATGTTATATTGTATATAATTTATCAATAAGAAGTCAAGGAACTATATTTTTTTATTAATTTATTTTTTAATAAATATAAGATGTGATATAAGTCAATAATATATAAATATAAATATATATATAAATATAGGTTTAGGTATATCGGATTAGATTACACCGCACATATATAAATGTGTGCAATACTGCACAATATGTCACTGTATTTCGTAACAAAACTATACCATATGTATTAAATTACAAATGCATGTACATGAATAAAAAGCATATATATATATATATGTAAAAAAAATTCAATTTAACAGTACTTTAAATACAGGTATATTAAAATATATAATATAAGTAAAGGTTTAGTATTGTTTTTAATATATATTAATTAAAAAAAAATACATTTTTGTAACAAAAAAAAAATAATAAGGTTGGTGCATAAATGCAAGGCTATATGGACAATAAATAAAATACAAAATCAAAAATCATACATACATTTATATAAAAATTTAAATATCATATTCGTATGCATGATATATATATATTTAACGATATAACATACGGACGAACAGCGATTATCTGTATGATATTATATCGGTATGGGGAAAGAACAGAAACCACAAGAAAGCTTGAAAAAAACACAGGCGAAAAACCAGCGTGTTTTGACATGTTTAGGCCGTGCCTGTCAAATTAAACTAATTGATGATACGACACCCAATGTGATTCTCATAATCGTATCGTAGCCGCAGTATATATGTAGATTTTATTTTTCATTTCATATACATACCTTTAGATTTATCATCATTTTTTAAACAGGTTTAATATATATACGTATATTTAATTGTGTATTTATATATTTACCTTTTATATTTTTTTGTTTTTTATTTTTTTTATTTTTCAATATTCACTTTGCTTTTATATGTATAATTTTTATTCTTTTACATTTGTTTTAAAATACATATAATAATATATATATAAAATGATAAAATATATAACATATATTTATATCAGAATTTATAGTATATAGAAGTTTTTGTTAAACATTTTTTTTGTATATATTTGAATGGTAAGGATAGAACGATGATATGTATAATAAAACATTGTATTAAAACAGTATCTGTATATTTGATATAATATTAATATAAATAGGGTATATATATACATATACATTTGGTAGATGAAATAACAAGTGCAATCGTATATATCTTGTTAAATTAATTCAAATTCTTCTAATAAATAAATACCTATAATTATTAATATGATATAAAAACCTAAGAGGGCATCATCAAAAAATGTATACAATTACGCGATGACAATGGAGAAGATATTAATTTATCACCAATTAACACAATAATTAATTTTCCGCTATACAACCAACAATCTGGTTTTAGCGTCCAACAATTACAGCCTTCTGTTGTTAGTTTCTTAATTTGTAGCTTTTACGGTGTCGGTAATTAGCCGTAAGACCAACCGCAAGCGGAATTAACACAGGAATTAACACAGCAATATATATATATATATATATATATAAGGGCGATGTTTGGAAATGGGAATGCCATTTTTTTATCAACCCACAATACAGAAAATTTCACGATAAATAAGGGTAAAAATTCTTATTGAAATATTTGAGAAATGAAAAAAAAAATGGAAAAATCGAAAGAATATGTCCAAAGGATATCGATATCCAGACAATTCCAAAACCAAATCAATATACAACTGTACATTTAAGTACTTAAAAAAGTGGTGAGTGATAAAATATACATAATATAATATATATTATATTTTTGTATATGATTTTCCGTATATAAATACCCGGTTGATATTGAAAAATTAATTTTCCTTTTCTTATATTATATTGAACATTGAAATGTACGATTCCGGGTTGATAAAAGTTATATTTTAAATCGTAATAATAATAATAAAAAGAAATCCTTAATATGCATAACTTTTCTATATTAATATATTCATGTCATGCAAGATTTTCAATTCCTTTGGCATTTCTTAATTTGGCATCCCGCAAAATCCTAAACTGTAATTATTTGTTTTTTTTTCTATTCACATCAAAAAATATATGAAAGAAAATACTAATCTAAAATAGGAATTTCTTTTATATACATATATGGAATGCCATTCTTCTGAACTGACATTTCTTTACATCATCTATCTATTTCTATACTATATTTTTATATGCAATATTTATTTGAATTGTATATATATACATATTTAGAAAATCATTTCACCAGGTGGAAATACTTCTATATTAAAATAATATTCATATGTAATGTATATATATTATTATAATATTGTTAAATAATTTTTTATTCATATTCTGGTTACGCGCGATGTTTATACACCTTTTTTATATAATACAATATATATTTTACATTACTTTTATAACAATATTATAGGTAGTATACAATATACATTATTGTTAAAAAGCACAAGTTCTATTTATTTTTTTCTCTTGTATATTATATTATACACAATGCACATATATAACAATATTTAATGTATAAAATTACATGTATTTATTATTCATATATTATAATATATAATATATAATGTGTAGATTTATAACAAATTTTCTTGAAAAATGAATATATATATGAAGAATATATAACCACAATGCCGGTTTTTTTTGTTATTAGTTTTCACATCGTTTGCGGTTCAAAAGTCAAACAGGTAAAAATATATATATACTAATATGAATAAATGAAAAAAAAAAAAAAAAGAATGCGTTAATAGACAAAAATATTATGAAAGAAATGCGGTTATATTTTATTGTGTGTGTCGAGTCGACGATATATTTTAAATAAAATTTTAAAAATAAAAAAATATGTTGATGCTCATTTATTTATTTTATATTATATTTTATTTTTTATATTTTATATGTTTATGTATAATTTTTGTTTGTTTATTTTAATTTTTTCAATTTTCCATATTCTTTGTATTTTGTTATTTGTTTTTATATGCGTGAATCACAACACAAACTTTGTGTTTCATTTAAAGGATTCGTTTCAGATTCACTTCTTTAAGTTTAAATTATAATTATTATTATTATTATATGATAAATAATATGGATTTGGTTTTTCATTGACCGTGTATCGCTCCATAATGAAAAATAATAATTATAAAAATCCACATTCTGATCTAATGTATAGAAAATAATTTAACAAATTTTTGTTTGTTTTTAATTCCATAAAATAAAAAAAAATTTGTATTATTCATTGATTTTTATGGAATGATTTCAAAAAAACCCAAGAAATATTTGTGTCCTGCATCATAAGTTTTATCTTTAGATATTATACATTTAATGTCGTTGAAAATATTCATTTATAAAAAAAAAAAAAAAAATTTCCCAAAATAAAATTTATTTAAATTAAAAAAAAAATATATAAAGAATAATGATCCAGTGAAACATAATGTTAATACAAATGAAATAAAATATATATGCTTCCTTGAAAAGAAAATAAAAAAAACGTTATTTTATAAAGAATATGAATGAATACTGATATACCCGTTGTATTAGCAAATTTGAACGTTTTTCATTATGCATTGAATATGCGTTTTATTCAATTGTTCTTTGAATAATTATATAGATATAACCAATCCTCCGCAGTGAATAAACAATAATACTCTATGTAATTATTAAAGAATTGAAACTATTTTATTAAGGAAACTCGTTAATTTTAGTTTTGTCATCAATTTTGTGCATTTGAGATATTGTTAGGAATGTTGTTTAATCAGAATTAATGACATCAAATCACGATAAATTACAATAATTTAACAGCTCTCCTTTTTCGAAAAACCCAATATATAAATCAAATATTTCACTAAAATAACAAAATATAAAAGGTTGTTTGTATAGGATTATAACAGATATATACAAGATAGACATTTATTATTTTGTCATAATATAAAATTAAATAAATATCAAATTGTGACATTATAATTAAAATGGTAAATATTTAAATAGGCGCATCCTTTATTATTATTATTGCACATACATCCTTTATATCTTGATTTTTACATACACAATTATATATACATACATTACATACCAAACCAAAAAATAACCATAAAAAAAATTCATATTTTCAAAAAAGAAAAATAAAGTTAAAAATCAAAATAAACAAAACATTTATTATATTATATTATACAAATGTGATGGTCGGTCAGTAATAAAAAAAAATCCTTGATGAATTCCAAATATATATTTAAATAAGAATAAAACATACATCCTGATTAAAAAAAAAAAATAACAAATAAATACCTTTTCTCTCCTTTCTTTAAGATATTCAAGCTTATTATTTTCATAACTACTTATTTTTTTTTTCTCAATGGTTAACCATTCAAAAACCTCTAAAAAATGAACAAACATACAAAGAAAAAAAAAATCAATTCAGATTAAAGAAAAACATTTTCTATTATAAGTTTTTTTTTTAATCGAATTTTATATATTTCTATACTATATAATATATAAGTTAATTTAAAGTCAAATCGATTTTTAATCTAATCTATTCTCATCCCATATCTTATCTGTATTATAAGTTGGATTGATTTTTTTTTTTTGGATTAATGGCTAATACAATTTACAAAATTAAAATTCTATTAAAGAGTAAAACACGGTTACCATGTGTGGATTTACGGAGGAAAGAATTAATAAATAATAGATGAAACGGCGGCATTTTTCCTTTTTTTTTTTTATTATATACTTTTCTTTTTATATCTTGTTTTGATATATATATATATAATATAAATTGTTCGTATATATTTTTTGTCATTCTTTTCAAAAGGTACTCTATACTAAAGTATATATATATATATATATAATAAAATAAATGTTTGCAAAATGTTTATAAATAAAAAATAAAGTTAAAGATAAACAATATCCTTTTCTTTTGTATTTATTGAATATTTCTTTTATTCAATAAACTATCTATCCATATATATATATATATATTATATAGTTTATATGGATATATGGATTTTCTGTTAATAAGATTTATATTTTTAACTTTTGTTAGGCACATCAAACAAACAGCAAACAAACAAACAAACAAGAAATACATTTTCTTTTTTATATTAGTTTTTGAACTAATATAATTCACAAAAAGATAGTTATGAAAATATTATAGTTTTAATGGAATTTCAAATATTCAATATTCAAATATTTAATATATATTTATTTGGTATATATTTGTGTAATTATACTGCTTAGTGCATTGATATCTAATTGTTAATTATTCATTAGGATCAAATCAATCAATGAAATTATAAATCATATAGTAATAATACACAGTATATTGTAAGAGAATATTCGACTTATGGCAGTTACCATTTTATATAAAAAAAAAAAGAAAAAAGATGGGAATCGAATGACTATAATTCTTGGAATATTTATCGAAGATATACAAATACATGTTTCGCAATAATTCATGTATTATGATAATTTATATGACATAAATCATAAAAATTTTTGGTAAAATTATAGGTGGAAACGAACGATACAAAAGTTAAACAATACAGGGTGTCCATCTAACTCAAATATCTTCGAAACCAGTCTAGTTATCACTAATATGATGTTAGAGTACCCACCACTGGATTCAATTTGGCTACAATTTTATGTTAGCCTCTTCCTCACAATAACCTTTATGTGTTTAATGGATATCAACTTTGGAAAATCAAATGTAACCCTAAATTTTTTTTCTCGCCTAATTTGAAGAGCGTGACGAGTGTTTAAAAAAATAAAATATAATAATATGTGGGGGTCCCATGGGAAATTTTTCCACGAATGGCGATTGTCCATATGAAAATTATTATTATTAGTGATAACTCCACTATGGTTTCGAAGATATTGGGTGGATAGAGCTGGGACACAGTGTATGATAAACATCGTAATTTTTTTTAAATTCATAAATAAATTTTTTTAAATAAAAAGTTATTTTTTGACAGCAAATTTAAGTTGTGTGTAACTAATTCATTGTATTAAATAAATTATATATATTAAATAAATTTTTACAAGAAAATAACACAATTTCTTCCATTGTGTTTTAGACCGGCATTGTCATATTTGGTAATTTATAGTTTATTATATATAGTACCACGTGTTGTGTAGTTATATGTATATGTACGAATATGTTGTATGGCGTTATATAAAATGTCTATTATTCTTTAATATGGTCACTTAACGATTAAAAAATATTTTCATCCATGTAACCAATAAAACATATAATAACATATATAGTTCTAGCATCAGGAATAGATATGTACAATGTATATGTAGTTTAAAAGTTGTATAAAATTATGAAGAGTATTTCAATTGACGCATATATACATATATAGTGAAACATACAGGATGTTCTAAGATGTCTTAAAGTCATATCGTAATTCTGACCGTAATTATGTATAATTAAAAAAATAAAAACCTACCAAATTATAATTATAAAACAAATTTTGATTGAATTTTTAAAACTATTGATTGAATAAAATTTTCAAGCAAGAAATCGCTGAATTAAAAATTAATTTAATAACATTTTTCATATATATTTTATACACACTAAAAAAATTAAAAAAAAAAAAATCTAAATGCGAAAGATGTGACTCTATATCTGGTGTAAATGATAAAAATGCCAACCTAAAATTCTAACGAAATTTTGGAGTCGTGCGGGTTCGAACGTTCTATTGAAGACATAAAATATATGTTTTGTGTTTTCGGTTATTATTTTCGAATCTGAATTTTAATACAGAGTTGCATATTTTTCCTTGCGAGCTAATTAAGTACCGCTAATTACCGACTCCATAAAAGCCACTAACAATTAAGAAACTAACAACAGAAGGCGGTTGTTGTTGAACGCTAAAACCGATTGTTGGTTGTAATGCGATTGCGACCGAATTATGTGTTATATATGTAATTAACAATTTAAAATTCAAACAATTAAATAAAAAAAAAAAAGAATTTGTATTATTATTTTGTAGAATTTAAGATAGTATATATATATATATATATATATAATCATATAAAATAATTAATTTAATTTTCTTAATTTTTTTTTTTCAGAGGCCTATGGTTCACGAACAAGTGGATGTTTTACCGGTTTCAGTACAGTTAAAACCGAAACGGGTGAAATACGAAAATTAAATGAATTACAATTGGGTGAAAAAATATTGAGTATGGACAGTGTTGGAAATCCAATTTATAGTGAAGTCATCCTATTTATGGATCGTGATCGGACACAGGCAAGAGAATTTGTAAAATTGACCACCGATAGCAATGATACAATATTCGTGACACCATCACATTTACTATATGTATGGCACTCACACTTGAGTTTATCACGATATATATTTGCTGATCGGGTAATAATTGGCGATTATCTTTTAGTAAACATTGACAATCAATTAAAACCGAGACAAATCGTTTCGATTGCCTATGAAAGACATGTTGGTGTTTACGCACCGTTAACCCGAGAAGGAACCGTTGTGGTAAATTCAATATTAGCATCTTGTTATGCAGTAATCGACAGTCAATCAATAGCACATTATAGTTTTACGCCAATACGTTTATATAAATCAATACAAAATTTATTTGGTGGTGAAACAACTACCATGTCAAAACAAAATACAACAACAAAATCAATAGATAGTCAATATGATATGAATTCATTTAATAAATATGGGCAAAATGGTATCCATTGGTATGCCAAATTATTATATGTAATAAAAGATTATTGTTTATTAAACGATTGGTTATATCAAACGTAATACAAAAATATATAGACAAAATTATTAGAGAAGTAGAAATCAACCCGAAAAAGAAAATAAAACGATTTTAAATTTCTATTTAATAGAAATAATATATTAATATATTATTATTATTATTATTAATAATATTCTTTATAGCAATTATATCAAATATTAGGATGTAGATATTACAAAAAAAAAATAAATTAATAAATTATATGTATTTTTTGTTTTTAGTTTTAAGTAGGCAAAAAGAAAAACAACACATAACAAATTTTAAATTATTATAATATTAATGACTAAGGATGTATACTATCGACGATCGCATTCATTGACCTATATAATAGAGCGCTCAACTTTTAAACATTAAATATGTGGGAACGTAAATCGAGATCAAAAATAGGAGGTTTAGCTGAAATTTTCAAATATTATATCTATATATTGACAAATATAACAGCGGTGTATGAACATTTTTTGAAAAATATAAATTGATTTTTTAAAATAATATATTTTGCTATTATAACCGCATAATATTTCATGATCGATAATTAATTAGTTCCTATACAATATATATTAATGAAATTAGCGACAATATTCAAAAGTTAAATTTACATATATTTACAACAGGCATTCTATAATATGTCGTCGTCAATTGAATCGCACGAGTATCAGTCATAAAAAAAAATTTTTTTTTTATAAATATTCTGTAATATATATATAATTAAATTATTTTCTAAACATACTTTTAAGTTATTCAATAATGGAATTCGTTCGAATTCTGATTATTTTTACTTTTATTAAATATATATTTATATATTTTTTAATCGGCCAGTGTACGAAGTCACGGAAAACAATAATATTTATTTTTTTTAAATTCACTGTTCGTAAAAAAAAATAAACATTTAATATCTTGGAGAATCTATTATACGTATATATTAATATATACTGTATATAGAGAATATAAATTTTCTACTTAAAGAATACGCTTCACTTATATATTATTATTATTTATTCTTAAAATTTTTTAAATCATTTAGAAATAATTAAAATAAAAAAAACTGAAACTGTACAGAGAAATTTTAAATGAACTTAAAAAATAATAATATTAATAAAATTGATATAAAATAATTAAAATAAATTTAAAATAAAAGTGATATATGTATTATAAATTTTTTTTTTTTTGTATTTTTAATTGTCTATATATTATAATTAATATATAAAATTATATTATTATTAATGTTATTTTTATTATATCTAATTTAATTATTTAAATATTTAAAATAAAAAAAAAAACAAAAAGTGGATGTAAAAATCTGTTGAACGAATTTTTTCTAATATATATATATATTTTATATTTTTTTATATGTGTATATATTCATTATTAAATTTAGTTTTAATTTTAATTTATTTTAAACCGCATACAACAAAAAACTGTGAATGTTTTTGTAAAAGAAAAATTGTATTATATATATATTACTGTGTATTTACAATTAAAATAGAAATATTTAAATAAATAAATATAAAAATATATGTCTGGGCATTCATTATATTTTTATTTTCTGTATAATATATTTATAATATATATATAATTTATTATTATTAATTGATAATAATTTTTAAATTCATATTTTAAAAAAAAACTACTTTATTATATGATAAAAATAATATATATATATATAAATATGTTTTATAATATATAAATGAAATGAACAATATATTTTTATAATTTAATTTAAATATTTTTTTATTTTATTTTATGTAAAAATATACGTTAATTAATAATTTAAAAATAATTATTTATATATATATATATATATTATTTCGATTTATATATAATTTTCACATGTATGCAATTCCTATTAATTATTAATTTAAATATAATAAAAATAATGTGAATAAAAAATGTATTTATTTAAATTTTAAAACTATATTTAATATATTTAACAACTGCAAAAATTCTTATAAGAGTGTACTTAAATTTATTAAATATAAAATTATATATTATTTTTTAGAAGATTTAATTGTCAAAACAAAAAAAAAATGTATTTTAGAACAAAAAATAATGTTTGTAAATAAAAAACAATAAAAAATTGTAAAATCAAAAATTAGGAAAAATATATTTTAATAAATTATACATAAAATATATATATATATATAAAAATGTTTTGTTGCTTATATTATTACCTTCCTGCGATTCCTTTTTCCATGTTGTAATTAAATTCAATCGTGTTTAAGTTCTTAACTTAAGTTTTTTACTGTATTAAAATCAGCTGGAATTGGAAAAAATGTCTCAATTTAAATGTTTCCACTTCAAAAACATCAATAACATTCCAGAATTTAAAGTAAATCGTTTATAAACTGAATATCGGATATATCAATAATACTCCATTGAATTTAAATAGGATAGATCCAAGCTGTTTATTTAATTTTTCAAGTATATATGTTTAAAAAATACTCCTTAAAAGTGTGTTTGGAACAAAACAATATACTAAAAAGTGGCTGGAAAAATCTGGCATGTTACATAACTATCTCGAACTGAAATTCGGTTGCAAGGCCTAAAATAATATTCCACCGTTCCATAATGTAGAAATATATGAAAAAGTCATTAATATATATACAAAATGCCGAATATACGTCTTCTAAATTCCAAACATTAAAAAGATCTCCGTTCGCCATCAGGTCTAAAATCTTTTCATAAAATTTTCAAATCTATAATCAAGTTCTAGTTTAACTGATGATATTATTTAAATGATAGTATATCGATCGAATCGATATTGTGGTTGTCTAAGATATGAACGATATCGACAATGTTGCATTGCTAAAAATATATATGAAATTTGGTTTAAATCTTTGATGTCAACCGAAACGATCAATTTTCGACAATGAACTGGTTTAAGTCATGATATAAAATGTATTATATTCGTATTATATGAATTTCACAATTTCTATTTTTTATTTGCATCGAAAAACTCTGTGTATTGCAGAGGGAAGGTAAGGTTTTCATCTACGTATCCGCTTATTGAATTTGTTGAATTCAGATTATCATTGTTCATTTTCCATTACACACAGTTTTCCAAATAAAAATCCGTAAAAGGAATATAATGTGACCGCTTGACAAATGGCAGGATATTTTTTATTAAATATAGGCATTGTTCTTTAATCAATTATATCGATTCAAACGATTCTTTAATAAAATATCTCATTTTTGACTGAATGACAATAGCGAATGCATGAATATGTATTTAAAATATATACGTGCATTTTTTTATGGGAATGTTTATGTACCAAATTGAAATTCAAAACAATATTCTTTAAATCATGAAGTAGTTTATTTGAACATTTTATATTGTATTCATTATGTTTAGCCTAATAACTTAATTATTAAATGAACTTAAATAAAAATTAATTTTTATATTTTATTCAACAATTTTTTTTATTGATTGAATAATTTCCGGTAATAAATCGGATTCGAATAAAACAACTTTACGATACGGTATAAATAGTTCGTCACTATCTTTATTATTATCATATGCATCTTCTGTAATACAAAATTCAAAACTCGCTAGTGCTTCTGCACTGATAATTTCATCTTCCGGATTTGAATACACATACTCATAGGTATTTTCATTTTTCTTTGATGTTTTACGATACATTTTTAACAACATGCAATATTGTTCAAATTTAAATGGTTTTTTCTTATCACATGCACGATGTATTTCTGAGTTTAATGTTTCAAACAATGGTATTGATATTTTAAATGGAATATTTACGAAACGTTCATTTATTAAAAATCCAATTGGTGACGAGGTATCTTCAAATGATGCTTTAAATATTTGTTTAACAATAGCGGTATCAGCATGTTTCATACAATTTGCTAAAATATAATCTTTTAATTCGGTAACAAAAGTATTTGGATTATTTAAATTAATTGCAGTTGTTACACCAAATATTGTATTGGGATCAATTTCATCATCATCATCATCATCATCATCAGCATCAGCATCAGCATCATCATCATCATCTATGCACTGTGTTAACACGCTACCAACATAATGTTGATCTAATAAAATTACAGGAATTAAATTTTATTATTGTTTTTTTCGTTTCGGTGAGAAATAAATAAACGAAGGGAAATAAAAAGTTAATTTACCTAATATAAGGTTTGTTAATGCCGTGGTATTTAATGGTGCTGTATGAAATAACTGATTCAAGAGTTGTTTAATCCCATGAAAATCTTGTTGATTTGGGCTGCGCCCTTCAAAATCAATTAGAATTTCCTAAAAATAATATTATTACATATTTTTTTTTTTCAAATTACATTACTCGATAGATATTTATTTTTATATATTTACTTTTTCCTCTTCACCGTCCATATCATCTGAATCCTGATCCATATCATCTTCTTTTTCTTCTTCGGCACTACTTTCGGAACTGTTTTCAACAGGTTCCAAGTAAGGCTTTTTTTTTAATGGCATTTTATTTAATTCGTTTTTTTTTTAAATAATAATATTTTATTTATTATTCAAAATATAATGATTTAATTTAAATTAATTAGTGAAAAAAAACCAATAAAATTTTACAAACAACACCTCGTGTACATTAAAATCAGAAAAGAGAAATTATGGAATAATGCACGTTGCACGAAAGAATCTCAACAACTGTGGAATGTGACTTTGAGCTTTGCAATAAAATCGAAATGTGGGTTTTTATTTTTAGTATTTTCTTTTTTGTATTTTGAAAGATAAAAAAATACTGCAATGTTGCCATCATTAAAACATTACGATGAGTTGCAACTTGCACTGACCCCAAAACGATGCTTTGGAAAACCTTATGCAGGCAATTTTATTTTCATCAGGAAAAGGATATATCGGAAATATTTTCCAAAACGTATAATTGCATTTCTAAGAATATTCAATCTATCTTCATTTTGGTAAGGATATCAATTTCATTAACTTACGGCATTATTTTAACCCGTATTCGAAAAAATGAAACTCCGAGCCATTCACAACATGTTCTATGACTATGGCAATGGTGATAAATGGTTACACTATTTAAATATAGATGGAAACTGATAAAAAATAATCGGATTTCAACATCGATGAAAAAAAATAAAATAACATTTCAAAACATTTGGGCCATATTTGTGTGGATAATAATATATTTATAAACATGAATTTTTTTTATTTACATTTTTTAGTTTTTAATATTGCATAAAAAGTTGACTATATAATTTTAATGTGTAATTTTATTATTTTTATAATTAATATTAATTAATTTTATTGTTATAAATCAAAGGAAAATTATGCATACAGATTTATCACCACATCTGCATACACCTGAATGTAATAAAATAATTAGTGAATTATTTGAATGCCGACAAAATGTACGTAAATTAATATGTAATTCTAAATAATAAAAAAGAATCCCCAAACATAACCTTAAATCGTTTTTATATAATCTTGTAAATTTTGAAAAATTAATTTTTATAGAATTCATTTGGAAAATTCATTGGATATTGTAATCAAATTGATAGTGCATTAACCAGGTGTTTAAAACAAGAGCGTTTGGCTAGACGTGACGTAAATCGTAAAAGTTCAAAAGAACATCACGAAAAACATCAAGAACGAATGCGAGATAAATTGAAATTACCAACAAGTGCATAATTGTTGATAAATAATTCACCATTCAATCAAAAATCATACATATACATCTCGTTTTAAATATATTATAAAATGTCTTTAGTTCAAGAAAGTGATACTGTTAAAAAAATGGAATTATTAAATCCTGATAATGGTATTCCAAAAAAAGAAGAAACATTAAGTGACTATTATTTTACCAGTGATGATAAAACAGAAGAAACAGATTTAGATATTGTTATCAAAACAATAGATATTGCAAATATACCATCGGTAATCGATCGATTCTTTAAACGTTACTATTTTAAAAAACCAAACGATTTATCACAAAATGAAGATCATCAAATACTATTTCATTCAAATCGGATTTGTTTAATTGGATTGGCTGAACGTCATGAAGCGTTACAAAAAACAATTGTCAGTATAAATTTTAATATCGGTAACATTGATCGTAGTCAAATTATGGTAAAAGGTAAAGGTAAAAAAGGTGCAATGAATTTACAACCAAATTCAACATTGGCCATTGTCAGTTGCGATGATGGTTCTGAATATAATGTTTTAAGTTGTATAACCGGAAAATTAATTGAAATAAATAAACGTATGATTACGAATCCTGAATTGTTAAAATCAATGGATGACGGATACTCATATATTGCAGTTGTCCTACCAAAACCAGAACATTGTGAATTGATCAAATCTCGTCTATTAACACAAGAACAATATTTAAATTAATTCATAGTGATATGATTTAGAATTGGAAGAGAACGGGCATCAACATCGTTTACCCAGTAACCTGTAATCACATACAACCAATATATAAAAAATAAAATTCAAGTATCTTTATAATTTTAAAAGATTTGTATTTACTTGATCATATATAATATATATTTTAATTTACAAATTTTTATAATTAATTTATTATTGTATATTTATATTATTAAATATCAAGTATTTTTCAAGTTTTATTTATAAATCATTTAACAATTTAAAATATTTTCATATTCATACATAATTAATGATTATTATATAATTTTAACAAACTTTTTTTTTCTTTGGCTATACGTGAAATAAATAGTCAACAATAAATAAACATTTTAAAAGTTAAAATAAATTAAATAAAATTTATATAAATTAAAAATCAATCTTATTGAATATTTACAAGCTTATGATTTATTTTTGTATATGTTAATAAAATGTTTTCTATATATAGAATATTTTAATATTATTGAAATCAAATTATGAATATTGAAGACGCGCAAAAAATTAACAAAAAAATCAAAAAAAAATTAAGTTCAGAACTCAAATTGCTGTTTTAAGAATTTGATTGTGTTTCTCAATAGAGGATTGATTTAATATTGGATTTTTTAAGAAGCTCTATAGTAAATTAATCATTTTTAAGTGTCTTTTAAAAGCAAAATAAAATACAGACAGATATAAATCATACATTGAAATATTCTCTGAAGATATATTATAAAAATACGATACCAAAATTGATAAATAAAACATAAATAATGAGGGAAAGAAAAAGGTCTATTAAAACCAGCCTATTAACGAAAAATTAAGGGAATTTTATTAATTATTGCATTTCTATTGTTATTTATTTAAAATAATCACAACTTAATCATCATCAATCATTATCATAATCAACAAAAGATGGAAAATAAAAAAAAATAAATAAAAATAATGACTACACTTTAAAATCAAAATCTACAACAAAATTTTCGAATTTATTTTATTATAATATCTCACTATAATAATCATCAAATCATTTCAGCAATCAATCCCACATCCATACACACAAATATCTAATTTCTTACAATATTTAATTGTATGGTGATATCCAAAATCGGTATTAAATACACTCACGCATACACACTTTATGAATATTTTACAATTATCCGCAAATTCTTTCATATATATATTCGCATCATTTACTTGTTCGTACTTCACCATACATATTTTATAGAGATTGTTTTATTTAGGTGTTTGTTTACTTTTAGGGGTGCATTCAACTATTTCCCTTTGTGTTGTCTGAATCTAAATTGGTTATTGCCGATTCAGTTAATTTTTTGTATTTTCCGACTAATTCCGGTAAATCATAGGCAATAGCAACATCAAGTTTATTAATCGGGCATCCACGGAAATATGTACATGTTTCGGAGAGTTTTTTGAATTCATATAATGGATTTAAACGGAAAAATCCACGATAAACATCGGGATCTGGTAAATCATATCGTGATATATTTGTTAATGTTGATAATCCTTCATAGATGTGATAATCTTGTGGATGATCAATAATTTGATCAGAAACTAGTTTTTTATTACCGAATAATGATTTATGATTATAGTAAGTCGTTAAATAGCAATCAACCATTTTTGCATGATTTCGTACACGTACCTATAGAAAACATATTATTTATTAAGAGATGCATAGATAAAATGTCTAAAATATGTGTACTTACGGCAAAACGTCGTGCACTTGCTATTTTATTATCAATTCGTTTATCGATGGCAATCCGTAAATCACGTAAAAATGCACGTTCTTGTGCCTGAAGTAATCTTATTGGTGCACCACTTTCATACGGATGAGACCATAACGATGTTGTATACATAACCGGTGGTTGTGCCGAAGACATTAACGGTGATATATTCCAAATGAGTGCACTTTGTACACGCATCAATTCTTCTGGTTTTACTTGATCACCTTTATTCAATATTATACGTGTTTGATATTCACGGCCCTTTAATTGATCCAATATGGCTTCCGTTTCTGGCCCAACATCCAATTTCGATGGATCGTATACCAAGAAAATGATATCAGCGCGATCAATAAACCATTGACAAGCGTCATTGAACGGGAATAAACGTGAAACTTGTTTACGTACTTCTAAAATACCCGGAATTTCAACAATATTTACCTGCGTGCAAGGAAAAAAATAAAAATGAATAATTGTTTACGATATTAAATAATTTAATTAATTTATTTGCATATACTTTTTCTAATAGTTTATTTGGTAATTTTTGACCACGTAAACGATCTTCTAAACCTTGTCCGAATTTTTGTAAACCAGAAAATGTCCAATCGGCTGCCAATTGTGTTCCATCTAATACTTCTGGTTCATCACCATACATTAAAATATTAAAATAGGCTGGTGATGGTTCGGCTCCTGCAATTCATTACAAAATTTTCAAGGGTTTTCAAGCGGTTATTGTGATTATATTCATTTTAGATATACGGATATGAAATATATTTTAAATACTTGCCTGTTCGTAACGAATTCGGTGTATATTCATTATTTGTTAAATAATTTAAAATTGTCGATTTTCCACCACTCCACGGACCCATAAATAATACTAAAGGTTTTGAAAATATTTCTGGATCACCAAAATGACGATTACTTAAATCTCTGTATTTATACAGGGTTTCTAATGGTTTTATAGCATTTTCATATATGCGTTTTAAATCTCTTAAAATGGTATCGGCAACTTTCGTAATAGCTAATTCCTTATTCTCTGATTCATCATCCAAATGTAAAAGTTCTGCAATGTGACTAGTGTCTCGTAGATTTTTCGGGATTTCAAATTCCTAATAAAAAAAAATAATATAAATCAAAAATTAAGTTTAAATTAATTCTGTTTTATAGTTAAGCCAAACTTAAAGTTTAACATAATATTTTTACAAACCATTAATAAATCATCTTCTGGTATTGCTTCTGCTGATTTGCTGTCATCATCATCATCGTCGTCGTCGTCGTCGTCGTCGTCATTGTCATCATTATCGTCATCATCATCATCTCCATCTTCATCATCTTTTTTACCATCGCCGTCTTTATCATCATCATCATTATCATCATCCTTATCATTATCAATCTTTTTGGTGGATTCTTTACTGTCATCATCCTTTTCTTTATCTTCTTTGCTATCCTTATCATCATCATCATCGTCCTCTGTTTTCTTTTCTTCTGTTTTGTCATCATCGTCGTCATCATCCTTATCAGATACTTTCGAACCATCCTTACCATCATTATCATCATCATCATCGTTGTCATTACCAGATTTATTATCGTCATCATCATCATCATCACCCTCTTTGGAATCATCCTTTTCCTTAGAATCATCATCTTCATCATTGGCATCTCTTTTTGATCTTGAATGTTCTACTTCCTCTGTTGATTCCTTTACAATCGTATTCTCATTTACTTCATTCTCATGACTGTCATCATCATCATCATCATCATCATCTGCATCATCTGGTTTTTCAACAGAATGTTGTTCATTGGTATCGTTATCATCATCATGATCATGATCTTCCTTCGAGTCATCGTCGTTATCATCAGTTTTTTCGGTAGATTTTTGATCATCATTGTCGCCGTTGTCATTGTCATCATCATCATCATCTTGGTCATCATCAGCATCATTAGCATCATTCTTTTGCTCTTTGGAATCATCGTCATCGTTCTTATTATCATCATTTTCTTTGCTATCGTCATCATCGTCGTCAGCAGCAGCAGCATTTTCTACATTGACATCGTTATCATCATCAGCATCATCATCATCATCATTGTCATCATTACCATCATCATTTTCCTTTGAATCATGGTCACCTACAATTTCACTTGATTTATTGTCATCATCATTATCATCATCGTCGTCGTTATCGTTATCGTCATCGTTTTTATCTGATGCTTTTCCTTCCTTGCTATCATGATCATCATCATCATTATCATTATCGTCCTCTTTTGAATCGTCGTCATTATTCACAGTTGCTTCTGATGAATCATTACCATCATCACCGTCGTCATCATTGTCTTTATCTTCATGAGAATCGTTGGTTTCTTTGCTATTGTTATTTCCACCATCATTATCACCGTCATCATCATTATCGTCATCTGGATTGATATTAGGACTGGTATCCGGTGTATTTACTTCCTTACTATTGCCATCATCGTCATCATCAGCTATATTTATAATGAATTTAAATATGTATTATATTTTTATATTCATTTTTATCTATTTTGGATTTAACAATTTCTTGAATATTTTGTTATTATAAGAAATTACCAGAGCTATCGGTTGACTTTAATTCATGTATTGCTTTTTCAATATATGGTCTGCATTCGGTCTCGGATGGACCTACTTCTGCATCAGCACGAACATCTGCATATGATGATAATAATAATAAATATAAAAATTAAAAGTAGAAATCAAATGAAAAAGACGAAATTTCATGATTTTTATTAGATAAACAAACAAAATTTTTATTTATAATATAATTTATTTAACTTTTTTTTTTTTTGCGATTTTCGGGGATTTTACAATGAAATTCAAATGTTTATATTTATATATACAAAATCTATATAAATGTAAATATAGTGACGGAAAATGAACTGTTTGGTTGGTTGATAATCAAAAATAATATCTCATCTCGTATCGCAGCAATGGCTAAATATATAAATATATTAAAAATTTTATTTTAGGAAAAATGAACATCCTTTATCATTTGAAAAATAAAATACCAACCAACCAAATCATCTCTATTCGTCGTAAATGTGAGCATTTTTTAAATAAATTATTATTGATATTCTATAAAATCGGTTTTGTATTTAACAAAAAAATTTTAATTCTTATAATAAATGCTATATAACAACGAAAATAAGACATTATTCATTTATTTTTAATTAATGATTTAAATATTTATTATGAAACACAATGCAACATCATTAACTGATTATTCTAATCTATTCAAAACGTATCTATATTTATTTGTAAAATATCTATGACATTTCCCTTAACAATTCTAGATTTTGCAGAATATTTACTACCAAATGGATTTTTTTTACTATAGAATTATGTCCTCAATCAAACCGCCAATCGAATTGACCCCTATGTCCAAGAATCATGTGTATATGGTAGTTAATTTCAAAATTGAAATTACTATACACATTTCAGTTCTATTAATATTTTATATCTTTTAATTTTTAGTTAAGTTAATATATATTAGTTATTTTTAAGTTCATTCATTTATAAAAAAAAATATAAATATCGATCTCTATGATATATTTTCAGATTCAGACGTTAAAATTTAGCCAACGTAAATTGTATACAATAAATAGACGTAAGTGTATTGTAAATATTTAAATCGGATATAGAAATAGTTTGTAAAAATATATTCTTCTTACGTAGATATATTTTTTATTTGTATATATTTTAGATAGATTAAGCATAATATATGTGTAATGAATAAACTAAACTAATGATTATTAGAATGATTCATCACATGTGTATTTGTGGTTTAAAATAAAATAAAGATAACAAATTTTGTGGTGTATGAATTGTAAAAAAACATTTATAATATAAATATATTTGAAGAACCTTATATATAAAAAGTAATTTGCTATACATTATGTATATATATATAACTGAGGAAGGTCAGGAATTTTTTGTCGAAAATTCTTTAAAATTGATCTTTTTTTTTTTTTTAATTCAAAATGTCTAGTACTTTATACTCGCTTTTATAACAACAAACATAATATAATACACTAACAATAACATATAATACTGATTGCGAATTTCTTTCAAGATTAAATCTATTTTTGAATTATATATATATATGTATTTGAATTATGTGCAAAGTGTTTATAAACCGTGTATATTGTCCATAAATTTTATTTACGGATATTCATCAATCGCAGTGAATTGAAATCGTTTATATACCAATAGAGAAAGTTAATCAAATAGATATCATTTTAATAAAAAAAATAGGGAGGATCGCAATTGCACAAATAACACAATATTTTTCTTTAGCTCTATCACTATATAATAGTTATCATTTAATCAATCAAATATATTACTAAGAAACATTATGTGAATGTTTTTATAAAGTGATTAAATTTTTTATTATATGTTTTTATTATATATTTTTTATAAATTTTTATAAATTTTTATAAATTTGTTGTGAGAAAATTAAAATTTTCTAAATCATAAAAAACACTTTTCTTTTTGGATTCCATATAATGTGCTTACCATATGGAAATCATTTATATATATATATATATATATATATATACATATGTATAGATAACGATATATAAAACGTTTATATAGTTTGTGACGGCGCTAAATATATATATACATAAATAAGTATTTTATTATATTCAAAATTTAATGTTTTTATTTGAATAGATTATTATTTTAAATTGCGTAAGCGACAAATAATTTATTGAATATTCGTTTTGAATCTTGTCGAATAAATGCATATTGTACA
This sequence comes from Dilophus febrilis, assembly GCA_958336335.1. Classification (NCBI taxonomy): domain Eukaryota; kingdom Metazoa; phylum Arthropoda; class Insecta; order Diptera; family Bibionidae; genus Dilophus; species Dilophus febrilis. Next base: position 37,109,020 of record OY284468.1, read on the forward strand.
TTACCCAATCGAAATCTTTGTTGGGTTAAAAAATATAATGTCAGGTATAAAGATTTTGTCTTGGAAAAAATGAAATAATTAAAGTAGATGGAAATCTATGTGAAAAACAATTTTAATCCCAATTTTGAATAGTACTTTTCATTTGGCATTACTAAAGGAAAATTAATAATTAACATACAATTTGTATTTTACAACATCCGTTAAATGTAAAAATTTCACCAGATAATATTTGATAGTTGAGGTTAAAGACTTCGAAATATGTATTGAATAGATATACTGAAAATTGATGTCGTTGGCCGTTCCAATAACGTATTTTTTTCACATCGAATTTAGATTCAACGATTTAAATAATTTGGTGTTAAAATTGAAATAAAAAATGCAATCTAAAAATGCATTAAACATTCTAAAAAACTTCAATTTTATCAATTAAAAATATCAAAATGTAAAAATTTGTTTGTCGTCCAGAAATTATTAAAATAAATAATTTTTAGATGATTTCACAAAAGTTCAATCAGGTTTTAATGTTTGCAGGTTTTAAACTTTTTATAACATCTCTGAATTCATCATCATAATAATAATAAAACCGATTTTCAATAAATAATTTATACAGAATTATAGTTTATCGGCAATAATAATCAAAACAAATGTGGTGCAAAACGTAAAAGTTACGGTTTATTCAACAGCGGATCGATATATTTCCAATATAATATGGATAACCGTTTTATCACATTTGTATTATTCGATTCTTTTTAATATCCAAAAAAAAATATTTATTAATTATTTTATATATAATAAATTTAAATTATATACGCAATGGCATATGGCAATGGCAATTTTTTTTTTTTTTTTTGCTAACCTTATACAAAATATATTATAATAAGTAACGCATCATTTCATAGATGAAATTCATTTTTATTAATGTGTAATAAAATTTTAATATGCATTTTGACTCTTGAAATTTTATTTCTATAAATATAATAATAATAATAATACACGCAAGCCATAGAATACAGATATAAATATTATAAATACACGAAAATATTGCATTTGCATAAAATAGAAAAAAAAAAAGATATATAATTTATATGTCGGATAAATTGGATGCATTCTCATATAGAATTAGAAAATGATGTTATTTTATATATGAATAATTATATATATATATATATATATATTAACAATTACTTGATCTAAAATTAGAGTTAATTTTTTTTTCTTTCACTTAAATACGTTGATGTATATATAGAATAAATATAAAATAGAATTTTTTTTTTTTACATTGAATATTTCGCCACACAATTATTGTTAATATATATATACAATATACATCTATATAGATTATTATTTTATGTGTGTGTGTGTGTGTGTTTGTATCTTAAAAAAAAAAGGTTGAAGAAAAATAAAGAATATTTTCTCATATATATATTGATATGATAATATTTTCCACCTCTTCATTTTCTTTCTTCTTAATTTTAATAATATATTTTCACGCGAGAAAAAGATAACATGAAGAAAATCGAAAAAAAATGTATCAAATTTTGTTTGTCTTCTTATATTAGTTTTCAAATTATTCAAATAAATTTATAAAAATATATTTTACAGACGTTTTGCTCACAAAAAAATAAAAAAACACTACAGTATTCAATTTTTTTTTTCATATATCCTATACTTTTTTTTTTTTTTGGGTTTAAGCTATATAAATAAATTTTTAATTATAATTACACAGATATTTTTAATTATAATTATAACTACACACAGATATTTTATTTAAATATTTTTAATTAAATATATATAGAAAAATATTGTCATTTGTAATAAACTATATGTGTAATAATAATTTATTATAAAAATAATTAAAATATGAATTGAATAAATTTTCACAAATAATTAAATATTTATTTACTTTAACGTATAGTATATATAATTTTTCCTTATACAATTTCCCGGCAAATTGAAATTGAAATATATACTCTTCTGTATATATTTATTCTATATTCTTCTGTATATATAGAGTATATAAATATACTCTTCTGTAAATTGTTTTTAAATACTTATAGTCAAAAAAAATTAAGAATAATATTTAATAAATTTCAGAAGCAAAGAAAAAACAAATATTTATATTTTGCATAAATAAATAAATAAATTAATATGAAATATTAAATATGAAAAATAAAAAAAAAAAAAAATAAATAATCTCTAGTCGCCTTTAAAATCGAAATCTTTTTTTATTTTTTTTGTATATGATCTATATGAATTTTCACATATATATTGTATATATATATTCTAAAACATCATAACAAAAAACCCACGAATTTTTCAAATCGCTCTAAAATTAAATTATTACACACATAAAAAAAAAAAAACTGTTCACAAATATTATTTTTATTTTATTCTTTTTTCATATACAAATATTTTTTTTCATCGTTGCATAATTTTTTATACAGCAAAAGTAAAAAAAATTATATAATTTGACATATTTTTTCCATATATATTTATTTACAAATTGTTTTTCAATTCAAATTCACATAAAATATAATTAATATTTATTAATTATTCACAAAATATTAGAATTTTATTGAATATATAAATAAAAAAGAGAAAAATCAACAAATTTCCAGATATATACGAGATTTATTTAAAAATTGTTGAAAAATTCTATTTATTTTTTATTCTTAATCTTTCATATCCTCCAATTGAAAATTGAAATATTTTTATTTACTTAATAGATTAAGATATAATTAAAACACAGATTTACAAAAAAAAAAAAATTCTTGATGATAGATGATGATCATATATAATACATACCGTGGAAGGAGACCGATAATAATATTGTTAATCCTAGCAAAAGCCATATCGTAATTCGTTCCATTTATATTCAATAAATTTTGAATACTGTTGTGTTACACTTTTGGTCTGAAATATTGACACATTAACTATAAACTATAGATAAATAGATAGATATAAGAAAAGAATAAAATGCACAAGAAAAAAAAATTAAAGTGAAAAATTTCGAGGGGATAGGGAAAACCAAAGAAAATAAAAATTATTTAAAATTTTATATATTTAAATCACACTACACTCAATAATATACAAATTAATACAGTTTTCCAAAAAAAAAAAAAAAAAAAGAAATCTTTTTCTTTTTTTTTGAAAATTGTATTTAATTCACTTAAAAAAAAAATATATATATATATAAAAAAAAAAGAATTTTTCTTTTGTATATACTAATAATTAAACCACCACGAAAAAATTCCTTTTTTTTCGTTATTTATTTCACATTCGCGTAAATTGTCCCTGCTGTGTTCATTTAAAGAAAATCAGCATTAAAAGTAACATATAAAATAACCAAAAACCACCACAATTTATTATTTATTAAGTGTTAAAAATAATAATTTTCTCTAATATTGGTATTAAATTAATACGTTGTTGTTGTTTTTGTTGTTGTTGTTGTTGTTGCGTTATTCATTAATTTATCTTTTTCAAATGGTAATTTTCTTTTTTAATTTCGTGGTTTTTTTCTTTTTTCTTTAAAATATTTTCTTCTAAATGTTGTTTTTTTATTTATTTATATTTTAAATTTTTGAAAAAAAAATATATTTATTTTTGGTACACACACGCGACGCGTTGTAGTCGTCGTCGTCGTTAATGTTAATGTTGTTCTCTCCCGGTTTAATCCCAATTCAAAACAGACCAAGTTTACCTTGTGACCGCGAAAATTATTTAACGCTATTATATTATTATTATTGTATTTGATTTTTGTATGTTGTGTGTTGTTGTATATATACTATATAATAGTCTTTAATTAAACATATTTAATTATAGTATATATATATATATGCTCTAAAAGATATATATTCAGACACATTCAAAATGTAAACGATGATGCATATATTATATATATACATATATTAATAATGAATTTTGCAATGCGGGTAACCGAAATATATTGCATTGATAGGACTTAATTTAATTATTTACGCCGTATAATGTTAAATAAATGCAAAGGGAAGATTACCGCGCGTTGTTCTTATAGCGAAATCAACTGGCGGAATAGACCGATCTTAAGTTCTCATATAAATAACATAAACTTTATATTTGATCTTTGAATCTTGATAAATATCTATTTTCATAGATAAAAACTGAATGACTTTTCCCCCGTTAAATGGCATTATTATAATTACATAAATAGTCACATAACAAAACCATTCAAAAATTTTTAGTAAGTTAGAATTCCATTCAACTAAATTCAAAATAATCTGACTACAAAATAATTAACAAAAGAATGAAAATTAAAAAAGTACCATATGAATTGAATTACATAGATCGCTTGTTTCCTTTTAGGGGAAAATGTTAAAGGAAAATTGAAAAAGTTTTCCTCGAGAAAATTTCATAAATTATAGAATTTAATTCCAAAACAATTCATAATCATCTAATATATATACATATTAAAAAATATATTGGTTAATCAAAATCCTTATTATATTTAAATTATCTAAAATGCACGTCAAGTTATGATTTCCCACAAAAATGTGAAAATTTTTCGAGTACGTATTTGTGCGAAAATAGCCATTTGTTGTATATATATATATATTAATACTTTATATTTGTATATATACTCGTGTAAAAAGAAAATGCTGTAAAGGTATATATAAGAAAAAATGGAAAATTACGTATAGAGATCACTTTAATAATATCTAAAATGATGATAGGCGATATAGAGACAACAAATTTTATAAACTTGTGTATTTGTTAAAAATAAAAAAATATATCGCATTTGTTGTTAATATTATATTTAATTTTTTTTATATGTTTATTTTGTATAGTTTTTATTCGGTATAGTATTCGCTTAAAACATTAAAAATAAAAATGAATGAAAATTCAGTTTTTTTTTCTTCATCTGTACGATAAATATATATATTCATACGGATTACAACAGTAGCATTATAAGAATCGGATATAGCAATTATTAGTATAATTCTATTTGGCTATATAGAAAATTGTTTAGAATACGATGTTATATAAAAATACGATTAAAAGTATTTATAACAAGAATTAAAATGTAACAGTAAATTTTTGTTTTCAATACTCATAAATTGAAATTTGTTGCCTGTCCTAAGGTATTTTTTTTCCCATTAACACTATTTTAAAATACGATTTAAAAAAAATACAATATCTCTAAAATCGCAATTTTTATTAATTGTAAACATTACAAAAATATCATAAAAAGACTCTTAACTGTATAAATAAATAATATATATATATATATATAGATTTAATTTAAACTTTTAATTTATTATAAACTAAAAGATGTCATCGAAAATATATCGGAAAACTTATTAATCTCATATATATTTTATATATAATTTACACTCTAATAAAATTGTCACCTTCTTTTTTAAATTTCAATTTCTTACAATCGGGTCGATCAGCTTGATCAACCCATACACAAATATTCGATCCCGTATGAAATACTGTTCCTGGTTTACAATCAAATACAACTGGTTTACCATGATCACACCGATAATATTGTGTACAATGATTTGATGGTATAAAATCTCGATTATTTTCACAATCCGATTCTGATAAATTATCATCATCACCTTGATCATCATTTAATTCTTCATCATCATCATCATTGTTGACGTCTTCTTCGTCACCATCGGGTTTTTCTCCTTCTTCTTCTACTTCTGGTGAAACATCGTCCGTATCGGTTATTTCATCAGGTGATATATCTTCATCTACATCTTCTGAAATGTCTTCTTCTTCTTCTTCAATTTCTTCTGGTTCATTAGCTTCTGTTGTGGTTGTAGTTGTAGTTTTTGTAGTAGTTTTCTTACGTCGAACCGTTGTTCGTTTTGTTGCCTATTTTTATAATAGAGATATATTTTTGTATATCATTTTTTTGAAGAGGAAATTGATATATTATTGAAAGAAAAAAAACACTTACACGAGCAGTTGTTGTGGATGGCATCGCAGTTGTAGTTTTAGTGGTTGTTTTTGGTTTTTTTGGGGTTGTCAATTTCATTGGTTTACTTGTTGTTGCAGCCGATGGTGGTTTACGCGTTGTCGTTGGTATATCCACCAGAGTTTCATCATCTGAAGATGCTGTTGATGGTGGTCGTGCCCATTCGGGCGTTGGTGTTGTCGTACCCGTTGATTCCGGTACCATATAATCTTTCATATATTCGTGTAATACATTCATTAATATATTTTCTTCACCGCATACACCCAAAAAATCATCCATATCTATGGCCCATGTCATTGCGCCCGCATAACCTTTCGATTTAATAAATTCCATTTTGATTTTTAATGATTTTGCATCTTCATAACCAACCCATTGTGTTCCTTTATAGGCATACGGTACCATTCCATGTTCATCCCATTTACGGGTCCAACCCTTGGCGGGATCCTCGATGTCCGCACATATTTCATAGTATGCTAAGAATCCAGTTGCATTAGTATATTTACCAGGTAGTCCACCTTCAGCCTCCTTATTAATGTATGTTCCTAAATTATAATTTGTATTGCCGGCACTTAACGTATACGTTCGACCATAAAATGGTACACCAACAACAATTTTATTTGCCGGACAACCCATATCTTCCCATAATTTAAGACCATCATGCTAATACACGAAAAATAAAATGTAAAATTTTATTCGAAACAATATTATATTATATTTTTATATACATACGACATTTAAAGCTGCAAATGCCCATTGATCATGTGGCCGTTTATACAAAGCACTATGTACATCCGCAAAACCTGCCCAATTACCTCTTAAATCGTATGTCATAGCGTGTATTGCATCTAATAATCTATTTATTATTTTATTAAAATTAATAATTATTTATTAAAATTAATATACTTTGATGTTTATACAATGAAATTTTATTTAACGCATTTATTATACTTACGAACAAAGTTCTGGTACATGATATCCTTCTTGCAAACGAAATTTAGCAACTGGTACAGCCATTGTGATTTCCCATCCTTTTTCTTCTCGATCAAAAGCACGTCGTAGTTCTTCAACAAAATATAAAAATACATTTTTATCACCAAAACTACCGCCACGATCGGCGGCTCCCGGATACTCCCAATCCAAATCGAACCCATCAAATCCATATTTATTCATGTACTCAACAATACTGGCCACAAATATATCACGTCGACTTTTTTGCGAAACCATTTGTGAATATTTACTACCACCGTCACCCCAACCACCAACGGCCAATTGTAATTTAACATCCGGATAATATTCACGTAAATCAGTAAAATTCTTAAAACCACTTTGATCAATATCGACCTTAAATCAAACAAAAAAATAAATATTTTATTTTAAATGAATGGTTGACTTTAATAATGGTTAATAAATTATTTATAGTTTTACCTCTGGATCAATTAATAAAATTTGCCATGTACTTTTATCGATGCCAACAAATGAATAAATTATATGTGTACATAAATCGGCAGGTATATCGTCAACTGTATACCGTCCTATACCTGGACGATATATTGCCCAATTACTATAATAACATACTATTCTTCCTGGTTGTGTTGATTCTGCTGTATGCGTTTTATTTTTGAGAATATAATAATATAAAAATAATGTTACAATTTTAAATGTTACAAACTTTTCAGTAAAAACCGATATGTTATCTTTATTGTTGAAATTATACAAACAATTATTTATTTACCTTGACTAGATACTTTAATGTATAATAAACAGGTAACTAAGAATAAAATCCCTCTAATACCTGAGTAAAAAAAATTAAATAAAATGCTTTTTTAGTTCAGAGTTTCTTTAAAGTTAATTATATATATATTTTGTTTGTTTGGCAAAATGTGCAGATATTTTATTAACATATCTAACTTTTAAGAAATATTCCATAAATTTAAATATGATTTTTAACACTCTGTCTTCATTCTTATTTGTTGAAACATTTAAATAATATATTTTGCACCCAAACTTTAAGTGAGACTTGTGTTTTTTATTTCTGTTTCATCATTAACACAATACATTATTTTATAGCAAATCTATTTACATATATTTTTATAGTTTCTTTGTTTATTCATTAATAAAAAAAAACAAAATCGAAACGAATAAATTCATTGAACTTATAAAATGAAAACATATGCGGGAATACCAAATGCGAAGATTCATGATAGTATTACTAAAAATACTATAATTTATCATTGAATGAAATAGATATTCCGTATAATTTCAAAAGGTATTGTTCGTATACGTGATTCAAATACAAATTATCTTTACGCATTTAATATTTAATTTAAAATTAAATTCTCACAAAATTATTTTTTAAACGATTTTCTTCGCAATGTTTCGCTAATTGATTAAAATGAATAATCACTATTAATATTATGAACAAAAAAAAAACCAACAATATTTTGTCAATTAACAAATATTTAATATCACTTAATTTTCTATTCTATTAATTATTTACACTTATGTTTTTTTTAGAAGAATTCGCACAATATATATTTTATTTATAATTATACAAAACTTTTAAACTATAAAAACTTAAACGGTATTAATTTCATTTACATATATTTTTATATTGTAATATATAATAAATAAATATATAAAAATATTCAATTTCAGACTCACCCATTTTAACGATAGAACGATCAACAAGCAAATAACATGATCAATTGAATATTCTTCAGTATTTATAAGTTTAAGAACCTTATATGTTAAAAAAATTTATCAATATATACATATAAAAAATAATATATAAATAAAATGTATATAAAATATTCTACTTTTCTTTTATACAATGGTATATAAAATAATTCTTAATTTAATATTATATTATCATGATAAACTGCGGTGGTGATGATCGAAAAATTCCAAAAAACAAATTAAACGAATATGCTTTCTTATATCAATAATAATCTTAATCTTATTTATTACACATTAACTGCAAAACATAACACAAGTTAAGGAAACCAAGATCAAGCAATCAAAATCCACACTGTAGAATATGAGGAAATGGATGATACAATAAATATTGTTGATTCAATAAAGTCAGGTATTTTTTGTTCAATGTGAATATATTTATTGGGATAGAAAACGAAGAGTATAACAAATTAAATGGAAAAAGCTTTTAAAAAATATATGCATATATATTTTGATATGAAAAGAATATTTTTAATTAAATACAGTTATTTTTGTTTTATAAGATATACACAAACGAAACAACCAAGAACCAAAACGTATAAAAAACAAATACAGCCGTTGACATAAATATATACATGTCATATTACCTGAAATGATATAAATTATACTATAGAATTTTATCTAATATATTTAAAAAATTCATCATTGATCATGTTCACTGAATGCGGTGTTAGAATAATTTTGAAACACATCAAATTTTTATTAAACATGTGTAAATTAGATTACAACTTCCGTTCGTTTCTATATACTTTCAATTCACCCATCATATCATCTTTTTGATTATAAATGGCAATATTAAACGAATAAAATATTAAATCCATTCCTACCTGAAATTTTGTATAAATTCCCAGCGTTTTAACCTTTTGTTTTGTTATTCATTAAACAAAAAATTTAATACAGAACTTAACAATAAATAATCAAATTTATCTGTCTATCTAAAGATATACTATATATATATATATATATTTATAAATTAAGCAGTTTCGTATTTTTACGATAAGAACACAATTATTATATATATATGTATAAGAGGTATATATTTTTTAAGTATGAGAATTTGCAGTTATATAAACACAAAAAATTATATATACCAAAAGATTTTTTTTTATAGTAATTTTTATAATAATTAAAAATTTTTATATTCCAATAATGATATATAAAGAAATTATCATACAAAAATATGTGTGTATATTTATGGTATACAATACAGCATGTATCGTTGGTATTCTTCTTCAATTGGATCATCATAACCCATATTAGGTCACTTCCAATCTGATTTCTAACAGTTGTGTTTAGTTAAATTTCAAAAAAAGTTATCTGAAACAATTTTTGGTTTTAAAATAATTTGAAAATTGAAAATCAATAATTGTTTAAGAGAATATGCGAAAGATATCATTTATAGTAACATCAAAATTGTTAAGAATTCCTTAAAGTCGTTAGTATTAGTTTTAAAAACTTAATTTTACATTCAAAAACCTATAAAAATTTATTATTATTATAAGTATTAGTATTAAAAAACAGTTAATCGGTTGTTAAAAAATAAAAAAAAAATGTCTTAGGTATTTTCCAGAAATAAGACGAATTTTGAAAGAGTTCACTTAAGACACGATCATCTTATAATATGTGATATAATTTTTTTGTGTTTGAAATACTATTAAATGTATATTGAATTGATAACAATCATTATCATATATATTAAAAACAAAACATTCTTCCCTTTACAACTCAGATAAATTATGTTTATGTTTGTTTTTTTTTTTATTTTTGTAATAAAAATAATTGGGAATAAAAGAAATTTGTAGGTGAAAAAACTGTAAATTTGTTAAAAAAAATACTATATATATGAAAAAAAAACTGACTTACTTTAAATTTCTCAATAACGTATTATTAAAACACTTCAAAATTATTTATACATTTACGAAAATTTATAAATAAGGTTTAACTTGCAATTAACTTTCTCAAATGATAATATATCGCGTATGTTAAATAATATTTATGATCATAAAAAAAGAAAATATTTAATTAAATCTTCCTTTAAAAATTTAATCCATAATATAAAATATAATTTATTATTGTTTACTAACTATAAATGTATAAAATATGCAGGAAACCTGTTATTCATTTGTATATATATAGTAAATATATTAACTTTAGTAATCACTAATAAAATGTATCAATACTATTTTAAAAAGAATGTGTGTGATAATATATATGAAGAGATGTTGCATTGGTACATTCACCTTTCCCCTTGACTTTGATTATGTATTTATTTATTTATTTTCCCATTATATATTCAATACTTTTAAGATAAATATTTTTATATATATATATATATATATAGATTTATATAATTATAATATTTTCATTTTGTTATTCATATTTTGTCATTTGCAATAAGTTCTATAAAAAAATTTTCAGATTTTCTTATTTTTTCTTATTTTTTCTTTTATATAGCTCGGATTTTATATACAAATATTTCTAACAACTATTAAAGTTCTATAATAACAAAAAAAATGTCCATTCATTTATAAAATTGTAAATTTATTTTTAATTAATTTTTATTTGTATAGTTTCGTTTGTATTATAATAAATAGAAAGAATAAAAATAAAAATAAAAAAAGAAAGAATATAATAAATTAATATTGCGTTTACGAGATTTTTGTTTAAATTTTTCATTTTCTTTTTTATTTTTTTTTTTTTTTTAAATAAAACAAGATTATTGTTGCTGCATAATATTTTAAATTACACTATATTGAATTTGTATCTTTTTATAATCTTTTGATTTTTTTTTTCGTATTATTTTAATTCTGATTCTTTTTTGTTTTTTTTTTATTATTATTAATTTACATATTATATTTTAATTAAATTTAAATATTGTTGGTTGTTCTGGATAATTTGTTTTAACTATATCAATTTATGACTTTTTTTTTTTAATTATTTAGACATACAAAATATATAGAAATGTATAACAGTAAAATAATTTTAAATATATTGATTTTAAAATAATATTTTTTTTTACCAATACGTTTTAAGAATAAAATTTATAAACATTGCGTGGGTTGTAAATACACTCTATCATCTATTATATTATTGATATATGGTTATTGCGTATGTACGACCACGCAATACCACGCTATCTCGCCATATCTCTATTGATTTAATCATAATTTAATTTTAATATATAATTCTATATAGATATATAGAGATTATTATTATTTTAATTAAAATTAATCTATTTTGAATAATATTCTAAAATCTTTCTGCGCGAGAATTAAATGAAAGTGCTGTGATAGTGGTTTTTTATTGGATATATTCTTAAGTATATAGTGTTGTGTTTGAATTAATGAAATAATTTTAATATCTGATTAATTGTGATTAAGGAAATTTTGAAATAAAACCATTATTGTTAGTTCAGATCATTTTTCTAAAATCCCCATTATTTGTTAAAATTCTACGTTATGTAATCACTTATCCAATCAAAGTTACCCAATATCATAATAGTCGCTAAGGTCGCTAATAAATTTGAATAAAGAATTTTCGATATTTTATCGTTTAAGCATGTTGATAAAGAATTTCTGTATATAGAAAAAACAAAAGAAATATTAAACTGCATATACATAATAAAATAAATTATTAGAATATTTTAAAATATAAACAATAATATTTTACATTTTATTTTTATTATTTTAATAGAATTTTATTTAAACAGACATATTTTAAAATTCTCGCTATATATATAAACATATTTTACGACAAAATTCCGAGCGTATATACACATATTTTTGTATATAGAATACAAGAAATTTATTCATTGTTATCAATTTATAAAAATAAAAAATACTTTAATTTATAGTTATTTCCTAAATGACAAAAAAAATAATATCTGTTTATATATTAAAAATGTATAATTAAATTTCATAAACGTACGACGCATACATAAAAATTGCTCACATAAAAATAACAAGTGAATGAATTTTTTTTTATTATATTTGCGTATACTTTTGTTGAATAACAATTAAGCTGTTCAATATCATTATATTTACAATAAAATTGAATGTAAAATGATACAATTATGCAAATAAAATAAATTAATATCTGAATAAACGATATAACAAAATTAAAAAAAAAATGTCTTTGTGTAAAAATAATTTTACAAATAGACAATATAAATGATTAATTTAAATGTTTAATCCAAATGGATATCAATTTTTTCGAATGTTTTATCAATTAGATAACGAAACTGTTCCTAAAATACTAAATGGGTGCCTGTATATAGTCATGCATTGATTTTCCATAAATAACACACGGAATTAGTATAAATATATAAAGAAAACAAGGTTAGTATTTGTATTGTAAAATACTAAAAAATTATCCGAATAAAATTCCCAATATAGTTTTCTTATTATTCACATTGAAATATTTTAATTTATATGCGATGACTTATAAGGAATTTATAAATATTCTTTTGTTAATTTTATTTAATAAAATTTTCCCGAAGTAATAATCAGAGACAAAAATTATGACTGATAATTGGGTGGATAATTTAAAATTATATAAAAATACATATTTATTTATTTATAGGTATAAATAAAATAGATCATTTTTGATGCAAGGTGAGATGACTAAAGATAGCATATAATAAATAAATGATTTATTATAAATTAAAAATCTAAATATATATATATATATATATAAAAAGAAATTATTTCGTAAACGCATATGTATGTAATTTTCTTTTATTATTAATCTATATTCACCGAACCAAACAACAACTATATAATATGTTTTCCTCTATATTAATTACAACAAAATGTTTATCTATTTGCCAAATCAATTTATCTTTATTATAAAATTATAATATATATAGATTATAGAAATATAGAGTAAGCATAAGCATACGTATAAAAATGAAAAATTTCAAAATTGTTGAAATATAAATTGCATTATGTGCCAATGATTTTTTCGTTTTCAAATTTTATAAAATACCCAAGCAAAAAAAAAATTAATCTATATAAATTTAAAATATTAAATAGATTCTATATATATAAATATAATACGCAAACACAGGTGAATTAATAAATATTATTATTTCTCTATATTTTTATTATCAATCATTATGTATAGCAGAGACTGTAAATAACAGATATATTTATTGCTATAAATTGCTATTGACATTGTGTGAAAATTTGACTTTTGGAAAAACAGATTTGAATATTTATAGAAAGAAGAAACAAAAAGTAACATATAAAAAAGAAAGCAAACACAGTATAATTGTAATAAAGTTTATGATGATGAATAGATTTATTTATTTTTTGTTACACATTTTATTTTTATTTTTTTTTTAATTGTATATTTTTATTAAAAAATTTTTCTGTTTTATTCAACGGGTGTTATATTATACAGATGCGATAATTTATAGAATTTAGTTTTTCACACTTTTTTTTTTTATTGCTATTTATATATACATTTGATATTTATTTGTTTTTCTCTATCGCCGAAGAAAAAAAGTATTGAAACGCAATAATAAATTAATTTTGAATGAATGAATATCTGAAATTCAATATATGAAACATGAATTGTGTGATGATATGTTCGTTTACTTCACGTACATTTAATCATAAAATTGAAAAAATAATTATGAATTTATATATTTTATGTGTTAATTCAAAGACCTCTAAATTCCTCTAAATTGAATATGTTTTTCCCAATTAACTGTAGAAATTGTTTAGAAATGTGGTGGTTTCGTGGGTTTTGAAAAATATACATTCAAAATATCCTTTTCTGTATATTTTTATATTCTCATAACATTTTGTGTATAAGATTTTTAATTTTTAATCAATCTCATTTGAATCGATTTTCTGCAAATATGATTTTCTGTCTAAAAGAAGTGGAAAAAAAAAATAAAAAAAACGATTTTAATTTTCTATATTATAATTTATTTAATTTTTTAATAATTTATAATTTTATTTATATAATATAATATATGTATTTGTTGTTGTTCGCAGCACCAAACATTTTTACGAATTATATGTAATTTATATTAACAATTTAAAGTGTATACGAGAATTACTATTATATATTTATACATAATAACATTAAAATTCCATATTTTTTAAATAATTTTTTATTATCATTTTAAATACAGAAAAATGATCCTCTTCTCGACTCTATACTAAATCTTTAAAACTTTATTACATACATTTTATCCTTTACACATTTTTTTACATATTATTTTCCTCAATATATATTATTAATATATTTTATTTACAATATTATTATTATTAAAATAATTATAATTTAAATTAAAAATGGCAATTAATTGTTTTTGTTTTTTTTTATTATTTATATATTAAATAATAATTTTTATATATATAAAAATAATATATTTCAATGTGTTTTTTTTTTTAAGAAAATAACTTAAAATTTTTGCTACTTAAATAACTAAATTGTACCACATTCACAAAAATTAAGAAAACAGAAATTCAATTTATATTATAAAATAATTATCGATATAAATTAAAATATAATGTACACATTAAATTAAAATATCTTATAACATAAATCTTAATAATCTTATAATTAAAAAAGAGTAATAATATAAAAAAAAAATCAATCGGTTATTGTATTGTCTTTGCGTGGGTTTTTTTTTTTTCGTGTAAAAAATAATTGTGAGTGTAAAAATATATCTAAAAAAAAAAAAAAAATTAATTTAAAAAAATTGCTTTTCTTTATAATTTTTGTTTTAAAAAAAAAAACAATAAAAAATATTGTGTTAGCATTAATTGTTTTTTTTTAATTATTATTATTATATTATGATAATATATAATATGGTGATTGTTGTGTGAGTGTAAACCTTTTAGTAATAATTATATAATTTTATTATATTTTCATATTCTATATAAAAATTAATATCATTTTGCGCTTCAAATGTATAATACAAATAAAATCTTGCAACACAAATCAATTCACTTTAGGCTAAACCAACTATTTTTTAATTATTTAAAAAACAAAAGAAGAAGCTATTCTCATTTTATAAAAATGATTACGGAATTATGATTATCCTATTATTAAAATCATTGATTTACTTTTTCAGTTTTATTGTTATAATTATTATTATTATTATTCCTTTTGGTAATTTTAATTTAACTATTTTTATTACTATATATTTTCGGTTATTTTCGGTATATCTAAAATTAATAAATTAAAAGCCCTGTATTTTAATAATTTATATATTTATTGCAATTAATTTTGTAAAATGTTTTTTTTTTAAATATATATAACTATAATAATTCAATGATAATACAAAGAAATAAAAAAATTGAACAAAAATTCGATTAAGCGTTTAATTTCACTTTGTAATGTTGTTTCTATTAAATTATTCTAATTTAATAATTATTGTAAATTAAAGAGTTATGAACTAGAAAAGAAATTTTATTTTTAATTATGACAATTCAATTATTTATCCCGTAATAAACTAAAAACATTCTAGATTTATATAGAACTCATTATCAGGACCATTTATAAATATTTTTTGACATGAAAATGTATTTAACAATTTTTTAATTAAGTGGATTTTTTTTTCTATTATAATATTGAAAAATCGTTAATCAATTAAAATACCTCTATAATAATTTAACATTTTTCATTTAAGTATTATTTTATTTCACTACACGTTCGTTGTTGTGATATTAAGTTATTTAAATGTAATGATTATAATTAAAAATCGTTAGTATCAAATTGTAACAAATATAGAAAAAAAAATTGATGTGTTTGGAAAAAATATGGAAAAAGTTGTTCGATGTTTTAAATTATTTTACATTTCACAATATAGTATAAAATAATGTATGAACATTTCAAATTGAATTCAGGATGATTATCGATTGTATTTCGATGCGTATTATATTATCGTTTAATATATAAAAAAAAATGTTGAAGGTAGTTGCGATGAAAAGTCTATGGCCGAGTAACTTTCATTTATTGGAATTAGAAAAATGTGAGAAGGAAAAGTTAAAAAATAAAAATCGAATTTTCTATATTTTTTTTTTTGTAATAATAAAACATCTTCAACAATTATGAAGTACATAAAAAATTATTACACTGCGGTTGTGGATTTTAGCTTAAAAAACGTTTATTTTAACATAATTCAAATAAGCTCAACGCTACTTCTATTTCTGATTTCTTTTTATTATTATATGTCATAATCAATTTATAATTATAAATATAAATTTCTGATGAACGTTTTTTTTTTGGGTTTATATTTTTAATTAAAACGAATTTCACTTATTATTAATTAGTTTTATAGTTTAAGATATTTTGTGGATATGTAATGCGGGGAAAATTTCGGGAAAATTTAAAATTAATTTACAATATCGTAATTTTTATTTTTCATTATTGCATGAATTCAGATTTAAGTATATTTTTTTTTTATTTTTTTATAAACATATGTATGTAGGATATTTTAATGAGAATTTTTTTTATCAATTTAGATCACTTTCTGTTCATTTGAAATCTATAAAAATTAAAACTGAAATTCAAATGGCTGATCTGTTTAATTTTGTTAACGATTTAAGAACGTTAGATTTATCATTTATAGAGAAAAAATGAAGAATGGAATTTTTCTTATATTTTAGGTTTGTTTAGTTTTTACAAAACTTTTGCATAAAGAATAAATAACATTTATTGATGATAGAATAAATTATATTATTATTATGAAACAATAAATGAGGGCTGGAATGTATATAGTTTACACGATACGATATGTAATGCCGATATTAATTTTTAATAATATTATTACGTATGATGATGAGATTCTGACCGTTCACACCTGTAATTTGTTAAATAATGTTAATGTAATACCGCTCTGTATTATATACATAAAATGAGATTTACCGAATTTGGTTTTTTTACTTATTATATATATTTAAAAAATTTTAATCAAAATTTTTTTTATAGAAAAATCAATCAATGGGTTTTGATAATATGTTTTGTATTTCACTATATTGTGTTTTTTTTATCATCTTTAAAAATGTTTTCCGAATTCAAATACAATTTGATAAAATAATTTTATGATAATTAATTTTTTTATTTCATACATACAACAATTATGAATAATGAAATATAATATATATATGTATTATAAAATTCGTCGGCAGTCATTCGATTTAATTGATATATTCTTCTTATACATATATTGATATATTGATATTGATATTTGTAAATATATCATATAATAATTGCGATAAAATTGCATTTTTATTATGTATTGTTTTCGATAAATTTGAAAGAAAAAAAAAACTAAATTTTGGTTCATAAAGTTTTTTTCTGTTTGTTTATTGTTATATAAATTCAAAATGGTTTATTTGTTAATAATAAATATTAATTAATTCTTTGGCATGTAACTTAAAAAGAGATTGAAACAATAAATTACATAATGATATGTTTTATTTTATTTTTTTGTTGAAGATGAATTGATCATATATAGATTTTGTGTTGATTTGAAATGATTGATTGGTACTCTATACACAGTGTGTGACTAAAAACTTTAAAAAAAAAGTGTTAAATTACAAAAAATCATTTTGTAATTATTTTCTAATATGATATGTGTGAATTAATGAATGAAAGATATTTTTTTATAGTATATATAAATATTATTCGGAAATGCGTATAATAAATAAATGAGCATTTGGTGTTTGTTTTTATTATTTTTTTTTTTTATAAAATTCATACGAAAACAATAAATTGACGTTATATTATAATTGCATTATTTAATTATTTTCCATAATAGAAAATGAAATAGAGTTATTTTTTTTTAGCCTGTATAATTTTAATATAATTGATAATAATAATAGATATATATATATATATCGATTTTTATTTGTATGTATTATTTTTGAATTATAATACTTTTATAATGTTATATATTTGTGCTATTCATCATTATTTATATAGATATATTTTTTTAATAAATATTTTAACTTGTAAAATTAAAGATATATATCAAAGATCTTTGATATTTTCTATATATACAAACACATATTTATATTAAAAAATAAAATATATGACCTTTTTAACATTACTATAGGTTGCGATAACGCAACGATTTTACTTAAGGGACATACATTAGAAACGTTCAATTACGCAATAGATTATTCTTAAAATAATATTCTAATTTTGAATGAAATTAAAAAAAATTTAATATATGGAATTGTGTTTATTTGTTCGTTTTGAAATTATTTATTACTTATTGTTGTCTAATTAAGTAAAATAATTATCACGTTGTTGATAAATTGGTAATGGTGATCCCGGTGATGTTTGTTCTTCTTCTGAAGAATTTGCCGGTGTAATTTCTGTTAATTTAGCACTTTGTGCAGCTACAGCTCTTTCTGTAATTTTTTTTTTTTAATATTATTAAGATTTTATTACTGTTTTGTTTAGAGAAAGTTTTGATCATTTATGGTTTGAATTTCAATACAGATGAAAATATATGGTTTATTTTATTGCTAAAAAGGAAATGGAATATATCGTTGCTCATACACAAAAACAACATTATGAGACAATTTATATCTAATATTATTATAGGGATGAATATATATAATGATTCTAAAATAATATTAGTTTTGATAACAAAAACATCGTATAATTTTCAGTTTTTAAATGGAACCTTTAACATAAAATAACTATATGATTTATTTTTGTATGCATTGTGAATAATGGTAAATTCTATTTCATTATTAAACGTTTGCAAATGAAAATATATTCGTTTTTGTTGTTACCATATGGGATTCGAATAATTTTGTTAAAACGTAAATAGTATTTAGGGAATATGAACATCACTATTCATTATAAACAAGGTTCTTTCTTTTATAAATGAATTTTTTTAATTATTTGAATGTCTAATTCAAATAATTTTAAGTTTAAAACCTAAACGGAAATTTGATCTTTTAAATTAACAAATTTTTTTTTATGTTGAATATAAAATATAAATTTAAGAGGAGATTGTTTTTTATATAAAATACTATAAGAAAAAAAATAAATATCGGTGCATATTTTAATTTAAAAAAAAAAAAACCTGAATAAAATCAAAATTAAAATAATAAAAAGAAACTATATTATTAAAGTAAATTTTTATAATACAAAATAATTTTTTAGCGTTTCGAAACAAACAAACAAACAAACGATAATTTTTGAGTGCAATGAAATGAAATTTAATTTACGTTATATAGTATCGAATTAAAGCATTATCAAACTAAATAAATTAACATATTAACATTACAAACATAACTAAAAAAAAAAAATATTTAAAGTACCTACCTTTTTTCCTTTCTTTTCTTTTGTTTGTCAATTTTTTTTTTACAATGTATCATTAAAAAAAAAACAATTTTTTTTTAACTATTTTTATGGTGTAAATGAATTATTAATTGAATTTTGGATTTTGATTAATATTTTTTTTTATGTTGTTTATTGTTGTTTTTTGGTGATTTGTTGTGATTATTGTTGTTTTATTGTTGGTTTACAATTAATCGGCTCTACAAATTTATTTTTAACAATTTTTTAATGTGATGATGATAAAAAAAAAACATTTTTTATAAAAAAAAAAATATGATCCTTACATTTTCTTTCAGTAATTTTTTTTTGTACTACTTTGAATTAGCTTGGCTAGGATTTCCTAAATATAACAAACAAACACAGGCAAATAAAAAAAAAATATAAATAATAATAAATAAAACAACATCAATGAAATAATAATAAAATTAATTAAAATAATAATAATATATGACACATAACAATAGGATATAACATAGAATGGATTGATGGATATATATACATAAACAATAAATTTTAATTTAAAACAAAAAAAAAATGTTAAAATAAAAGAGAAAGTTAGTAAATAATGAATAAAAAAAATGGGTTATGAAAATGAAATAAGGAATATTGCTATATAGATCGTAATAATGTTGCAAATTAGGAAAATGTATTTTATGATAATAAATTAGAAAAATTACAAAATAGCATTATTTGCATGTGAATGATTTTAATTAATGTTTATTAATTCTTTTTGTTAATCAATATATAGAGAAGATTTTTAATTATCATCTAAAAAAAAAAGGAGAAGAAAATTAAATGAAAAAACTGATAGTATTTTAAATATATTATATCAAATTTTAACGTTATAATCTTTCTGGTGTTATAACAATAATTTATAGATTAGAAATACAAAAAAAAAACAATTAGAAAACTTTTTAACACTTTAAATTAATTACAAACTTGCAAAAAACAATAAGCCAAATTTAAACAATTACAAAACAAATGTTCAATTTCACCTCGCCCATTTTTCTACACATTGACCCACGAGACACGAAACGTCGTCTCGATATCGATCATTAAAAATGGATTCGGATATTATGTGTACATTTTCTTTTATTTAAACGTATAATAATAATTTTTGGTTTAGAAATAATTCTTACCTGCAACGATTTTACTCATTTGCATAACTTGTTGAGCTAATATTTGATTTAATTGTAATAAATGTTCACGTTGTTTTCGTTCCGCGCTGATTTGACTTGGTGGCATAGCTGGTGCATCCTATAGATTATACATTTTAAATTGTACAATTTGTTATTAACCAAGTGAAATGTTGGGAAAAAATTTTATAGTAAATTATAATGTATACTTACATTGCCTGTATTTATCGAAGTTTCCGATAGCATTTTCTTAATGGCTTCCACTTTTTCTTGTCGTCGTTTTTTCTCTTCTGGTGATAATTCTGGAGTCTATATTGTAACATAAAAAAAATTACATTGATAAATTCAACATTTTATAATTTATAGAATGTCTTATATGAAATCATAGGCCAATTATAATATCCAACCTGTTCTGGAATATAACGTTCTGGTATAACAATTTTACTCGGAGCCGCAAGTAATTTATCTATGGTATTTTCTGATATTTTATCGCGTTGACCCATTGCTGAACGTACAACATCCGGTGCATTAATACGTGGTCTTAATGCTACTTCCATATCAAGATCATCTCGTGCACGCCAATTAATATTCTATATAATTGAAAATTGATGAAATTAATGCAAGTTTTTAAGTTTTTATTTTTACTAATAAGAATATATATATAGAGTTAGACTAACATTTTTATTCATATCATTTTCAATTTGTACATTTTGCATTGATTTTGCATTTAATGTATTTGGTGCCGTATAATGACGACGTTTTTCTTTTGGTACACTACGTCTTTGTTTAGCTGACAATGGAATTTTTTCATTATTCTCTTCGGATGTATTACCAGACATTTCGAAAATAATTTGTTTTGCTGCTTCACTCTGAAACATTGGCGAAATGTCACCAATTGTTTTTGTTAAACTTTGTATTGATTCGGTACGTTGAGGTGGAATAATCATTGTTTGTGGTGGTGCTCCGGTACTTATACCAGCACCAGCACCTCGCATCAAATCAGAATTACTATCTAAATAATATCGTGATTTATCCTGTTGTTGCTGCTGTTGTTGTTGTAATTGATTCATATATTTGCTATTATTATTATCGTATAACATACTGTTATATTGTGCATTTAAACCGTGATGCATTGTTGGTGATTCGTCGGACATTGATACAGGATATTGATTCATAATGCCATAATAATCGGCATATTTTAATGAAGATGGTATTGCCGAATTCGTTGTATATACAGTTGTGGTAATCGATTGTTGTGAATGATTTGGTAAAATTTTACGTTCATTATGATATGGTTTATAGGCTTCATGAGTTTCAATATAAGATGTACGTGGTAACGAACGTGAACGATTATATTCATCGGCAATTATTTGTGATTCTTCTTCAAGTACTTGATCTAAATTTTGACTAGAATTGGATATAACATTATTGCCACCCTTTTCACGATCCCTTTGACGTCGTTCTGATTCACGTTTTACGATACGTACAGTTTTAATTTCTTGTTTTTCTTGATTTGTTAAATTTGAAAATTGATTTATTTCTAATGGTTCATCACTTTCCATGCCACTTAATTCAATTGTATCGGAATCCGAATGTTTATTGTTGTGTGATGTGGAATGTTGTTGTTGCTGTTGTTGTTGTGTTGATATCATTAATTTATTCATGTATTCATTTTTTTTCGCTAATGCCGATTGAATCGGTGAACTAACATCAATGTACAATGGTGTTGTTGAATTTGCATTAAATTCATTAACACGATGTTGTTGTGGTGGTGGTGGTTGTTGTTGCTGTTTTTGTAACGGTTGTTGTTGCTGTTGCTGATGATGCTGTGATGGTTGTTGCTGTTGTTGTTGATGTAATTGTGGTAATATGTTATCAATGGATGACTGTGAACCACGATGATCAATGCTGGCTAACGAATCCAAATCGGTTTCTGTCCATATCGATGATGTTGTACGTTTTTTCAAATGATGATCTTTATTCGGTTTTAATTGTTGATATAATGTATCAGAATTTTCGGTTAACTGGCGAACGGCTTGACTTAACTCTTGCCGTTGACGTTGCATATCGCCCACCAGATGTTGAACCCGTCTTAATTCAGATTCCAGTACAGCTGTAGCACCACCAACGCATGGTATACTGTCGGGGGCCGCCGTTTGACTACCACCCAATGCACTTTGTGAATTACGTAGACCTCGAGATGCTTGTAATTTTTGACGTAATATTAATAGTTCTTGTTCTAAACGGGCATTTCCAGCAACGGTTTGTTCCAATTTCTTTTTTGTTAGAAAATAGTAATTTTTTAATTTTAATAAGTAAAATTTTGGTAAAACACAAAGAAAAAAGCATATAAAAGCATTTGAATAATACGGGAAATTCTTGGATGGATTTATTATAGGACAAAAATGTTAATAATCACTTTTAATTTATTTATTTATTTATGTAAATGATTAACAAATACTTGTTATTATTAACAAATGATGGATGAATTAAAATTAATCATTTAGAGTGGTTAATAACCGAATGTAATATTTCTATAATGGTTATAGGTTTGGTTAGTCGCTTGTCTTTTAATCATGTATTGTTTTATTATAGATTATTCATATTATAAATATTTTTTTATTTGAACTTTATGCCGTTTTTTTGATTATTTTTGACAAATCTGTCCTTTTTGCAAAGAACGTAAAATTGAATCAAATTTGAATTCTACTTGAAATAATAAAGGTATATAACATTCGAGTTCCCTTTATTGTATGGTTAGATTCTCTGTGAGAATTTTTTGTGGACAGCAGAAATATTTATGTATTTTACATTAAGAATATATTCCAGTAATCAATTAGTTTTATACTTGAATTCAATTTAAACTACTCAAACATTTAATACATGAAAAATAGTATCGATGATAATGATTAAATACTGTAAAGCAACATAACACATACAAAATAGGAATTTAACGTCTATACTAGGCACCTTATCTACCTTTGAATTTTCAGCTAACAATTGATGTACACGAGATAGTTCTCGTTCAAGTACATGCTGTTGTTTACGAGCCGCTTCAATGGCAACGGGTGGCCCATGTCCATCTTGTAATCGTTTACGTAAACCACCTAATGCACGTTCTAAATCTTCTTTATCACGTTGTAAACTTTGTAATGTACCCGATTCCTCTTGTAACAATTGATCCAATTGATACAGTTGTTGTACTTTTGTCTAATCAAAAACAAAAAAATTAATTGTATTTAATGAATCTTCGTATAAATAAAATAAAATATTTATATTTACCTGTAATTCGGCATGATTAGGACTTAAACGATCCCAATGTTTTTGTTCTTCTTGTAAAAGACGACGTTCTTGCATCCGTTGATTAAATTCCAAACGGTCTAATGTAAATGATTCTGAAGATGGCAGTAGTGGATTTGATGTGTTTGGAAAATGATGATGACGTACATTCGATGTTGATCCATTACGATATAATGAACCTAATTTTACCATATTATCAACCAAATTCACTAATGGTTTACTTTTTTCATATTGTTTTTCTAATTCAATTAATTGTTGCCGTAATTGATCCAATCTTGCTAATTTTTCAGCTCTTGTTTTTGCATCACTAAGTCGTATGCGATTCTAATAATATATATATATGATGTATGATGGAATAAGAAATTATTATGATAAATATAAAAATAAAAAAGACAAATTTTTTGTTTTGTTATTTTTTTATAGAAGAATTTTTTTAATTAATAAAACATGCAAAGTGAAATATGCAATTTATATATTATGTACCAATACCAAATTAATAAATATATCAAATAATGAAATCGTGATAAGGCTACGCATGATGATATATAGGTAGAAATGAAATTATTTTATCCATCAAAGGATGTAAATATGTACTTCATCATGTGAATTAAAACGTTTTTCAGCTAGGAGTATTTCCACGTTTGGCAGACCAGCCGCTTACGTACATATAAAATGTTAATATTAAATTAGTAATCTCGCGAATGAATTAGAAAAAAAAATGTTCACCAATTAACCCAATTAAATTAAAAAAAGTTGTTATTTAATATTGATGTTATTTTAATTTTTTTGATTTAATGTATATTAGTGAGGCAAAATAGTATTATTTTGTTTGTAAAATAACAACCTGTAATTCGTGTATATCGGTGCAGCATTGTTCAATTGAACGTGCTGTAGCACTATTTTGCCTTCTTAATTGAATTAATAATAAAACTAATTCTTCGTGTGTTCGACTTAGAAGATCACCAGCTGTCATATCCAATGTCTAAATAAATTTTATACATATACTTTTAATTTGAATTTCCAATATTAATAATATAATTTATCTCCCAATTTTAAACGATGTTCATCATATATATAAATCCATCATTTATATATATATAATTAAAATGAATATTTATATAGTGATCGTGCAAAAACAAATTTCAATTTATAACCATATAGTCAAAATTATCAATAAATTATATATGTATACTTACACGAATTGCATTTAAATTATCTCGTTCTTTATCGATTTGATTCAAATGATGATTACTACCACCTAATCCACCACCAACACCCGTATTGTTACCGCCAGTACTACTACTCCGTATATGTTGACTTCCATATAGTTTTTGATCATATCTTTCATTTGAACGATGATAATATAATTCATTTGATGGTAAATATTGTTGATCGGATACGGAATGATGTTTTTGATATAATGGCATTGTATTATTATTATGATGCTGATGATGATTATGATGTCGATTATTATTATCCACAATCATATTATTAATTGTTTCTGATTTTACTGTTAAATGAGATTTTGGTATATTACGTACATTACGTACAGAAATTGATGCTGTAATTATTAAATAAATAAACAAACAATAAAGAAATAATATTAATTATAAATACTGTTTAGTAAATTTCAAAAATATATGTATTTTTTGGGTTATCTAAAAAGTCTTTATTTTCAAAAATATATATAAATGCATTATGAAAATTTCTGTTTCTTTTACTATTAAACGAATATTAAATTTCATTTTTCAATGAGTTTTTATGTCCTTTATTTAAATTTATTTAATTAATCTCTTTAAAAAAAAATATTTACTTTATTAAAAGAAATATTAAAATTTAATTGAGAAATAATTGTCATATATAACGATTTTTGGTCATTATCTAACGTTTTCTAATATTCTTCAGTAAATTAATAATGTAAATGTAGCCGACCCTAAATGGGAGCTCGCAATCTTATCATTGTTACAGACCGGTCTGAATCTATATATTCATGAAAATATATATTCAGAATTAATAATAATTTTAACGAACAAATAATTAACGTAATATAATATATAAGTAAAAAAAAAATATGTCGCTAAATCATGCTAAAATGTGTGTAGTTATTTTTGAAAATTGTGATGTATGTGCACAATAACCCAATATTTAAATAAATAATGGGAATTGATATTTATTATTAAACAAACCCTTGCAATTTATATAATAAGTACAAATAAAAAAAAAATCAAAAATACACAATTACAAGATAGAGGTGATAAAAAATATAAAAAATTTAAACCATAATATTTTCTTACCATTTTTTTTTTATTTTATTTTTGTATTATGCATTAAATAATTTATGAAAATGTGATATAAATTTGTGAAATTGTACATATTTATTTGTGAAATACATGTTTATATACAGATGTATGTATTTTTTTAAATAAACAAATTAAAAAATTAATTATTTCTTTTGTTCATTTATGTATTTTTTTTTTTTATTTTTTTTATTGCATTTATCATACAATATGATAATTATTTTTGGTGTGAGTGCAACCCAAATTATTATTACTATTATTTTTATTAATACTATTATTATCAATATTATTATTATTATTATTATTATTACTATTATTTTTATTACTACTATTATTATTATTTGAAATGCAATCATTTTGTGAGCCCACAGTATTATTACTTTGATTTGATGATGATGATAATCTTTTGGTATTCCCAGTATTCCCAAAATTTGTATTGTGATGTTGATTAAACGATGAACCAAGATCATTATTTAATTTAGTTGTGGTGGTAGTTGTTCCAATTGTACTATTATTGCTACTGCTATTATTACTATAACAGCTGGCATTTGATAGATTTTTCATAAGTCCACTGGACATTAAATCCCATTGTCTTATTTTTTCACGATTTATTTCAACTGATTTCCGGGAAAATGGTTTATTATTGTCTTCACGTAATATTTCGTATGTATCGGATGTTGATGTAGTATTACTATTATTATTATTGGGTTGATTATGATCAATGGCCAATTCAACATAAACATCATTTTCATCATTTTGATATTGTGTATACAATTTAGATCGATTTTTCGATCGGGGCCAAACAGCAGGTACAGCCGTCGATGATGACCGTTCATTATTGTCATTATTCGGTTTAGGTAAAGGGGATGGTGCTGAACATTCTGTTACTTTGGATTGCGTTGGTGTTTGTGGTTGTAGTGGCGGTGGTGGTAATGATGGACGTTGATTTTTATTTGTCGTATTTTTTCCGGTCATCAAATAACTATTATCAATTTGATCTAATGCATCTAAGGATTTTGCATGACGATGTGATACACAACGTAATCTTTCACTCCATATTTCATCTTCTTCCCAAAGTAGTTCACCATTGGCATTATTTGAAATCATCATTGGTAATGGATATTGTTGTTGATTGTTTCCGGCCACGGCCGTATTGGTGTTAGTTTTTGAAGATGTCGACGACGACGACGATGGGGATGCTGGTGATGCAATTTGTAAATGTGAATGGTTAATATTCATGTATGGGGGGGATTGATGTCGATTATTATTATTATTATTATTATGAATTGAACGATTTGTATTAATTAATTGATCTGTACTATTCAATTTCATATTTATTTGTTTATTATAATTGATTTCCTTTTTCCCATATAATTTATTACTCACATAATTATTTGTATGTATTTCTTTACAAATATTTTTTTCCATTTTACTGTCAATATCGTATAAATTTTTTCGATCAATTAATTGATTTTTATCGGTCGCATTTAATAATTCGATTGTTGATGATGGTAAATTTGTTTTGTTTTCAATTTGATGGTGTTGTTGTTGATATTGTTGGTGAATAAAATGTTGATTAGGTGGTGGTGGTGGCGGTTGTTGTTGATTATTATTTAATGGATTATGAATGTGTGTTATACCGGTAACAGTACGTTTTATAACATCAATGTCAGATCGTTGATTGTTTAATGTTTGAACAACATTAGATGCAGTGGTTGCCGTTGCCACACCGGACGATGGTAAATGTTGATAAAGATAATTAACGGTGATGTCTGAATGTGAATTTGAATTTGAATTTTTATTTGCTAAATCGGAATAATAATACGGTGCATTTGATTGATCCGATGAATTACTAAAATTACGTGAATGATGAACATTTGTAGTGCCATCACCCAATGACGGTGATGATACATTTAACATTAGTGGTAATTCGATTGCTGTACAGTTACTTTGTAAATCATCATCGATATCGTTAATTGTGGATATTGTATCACTATTTTTTGTTGTACCAATTTGACAATTATCACCAATTACACTTGTACCGTCTGTTGTTTGTACAACAATCGGTAATCTATCATTTTGATTATTATTCATTAATAAATTAAATGTTTTTTCTTGATCAATTGAATCACATTTTGCATTGTGTAACGTTAGATTTTTTTCTTTTAAATTTGATTTTACAGTATTGTCAGGCAATTTCTTTAAATTATCACCATGCATGGTCGCCGATTGATCTTCTATCATTTTTTCATTTGATTTTAATTGAGTTTGATGTGTTTGTTCAAATGAATTATAGTGTTGATGATGATGGTAATGATGATGTAATTGATAGTGTTGCTGCTGTTGTTGTTGTTGTTGTTGTTGTTGTTGTTGATATGCTGATGTTGATTGCAATGTTGTAATGGAATTTGGTGAATCGCCAATAACTGCATTTGATGAAATTTTTATATTACCATAAAAATTTTCATTTTCATTTTCATTGCAAAATACTTTTGGGGGTTTTATAAATGTAGTGTAATCAATAAATTTGGCCGTATCAAATGTTGACCATCGATTAAATTTAGTATTATCAATATCAGCGCCACCAGTAGCACCCACAACACCCAATGACGAATTGTTTGATAATCGATTCGTTGTAAAATATGCATCATTATTATTTGTTTGTAAAGTTTTTAAATACATATCTAAATTTGTATCGTGGAAAAATTGTTCAGTTTGTTGATGATGTTCCGATTCGGAACTGACAAACTCATTGATTATTTCCGATTCAATTTCGCTGCTGAACGAATCATCTGATGATATTGGACGACGTTTTTCATAATCTTTTAATGTTTTCTTTCGTAATTCAATCATGGTGTCATCATGCTCATCGGTAAATGCAATATTATTAATTGGTGGGGTTGGGGTAGAATGATGGGATGATGACCCTGCAATTTTTTGAGGAACTTGTGATTGTGGTTGTTGTCCTGTTGTTGTTGTTGGTGGTTGTGATGAGGATGTAGATGAAACAGATGATGGACGGAGTCCCGTCATTAGTCCCGACGAATTCTTTGGTGTTGTAATGTAACCGCTAATAAATGATGGTGATTGCATTTTTACTTTATTATATAAATCATAATCGGATGATGTTATTGAACTATTATCTGTTAAATAATTTATGTCTTTATTATTTGCGAGTGTTTCCATTTTATTTGTATTGTAATTAATAAAACCGTAATCATCGGATACATCCATTATTGTTGATGAACCATTTGGATTATTTAAACTATTCAATTTTAATGAATATTTATTCTGTAAACTATCGGTTATCGAATTTAATTTTAACGATTGTTGTGGTTTTTGTTGCGATAGTTGTGTTGTGAATTTATTATCTTTACGTAATGTCATCAATGATGATGTTGAACTACTTGTATGTAATTTATTCATTTGAATTAAATCTAATGATGAACGTTTCGATGTATCGCTAAATGTGTTTTCGGATGTTATTGACGATGCAATTGATTCACGTTTTAGTTCATCTAACGGTGGCGGAGATGATGGTATCGGTGGAGGCGAAACAATTTCACTATCTGAACTATCAATGGTTGTACAATCATTTAAATTGTTAGCCTTTTGTTGATTTACTTGATTTACACTTTTTGGCGAATCATTTGTTGGGCCTAAATAATATGAAGCCGGACGAAATGTATCGGATAAACTAAAACGTGATCGACTAATATTATTATTATTATTATTAGTTATTGATGTTTGATTATTATTGTTAATTAAACGTTTTTTATTTAATTTAATTGTATCAAAATCTTTCGATAATTCATCATCAGCATCATCTGAACTATCATCATCAACATCGTCTTCATTAACATTGTTATCATCATCGGAATTTAATTGTGAATTTTGTGATTGTTTTAAAATGTCTGGTAAATTATTATTGGATTTTTTTAATTTACGACGATATTTTATTAATTTATCATTATTACCAATAGAATTGATATCATCAAGTGCTTTAATGGATTTCTTTGCCGTTTGATGTTGATGATGATCGATAATTTTCGTTAAATTATTATCTGAATCAGAAAATTTTGTTGAATTTTTTAATTCCATATAAACGGGCTCATTTTCTACGGCATCAATAAAAGCATTATGTCCCAAATGTTTAACACACACCAATTCGTATGTTGATTTTGATGAAACCAATAAAGACATCCCATTGTAATTACGTGACATTTCCACATATGGACTTTCCTCATCATTTAACGTTAAAAATAGATTATTTTCGGAACGACTTAAAATTGATTTCTTTTTCGGTGTCATCGGCATATAATGTTCTTCATAATTTTGTTGATTATTTTCATTAAATGTTTCTTCATCTTTTGTTTTTGGTTGTTTATCAAGAAGATTTTCGGTTCTTTCCATGTTATTATTGGTTGGGTAATGATCTTCAGTCTTTATGGATTGTGGTTCTTCTTCATCGGATCTTAAAGCTTCATCTAAATCATCATCTGTATACTCATATGTTTTATTATCATCACTAAAATAATTATTTTCAGTTGTTGGCGGCCCCTGAGTTGTTTCTTTATTTTCTTCGTTACATTTTACTTCTTTCAATCTTTCCACTATAGTTTTATCCGGTTTTTCTAAACCAATTTCTTCAACAACATTGCACATTACCTTATTTTCTGATAGCAGAGTATTATTAGAAAAATTTTCATTTAAATTGGTTATATCTTTTTCTGTAATTCCCTTAAGAATCGTCATATCACATACTGATTTATGTGAATACACAGGTACATATGTATTATTTTTTTCCATTTTATCAATATTATTTTTATTATCACTGTTGCTTAAATTAGTGGAAAATAATAATGTTTGTTTATCTCGTTTATTTAATATGGCCCTTTTATTATTAATTGCATTTTTATTATTATTATTAATATTATTTTTATATTTATTTTTATTATTATTTTTTTTTATTAATTGTTCATCATGATCTTTATTAGTATCATCATCATCATCATCATCATTATTATCATTAATATCGTTTTTTTGTGATGATAAATGATTTGTGAGACCAGACGAAGATGACCTTCCTGCCGACGGTGACGGTGAAGACGACGACGACGACGACAACAACGACGTATTCTTATGAGGAACATCTGACATATTTGCATATGCAATCAAGGTATGAATTAAAAACAAAACAAAAAAATTAAACAAAATTTCAATTAAATTAACTAAAAAAAAAAAATTCAAGAAATAAATCGATTCTAATAATCGTTCAATTAAAAAAAATTAATATCATAATTATTTTTTTTAAGTTCAGTTAATTAAACGTTTATTTGAAATTGAATTTATCAAAATATATTTATTTTTTTTTTGTTTAATTGTTCTTAAACAATTTTCTATATAATGGTTTTATATTTTAATTTTTGGTTAATATAATTTAAAAATTAATACCCCGTAACCGTTTTTTTTCTTTTTACATTTTTCCTTTCCCTTTTATAATTCATTTATTAATTTTAAAAATATATGAAAATATTTTGCGATAGCATGCATTTATTATTGTTAATTTCAATAATATTTTAGGGTATATATAATTTTTATTATTCTGATAAATATTAATTACGAAACTTTAAATCTTTGTTAGTCTCTAAAAAAAATGAAAAGAATAATAATAATAATAATTAGTTAGAAATAAAAAAAAAATCACTTATGTACCATAAAACTGCAGAGAACAGAATCACAAAATTATAGATGATTTTTGATTTTTATTAGTAGAGTATGTTTTATATATAGCATAATTGTATATATTGGAAGGTTTTCGCGTTCGGCAGGAAGGCATTTTTACATATTCACTATATTTTATTTCATTTAATTATGTTTGCTTACTAAATACATATAAAAATATGTATATGATTTAATATACGTAATGTTTTTAAAAAAAATTTAATTAATTTAAGTAGAATAATAATAATAATAATAATAATTATAATTATATAATTTAATATGTTAATAATTAATCTATATATAATTGAATTATCTAAATTACCTAATAAGTTTACAAAATTACTGTTTAAAATTATTAAAAAATTGTATATAATCGCAA
Organism: Dilophus febrilis; assembly: GCA_958336335.1. NCBI lineage: Eukaryota > Metazoa > Arthropoda > Insecta > Diptera > Bibionidae > Dilophus > Dilophus febrilis. Next base: position 37,141,879 of record OY284468.1, read on the forward strand.
AGAACATATTCTAAAGAAGATAAGTCACCCAAGAATAACAAATAAAATGGACTGAACATTTTATTGGTTTTTCTTGTGAGTTCTTTCTACAATATATACAAATATAAATAATATGTTCTTTGTTAATTAAGCAATTAAATAATAATATATATTTACAACACTTTTTTAACCAACACCTTGATTTCTGATAGAAAAATCATATATACATTTCTATAGCTAAATTTTAATTGTAATTCAATTGTATAAGTTTAAATAATATTTTTATTTTAAAAAACATTTAAAGTACAAACAGAAATTCTATATTAATTTTAAATAACAAAATTTTTTGTTTTCATTTTAAGAATTCCGAATTTTTATTATTCTAAATTGAATAAAGTATATATGGGTATGAATATTAGCTTCTATAATTTTATATTTGCTTTCTTTAATATTAATTGTAACATATTAATTTTAAGACTGATCAGACCTTATGGATCTCATATCTTTAAATATCAGTTATTAGTCTTATAATATATACCTTATAAATTCTTAAATGGGCAATTCTATTTATACAAACGCTTTCCGAAACAGGAACTAAAAGTAATGTTCCATTAACAAAAACTAATTAAACAAAAAATTTCGTTATTTCTAAATAATGTATATAGGAAAATACAATAGAAATTTAATAATAAAAAAAAATGTTCAATATAGTAATTAAATAATCAAATACTTTTTGTATATAAACTAAAAGAAATGGTGTCGCAGTACCCTTCATTTAAACAAAACCTATATATGAATAGGCAGCGTAATGCTTTCACTTTTTAGAAAATAAATTGTAAAATTTCTATCTATTCTTCTCAATTAAATACAAAACAGAATTGAAACATTCATTAATAAAGAAAATGTATATTAAACTTTAAGGAATAAAACATGATTTTCTATACATTGATAATTTCAATTTTTTTTAATTTTTTTTTTAAACCGACATTAGACTCCAAAATAAAAAAAAATTCTTAAATGTCTAATATCGTTTGAGAATTGTTAAAGGGCACATTGAAATCTACGTATTTTTGTAATTATAGTGAATCTTGAATCATATGATAAAAAGGAAAATTTCAAATTGTATTTCTTCATACAACTAAAAAATACAACTTTAAAATAGGTATTTCAATTTTAAAAAAAGTGCAACGATTACGATATTTACGAAGGGTATTGCGACATTCTGTATATAAGTGGTATAAATAAGTAAGATACAAAATTAAAGTATTCTCTAGATAATGGAAAATTACTTAATGCAAACAAAAACATTCATAAAAATTAATTAATCAATTATATATATGTATATTAAAAAAAATGTTTTTAATAAATGCAATTAAAAACTATATGTATTCGAATATCGACAAATAGAATATAATTAGAAAAAAACATACCTTCATCATCCGATGAATAACTATTATAACCAGCATTTGCATTAGTTTCAGATCGACTACGTTGTATGCGATGGGCTGATAATTGTCCAGGCGTAGCATTCCCATTTCCCGCGGCCGGTATAATTATTGGTGATTTTGGATCCAATGCATTACTTATTGGTATACCTTTACGGGTTAACGGTGATTGTAACATACGTTGTTTCCATTCCAATAAACGTTTCATAGATTCTTCACGTTTTCGTTCACCATCCAAAGCATTCAATTCACTATCGTCTTTTCGTGGCAAACGAGCACTGGCCGATCTTAGAAATTGTTCTTGTTGATAGGCAGCCGAAGATGATGATGGGGCGGCATTCGATCGTCGTACAATACGATCCGGTTTACCACCTGTTGTTGATGGTGAATGTTGTTGCGTTTGTTGATGATTAGGATAAATAATACTACCCGGTGACATTATATCTATATTATTCGGTTGATTACCAAGGTATGGATCAAATGGTGATTGAATTTTATTTGATGAATTGTACATAGGAGCTAAAAATCAAATAGTATAATTAAAAAAAATGTTCTACATATATTTACAAAAAAAAAAGAATAAGAATATTTACAATTCATAGATTTCTGTGTTCGATTGTAATGTTCATCGGATGATTTTATTTTTCCTGTTGGTGTATTTTGTAAATACAATGCACTTTGTCGCATTTTTTCCGCATAACTTGCTTCGGAGTAATAAAAATTATCGGGTGTGCGATTTATATCTAGACTTGATTTTGGACGTGGTGCACGTACAGCCTCGGATATCCCATTATTATTTTGTATTCCACGATCCATCATACCGCGTGCTTCATATTCTAGAAAATCTGCTGAATGTGGTCTTGGTACCATTTTATTTATTGGACGTCCTCGCATTTGTATTTGATGATCAACATTTGGCTATACAATATATATAGATATATATATATATATATATTGTTATTTTAAATTTAATAATTATATAAAATGATTACATGTTTTATTTGTGTATTTTAAATTTTACCTCCATTTGTTCATGTGGATATTGATCAGGCATATATTGTCTGCCGCCAGCACCATTGTAATGTGAAGGACTTAAAGGACGTCGATATGCATTAGCTTCGTGTTGGGTAATCTCTTGTCCTAAATTATAAATATCTTCATAATCAGCAAAGTTCTTTGTAATTTGACAGGAACGCGATCGTCCATAAGTGTCTGGGGTACGACGTTCTGCGTTTGCCATAATTGCCGGATAATTTGATTGGAATGGATTTGTATTAGGTGAATTATTATTTATTACTGGCGGATATCGTTGAATTAAATTTAAACGTTGTAAATAAATTTCACGGTCATCCGGTGATTCCATATACATTTTATTTTGATGGTAATCATCAAAGGAATATGGGGCTCTAATTATATTATCTCTTTCCATGCTATTATTACCACCGATTAATGGATATTGTTCATTGCCTAATAATTGTTGTTGCTGTTGTTGATGCTGCTGCTGTTGATAATGTTGACTATCGAGCATAGTACCCGGTGATACTGTTCCATATGGTGAGCTAATATTAATTTGTGGTGTATTCGATGGTGACATTGTATTTTCACGACTGCGATTACGTTGCTGCAATGGAATTTCGTTTTTTAACAATGATGGATCGGGAGATTTAGGTAAAGGCCTTGGTGTCATCTGCTTTCGGTGCTGTTGTTTCGTGCCATATATCGATTCCATTTGTTGAGAATTATTTAATGGTAATGGCATTTGATCATTTCGACGTATTTGTCCTAATACTACAGCTGTTTGATTCCGATTTATTGAAGTTTCTGGGCTGTGTTTCGACGACATTCCCATATCATTAGCCCGTTTTGGTTTTGGCGGTGCATTAACATATAATGGCTGTGGACACATATTATTGTTGGCGTTGCCAACAACCATACTAATGCCAGTTACAGAATCATTTAGGCTGCCAATTCCCGAGTTATTAATCGACGAATTCATAATATCGGATTCAGGTGTATTTATCATACCTGACGTTTGACCAGATCCCATTACATTTAATTTACTTTGTTGTGATGACTGATATGTATGGATACCACTATCACTGTTTTCACCACCACTTGGATTGTTCAATGACGACAATGTGGCAACACTTTGTTGTGATGCCAAATCTGATGATTCATTACTGCTCCCTTGCATCATGGTGGCAGCGGTTAAAGCACGAATCCATTGCCCCATTTGTTCAGCATTTTCAGCAGCCAACCAATATGTACGCATATTATGATGTTCACATTTAAATGCATATTTTCTATTAATTCTATCATCGGCTAAGCAAGCTCCTACCTTATATGATGGCAGTAATATTGATCCCAAAACTTTTTCTTCTTCTTGACTTTTATAATAAAATAAACAATATTCTGATAATATAAACCATCGTTTACGCCAAACTTTAAGACCGTCTGAACCCTGTTTATACAACCAACCGGATAATGTTATGGGTGCCGATACTGGACGTTTTGTTAATGGCGATTTTAATGTTTGTATTGAACCAGAACTTTTTTTACGATCCAACGGCGGATGAACGGGACTATCGTTTGTGCTCGATGATGGTGTTTGTTTATTAATAATACTATTATTATTATTACTGTTATTATTGTCTAATTTGGTATTTATATTACTAGTATTACTGTTATTATTATACATTGTACCAGTCATTTGGGTTTGACATGCTTGATTCACAACCGTATTCGGATTATTTTGTTTTATTATTGGCGTTTGTTCACCTGGACTAATAATTTGTTGTTGCTGCTGACCCATTGCATTTGTCAATGTAATTTCATGGTTTTGCTGTTGTGGACTTTGTTGATATTTTTGATTTTGATTTATATTTTGTAAATTTTTATTTTGTTTTGCATGTTGTGGACTTAATACATACGTATTTGAATCAGGTAAATTTGAAGGACCGGTTGCCGGTTGAAACTGATTTGTTAAATTTAAAGTCGATGGTGGAATAACACGTTGTAATTGTTGTTGTTGCTGTTGCTGCTGCTGTTGTTGTAGTTGTTGTTGATATTTATTTTGTTTGATTTGTTGTTGATGTTGCTGATACTGTTGTTGTTCCTGTTGTTGCTGTTGCTGCTGTTGTTGTTGTTGTTGTTGATTATCATGTTTTGTCGGATTTGATTGTGCAGTCGATGGTGGCTGTTGTGGTTGTTGCTTTATGGCGGCCAATTGATTTTGAATATGATAATGTCCATGGGGTACCGGTGGATTCAACTGTTGTCTTAATGCAAATGTTCGTTGTTGTCGTAATGCAGCCTCCTTTTGTGTCATCAATTGTTCATTAATTTTTTCTTGTTGCAATTGCAATAGTTGTTGTTGTAATGATGTTAAATGTGGATTTTGTTGAGCCTTACCGCTGAGTTCTTGTTGATACAATCTCTCTTTATTTTGATAAAATTGTTCCATATTATGGTTTATTAATTCCTGGCTGGGTGAAATCTGTTGATGATACAGTTGTTCTTGTTGCTGCTGCTGCTGTTGTTGTTGCAGTAGCTGTTGTTGTTGTTGTAGGTGCTGCTGTTGCTGATGTTGTTGTTGAAGTTGTCGCAATTGTTGTTGATGTGATAATCCATGATACTGATTGCTTAATAGTGTCGATGACGATTTTGTGGATGTCGATTCATTTGGTGAATATGGCATTTGATATTGAGGATGGGCTGGTTGTTGCTGCTGTGATTGTTGCTGGTGTGGCTGATGTTGCCTGTGTGACGGATGTTGTTGTTGATGTTGATGTTGTGGAGATTGATTAACATTTTGTTGACCAGTTATATTTATTTGTGCAAAATTTGATGACACACTTGAATATTGTGGATAATTTTGAAATATTGGTGAATTACTTGTGTGATAATCAATACCAACGGCTGGTACAAATGACTGTGGTAACTTATGTAATGGTAATGATTGTGATGATGAATTTGAATTCGCTTGTTGTTGTGCTTGTTTTTTGTTTTCCATAGCTGTTGTTGGATATAAGGGTGGTGGATCAAGCCTGAAATTGATTCAAATAAAATCGTAATTAAATTTTACATTATCCATTAAAAAATTAAAACAATTTGTTGTTTTGTTAATCAATAATAGAAATAAAGTCGATCGGGTGTTTGTTGATGGGGGGATGAGGGTGTGGCAAATTTGTATAAATATAATTCATTATTAATTTTCAATATTTCAATTTAGAAAACTTACCAATCCCAAAGTTGCCACAAGCATGTAAACATTTTTGTTAATTATAATTTATTATTGTTATGAAAAACAATTTTCTTTCCCTTCTACTAAACACTCATTTTAATAGAATAAAAATTAAATCACTCATCATATCGACGTTGCTCGTATACGGAAAAAAAATCTGTTATACGCGCGTTTATTTATTTATTGATTTCTTTTTTTAATTAAATATATATAATATATTTTTTATGTCATATTTATTTTATATATCAAATAAAAAGTTTTATACTAAATAATATATTTATAGAGTTTTATATGTATACATACATAAATAATATAATTATCGTGATTTTCTTCTAATTAGTATAGACAATTTATAAATGTATTATTAATTAATATCTAAAAAAGGTAGTGTAGCCCCGATATAATCAGAACTTACTCAAACCGTTCCGGGTAAAAATTCGTTCGGATTAGTGAATGTGTTTGAATAATATATAAAGATTTGAGTCAAACATTACTCTAAAATCCAAACAAAGATAGATATAATAAGGTAAAAAACGGAAATTTGGAATTCAGGATGTTAGGTGGATGAAATATTTGAACTATCGAAGTTGTACTTTATACTGTATAAAATGAAATATAATTAATAAATAGGGTTTTAAAAGGTTCAATATGAGTAATTATTATATATTTACACAAATATATTTAGATCTCGAAATATATTTACGAGGCTTTTGAAATACAACATATTGATTTTGATACATATATCATATACACTTAAAAACAAATCTCTTGTACGCACATATTAATATCCTTTTTAGAACATATACGTATCGCAATCGATCAATATATAACTGACGTATTGATACAATATTCCACCATCACCCCCATTCATATGCTGTTAAAAAGGGTTGAAAAATGTCAAGATGAAATGCGATTATATTTATATGATGTGATAGTAGATATAATATGTAAAGAGGAATAATATTTCTGTTTTTTTTTAATTATCCACTTCTATATACAATATAATATATAATACAGTTTTTATTGCTAACAAAAAGATTATATACACTCATCATTGAAATTGAAATATAATTAAAGTCAAAATTTTTTCCCATTGTCAAATTTTTCCTTTAAAAACACATTTCCTTTAATTTATTTATTATACAATTTGAATACTTCTTATCCAAATCAATTGTTCTTTAGCCATCAAGTTGAGAATTTTCAAGTATTTTTTGATGAAAACAAAATACAAAATCAAAATAAATGTTACTGAAATGTTTGAAACGAATTTACAAATGCCATATTCATGATATTAAAAAGGGAGCAAAAAACAAATATGGAAACAATTAAAAAATAAATAGCTATTGAAAATGGTTTCAATATGCATTTATGGGATATTATGCAAATATGAGTTTTTCATTACTTCTAACATATTCGTTTGTGCTTGCAACCTTAATATTGTTGACTATTTTGAAACTGTGTCATATTTACAGCAACGAAGTAAATTCTTATTTGAATGTGTTAAATATAGATAATTATTTATTTATTTATTCATCCATTACATTTTTATCTTTATTTTTTTTTAGAGTTAGTCTTTGTATATTGTTTTATCAATTTGATATGATATTTGATTTTATATACCTATCTGGCGTTTATAAAATAGAATTGTATATACCCATAAAAATACGTTGTATGTATATTTTTCTATCAATTTTATAATTGATATAATAAAAAGTATTTCAATTGATAATAAAATATATGTTCAAATTCCAATTGATTTAGTAAATTAATGAATTACGTCAGTTTATAAAATATGCGATTAATAAATTGATTTTATTAACTATAGTGTTTTTGTCTATTCAAATACATTCATTGTCTTATATATAGCAATGATTTTCAATATTTAAATGGTATTTCCTTTTTAAGATTTTATATAGGTTAAGATAATATAAGGGTAGGCAATAAAATTACACCCTTTTCCGATGTAAAATATTCAATATGGTTTTAAAATTTATTTTAACTACGAATTAAGTGAAAAATTATGTCCTATATATATATATATATATATATTTCTATTATATATATAGATAGAATTAATCATCAGTCGGACGAAAGTTCAAATGTTTAATAAATGAAAAAAATTATAATCAATTATAGTACTGTGACCTCATTATATTATTATTGCAATATAAATTGAACTATTTATATGAGAATTCAATTGTAAAATGCATATATATATATATATATATATATATAGATCAATTTTCTGCATTAAGTAAATACATTTATATATACATATACTATAGATAATTTGCATATAAAATAAAGAATATAATCAAATATTGCTTTTCCTCTCTGAATAATAAATACATCATTAATATACTTATAAGAATTTGCATAATAAAAATTAACACATATGTTAAATAATAAATTAATAATTGTTAGTATTTTTTGTATATATGGGAAAACATTTTATTATTATTATTATTGCTATTTAACAAATTTATAATTAAGGTCATATCAAAAATATGAAAGTACTTACTGCTACTACATAAAAAATACACATATTTGTAATGGTTTAATTTATATATATATTTGAAAACATATGAAGTTGAACATATTAATAAGTATTTTTATTTCTTATACATATGCATTCTAAAATAAAATAGCGATGTTTCTGCATTTTTTCTTATATATATATATATAAGAAATAGAATCTAGAATTATATATTGATATTTAAAATGGTAAACCACGATATTAAAAATACATGGCATTTTGAAATGATTTATACATTAAGAACGCTCATTAAAAAAATAGTTTATGTTTATATAATATAACACATGTATAGTCAGGCCCGTTCCTTGGGAATGTTAAGTCTGTTTATATAACTGCCCTGTGTGTATAGTATAATTTCTAATACACACCTCACAGTCAATGCCAAAAAGTTTAACAAATATTTTATACTTATACTTAACTTATTAAAATGCTTTTAATTTAATGGTATTTTAATTTGTATTCTGCTTATAAATTCATGCAACAAAATGAATATATGAATTACAACGCAACACATCTTTAAAAACTTTTCACTATAGTACTCTGCGTAATGCGTATATGTTTTACAAGATTATTTACAGATTGTGAGATATATTAAGGAAATTAGTTATAGTTGGAAAATTTTTATGACGAAAATTATGAATTTTTAATAGGTTTATCATCACACCAAAAAAATTGTGCATTTATTATTTATAAATAGAATGATTTTTTTCTTATTGTATACCATACATAAATAATTTTTTTTTTTTATATTCATCAATAAATTGACATGTTGTCTCACAGTTTTTCCTTTTTATTTTTTTTTGTAATATGAAAAATTATGAATATAATAATGATTTATTTATGACTATAAAGCATATGTGAATGAATGTATATTTTCATTTCATTCATGATATAATACATCACAAGATATATATGATATATGTTGTTAAAACCAATTGAAATAATCATCAAAAATGTTTATAGCACCATTGAATTATATCTTCAAAACGGTTGGGATTAATATTTATATATATATGAGTGAGTTGTACATATAGATGAAGATGTCTATATAGATGCAATATAATATATATATGAATATGTAATCATACACATTTTGTTGTATAAACAAAGATAAAACTATTCTAGACACTCTTTATGTGGTTGCGTTAAAAATATTTTATTATACCAATTATATTTATGTGATTTCATTTGCATCTATATTATTTTCAATATGTATAGTGAAACGGTTGGATTTTTTTTTACTGTATATTATAGATCGTGTTTAAATGAAAATGTAGCGATTAGTAAATTATGATTATAGAAATTTGATTCTTTAACATCATACGATTACGTATAGAATAGAATCGCTTAATTTCCCGCAAAATTTCCAATTAATATTTAGATTTTTGGACAAACAATTTTTTCGAAATGCCTTTGAAATAATTTACAAATATATATATATATATATATATATATTCTATTGCATAGATGCACCGCTGTATTATTTTTTTTGTTTTATATAAATAACAAAAGAAATGAAATTATGTGTGTGTGTTCATATAGAAAAGAAAAATAAATATGAAATGAAAAACAGTATTTTTTTTTTTACGATGATTCAAGTTGTTTATAAAGTGTGCTTTTTATCATCAGCTTTTATGTATTCTAATTTTGTAAAATAAAAAAAAAAAGAATATATGAATATAGAATTTAAAAAAAAAAAATTCTTATTTAGATTTATTCTATTTTTTTTTTGGAATGACATTTTTCTTTTTACAAAAAGAAGAAAAACAACACAACACAGCACATAGAGTAATGTTTGATTTATTTTGTATTATTTTTTTTTTGGAACATCCAATAATATTAAATATATTTTTTTTTGCGCAATGCATCTGTACAAGATAAAAAGGATGATAAATAAAAAAAACTATATAGTTATTATTGTGCCAATTTATGGAATGGTAAGAATAATTTAAAATCAGTTAATTGTTAAGCCAAAAAAATAAAAAAGTTTATTTATCATCAGAGGCCATTAACTTTTCTGTATACAAAAGTCTATAAACCTCTCTATTAATTGAAAAAAAATCAAAAATTCCTAACAATAGATTAATAATAATAATAATAATAATGCCAAAATCATTTTAATTCAACATATACAAAAAAATATTTGATTTTGAAATATTTTTGTTAATAAAGAAATAATTCAATATATTAAATACATACGATTATTTTAAAAACACATTTTATATTAAAGTATATCTGGACGTGAATTTCATATATTTATAATATCATGATATAAATTGTAAAATGTACGACGATTGTGTTAAAGCAATTGTTTAAATTCTTGGAAAATTTTAGTTTTAATTTCCGAAAGGTGTGTCTTTTATTTATAATATATAGAGTTTTATGATTTGTTTTTTGTCTGCGTATATATTATTATATGTATAATATACATATATTTAATTTAATACCCATTTAAGTTTATTGTTATGTTTTTAAATGCACATATATAAAAAAAAATTACTTTATATATACAGATAACTCTTCAATGAACGAGTTCTGTATTCAACGATTTTTATTCCCTGTTTATATGAATAAGAAATAATAAGCTATGAACCTCTATATATTCAACGATTTTCTGTATTTTTTCAGTCCCTGGAAAAATCGTTGAATAAAGAGTTAACTGTATATATACATATCATATATATATATATATATATATATATATATAGTATAGATAAATATGCATATAATAATAATGCTACATACTTTATATTCATTTGAAGTACACATTTGACACAAACAAAATCCTATTGTATTTTATTTAACTTTTATGAAAAATTTCTATGGTATAGATAGATAGATATATATGCGGTACTGTAAATGATAAAAAATACTACATATATATATATATAGATATTATAGGTGTATAATTCTCATAACAATAAGGTAAATAAAAAGAGTTAATACTCATGTATATAAAATATATATCGCTATATAGATAGTTATATAGTTACAGTTTATTGTAAAAAAAATAAAATGTTACAATGTGCAATATGCATATGCTTTTGTTATAATTCTTCTGTGTAAAAAATATAATATATAATAATATTATTAAAGTCACATAAATATTTTATGTATATATGATTTTTTTTTGAACTCCGATTTACTTATAATATAATATAAATAAATATATATTTATGTTGAAGATTTACTTGTAATGAATATATTTACATAATTTTTTAATGTATTATATAGTAGGTATACAATAGATTTAGATATATATGAAGAAAAGTGGTACTCATTATAATATTATATACAATAATAATATATATAAATTAAAGATAATGAACTATATTTAAAAACAATACTTAAAATTATATATATGCGTGTGTATAGTACAATTTTTAAATTGTAGACATATATTATTATTCGTTTCGAATCATCGTTTTTTTTTTTTTGAAAAATGAATATAATGAAAACAATAATAATGTATATTACACAAAATTTAAGTATTCATTATATTGTGTGTGTGTGTTTTTTTTTTTTTGAATTTTTTACCGTACTGTTGCTGCACCCCAACAATTTTATTTTTATATGTAAATCGTGATTCAAATTAAAATTTATACAAAAACATCAAGGTAACAATTTTAAAGAGACCATCGTCTATACATTTAAAAAAAATATCTGGTAACATTCGTCAAAAACAATTTAATATCGTATTTTTAAGAAAATAAATTCTAATTTGTGAATTAATTGTCTTATCTAACAGAACAGAAATTAACTAAATTATCTAAAAAGATATTTTAAAAATCTATATAATAACATTTTAAATTTCAATTGTCGATTTGTTTTTACGAATTTCGCTATCAGAAATTGTTCTGATTACTGAATATTTTCGTTTCATTTCAACATACTTTAATTATTTCTCATCCGTCAGAAAAACTTTCGAAAAAAAAATTTGCGAAAAACTTTCTCTACTTAATATTCACAATAAATGCCTTCTTAAGTTAAGTCAGATCAGAAATATTAATATATTTTTTATAGTTTAATAGTTTGGAAAATAAAAATTATTCAATAAAGGAAAGGAAAGCGGTTTTAGAAGACTTTCATCATTCATTTATACTTTCATATATTTCATTCTCTTTAAAAACAATGAATTAATCATTTTGGAAAATCTCATTATCTCATTATCCATATGATCATCCACTGAAAATTATATTATAATTATTAGATTTATCCATTAAATATATGATTAAAAATACATGTTCAATCACTATATAATAGATATATGATATATACAATTATACATATATTATGTATATAAATGAACCTTTTATTTATGTGAATGTATACAATACATTTTTGTATGATGATGGGAATGGGGCGATATACGTGCGATAATTTAATTTTCAATGTGATTCAATGTGATTTTATTAATAATTGATTATTTTTAAACATATATACATAGTTTATCACTTAATCAATTTCACGTATATACTTGTTTAATACATTCATACTTATAATTATGAAAAGTTTAGATTTTATGTATAAGTTTTTTTTTTGAAGTGTTTATTTTGATGTCGAAAACGAACATTTTGATACAAAAGGAAAATTTAAAGATTAAAACATCATACCTATATAATGTTATTATTGTGCCGACATTATGCGATACAGAACAAAATAGATTTGAAATCCGAAAGTCACTATCGTAACGGAATCATAAATTGAAAATATTCCATATGGTAATAAAATGAATGTAATTCAAAGGGTACATTTTTAATTTATTAATTTATTGAGGTCAACTCTATTTATATGCAATTTTTCGAAACATAAATCAAAAGTGAAACTCTGAAATTTTGTGAGGGTGATATTATTTTATTTGACGATTCAAAACAACATTAATTTTTTTTTGTTTCTTTATTAAATTTCTATTTGAGAGCTTATTCAAACATCATGAATTTTTTATACATCGCGTTTAATCAAATTATATTCCATTTAACCTTTAGTATGTTTTGGTATACGAATTATTCAATGATTTCGAATGACCTATAAATGAGAAAATTTATGATAATTTTTTTTACACATTTATATAGAATAAAACTCTACTATATATGTGTATATTGAGTCATCGTGATACGTGACATGATAAAATCTCATACACATTCTTTATTAGAATAGATAGGTATTTATATAATATGATAAAGAATATACAAAAATCCTTTATTATAACTTTGCAGTTTTATCTTTAATTAATCATTTTACAAATACCAAACTCCTCCTGATTCACGCATTCATTGACTTCATTCAATTTTATATAGAGAAATATGATGTTTTTTCATGAACTATATGTTCCGAACTATATAACAATAAGTATATAGTTAATAAATAGATACAGATATTGAATATAGATCTATATAGTACATTTTTCTTAAAAAGCAGACAATTTCACATAAACGAAATAATTACATATTTATAAATATCGTCGCATGTAACATATATAATGAATTATAATTGGCAATGGGCCATTACGCGTTATACTAGAGATATATTGTTGTTTTTATTATACAAAAATTTTTTATACAACTTTTAATATTATATAGAAAATTAAATAATTATAATTTTTTTTTTTATTAAAATCTAGGCTGTTTATTTTTATAATATAAGTATTTTTTTTGTATTTGTATAAATTTTTTGAAGTGGATGGAATATCGAAAAATGTTTAAAGTGAATAAAAGAATATAAATTTATTAAAAAAAATTATATGCGGGTGTACAAAACAGAAAAAAGAAAATTGAATTTGTATTAATTTTTTACATGAACAGTACTAGCAACAGTAGCAGCTGGTGGTTCAGGTCGTGGTAGTAAGGGATATAATAGTTTATTCTTTAAAGTGTTCCAATAATAGTGAAAGTAATTCTGTGTCGACTTATAGGTACGAAAAACAAATTAAAATTGTAAAATTACTTCAAATGTATTGACATATACATTAACAAATACATAAATTAGTAGCATATTTTATTACTTTTATTACTATATATTTTAATACTTATTTGGTCCGTTTTTGATGATTTTTTTTTGATTAATTAAAACAAAATTATTCATAATAACACCAAATTCATAATAACACCAAATTAACGTTGTTAAAAATCCATATATAAATTTCAAAGAATCATAACAAAAAAACTGTATTTCAATTAACTTAAAATCACTTTATATACTTTAATAAGTATAGCAAAGAAAATAAAAATCGATTTAATTGTAATACATAAAAACGTAATCATTGGGAAAACATGGGAAAATCCAATGAGGTATATCCATATTTTATTTTCAAACAGATTATGTATATAGTTATATATCCAAATGACATATCACGAATAATATATATATTTTATTATATATAAAATAGCAAAAGAAAAGTGTTATCATACATATATATGAATACTGATACTGCGATTATTAATATTTAAACGCATATACCATACTATATGTGAGCGATTTGATTCCATATAGACTCTCTCCTGCACAGGACATAAATCTGAAATACATCTATGTATAACTATAGTATATGAACTAAATAGCTATATATATTTGCAATATATGTATTTATTTATTATAGTAACAGAAACAAATGAAACTCACAAAACATATAAATGTATATAAATAAAAAATCCTTTTCGTTAGAAAAAAAATACAACAAATATACAAATGTATGTAAGTAAACTCTAATGGTGGAAACCTCCTTTTCTATATTATTATATAAATAAATTTTTTTTGGTTGTGTTTACTTCCTTTCTCGCATCTACAAAAATATTATATATATATGTTATATACATATACAATAAATATACAAAAAAAAAAATACACTTAAGTACAAGAAATCGATAAAATTTTTTGCTGTATGCAATATTACAATTAGAACAATTGTTTACTATTTTATATATACAAACACACAATGTATATATGAACTTAAATAATTATATACAAATAACACGTATAGTCTAATAAATGAAATGTAAATAAAGAAATATGAAAATTCTATATTAAAGTTAAAATAGAAAAAAAAATCTAATAATTACTTAAAACGTTGGGATTAAAAAAAAATAAATAAGTATATAAATTTTAATCCTAATTGCATGTTAACTTAATTCTCACATTTATACAAACTATATAATTTATGTATATGATTTTGGAAAAATGAAAAATAACTATAACATATTTTCATACAGTTAAAATTTTGCTTTGGAATTTTTTTGCTATATCAAAATTAAATATAAATCACAGTGTAAATAATATATATATATATATGGAATAAAATCTACCCTGTTTTGAATTTATATATACATAATCAAATATTAAAGGGTATATAAAACATTTTGAAGAAAATTTATATATATTAATGTAGTTAGATTTCTATAAATTTTCTGTTTGTGTGCGTGTGTATTGTTGTATATGTAATTGATGTTTGGAAACGCCCGTGTTATATGACCCATTTTTGTCCATATAAAATTTATATGCATATAGATACAGGACAAATATTTATATATATGTATATTATTATTTCAGTAAAGTAATTTTTATACAACAAAAACACCGGCGATGGCACACATTAGCAATAAAAATTGATTTAATTTAAATGTATATATTTATATATGTTTTTATATACCATAGCACTAATAAATATTAAAACACATTTTTTTTTTACAAACATTATAACCCCTATATCGCGCATTATAGCTATTATCACTGCTATATATATAGCTATAAATATATACATTATTCATGATGATAAGGGTATGTTTCCTAAAATATAGGTATATATTTTATGTATATGTATTTGGAATAATAATAAATAGTGTTGTATAGAGACGCGAACAATTTTTTTTTATATTTATTTGTAAATTATTATAAAGGCAATTTCTTTTACGTATTTAAATCGCATAATATTTTTAAGAGGGTGAACAACAAATACATTGAAACAAATACAAAATAAAAAAAAAAAAACATTTCAAAAATTATTGAAGCTATTTTATAGCTTACGCACTTCCATATATATGTAAATGGATGGATGGCACACAGAACGCATTTTAAAATATTCAACGACACCACACAAAACAAATAAATATCATCACTGAACAAATGAAATGTGTATATATATGAAATGAATGAAGAAAAAATTGAATTTATTTAGTAAAAAAACAGATTTTGTTTTTTTTTTCATATATAAACATACAACAATTTAGTAGATAAAAATGGAAGTAAAATGTTTAGTACATATAATCGAAAAATTTTAAACTTTATTATTGTACCATAAAAGAAAAACAATTTTGAACTATACATTTTTTATATTATATTATCACTTCTTTATTTATTTTTTTTTTTGTATATTGCCCTCAATTTTGGTTTCGTTTCGTGTATGGTTGTTTTTTTTTTATTTTAAAATTTCTATTCTATATATACGATATAAAGAAAAAATGATAAACAATTTATTTTCGATATCATTCGATATCAAAATGGTATATTGATAAAATATGTTATTATGTTAATTTACAGAGAAAACAATTTACTTTAAAAAATCAATTTATATATCAATAAATTTAAGATATATATTTATTTAAAATTATGTAAATGTAACATATATATTACATATAAGAAAAATTCACTATACTTTTTATTTTTATGGTTATATTAGAAAAAATAATATATTCATTTTACACAATATATGATATGTATATATATTATATTTTGATATATCCTTATTTTTTAGTTTTTTTTTTCCTTTCTTTTTTTTTATTTTCACATTTTTCCCCGATTGAATTCAATGAAATACCGACGTACACTAAAATCAAATTGAGAATATTTTTAACATTTTATTTTATCAATGCGTTTGTGTTATACTTATGTACTTGTATTTTTATACATACTATATCATTATTTGCGGCTTGCATATGCTTAATATACTTTCATTGCACTTTATGCTTTTTGTATATACATTATTGGAGTTATGTTATGCTACGATATATGCTACACATTTTTAGAAGAGTCGAGTTTTATCATATATTCAATATTTTTGGATCAACTCGCAACATAAAATTTTACACACAAACACCATACATATACAAATATAAACAGAAAATACTTGTATATAATATGGATATGGATAAAGTATGATAAATAAAAGAAATTTTTTGGTTTGTAATTTTCCGAGCATAAAACAACAAGAAAACAAAATATATGGAGGAAAACTCTCTTTTCCTATAAACATGAATTTATTGTATATTGTTTTGTTTTTTTCAGAATCTTATATGGTAATGCGTTTTGTTTTGTATAGATTTTATAGTCAGGCGGCATCATGAGAATTTTCATTGGAATTTTCCATTCTAATTTGAATTCAGAATATATTGAATGGTACCATTTTTAATATTATTTTTAATGCATGTAATAAATACTATTAAAAGGTGATTTATTTCAGATTCTTGCGTCTCTAAAAATTAAAGTTAACTATTCAATTCTTAATTCGTGTAGAAGATACAGGTATAAGTTGCTTTTATAATGAAATTTCCTAAGTACCGATCACAAAAAAAAAATCAATTATTTTTAACCATAACATAACTTAAACATATAACATTTAATAACTTCACAGATCAGACAATAATAAAATTGTAGAACAGATATAAAAAAACCATATTATTTATTTATATTTCAATTATTTTACAATTTATATATTTTATTAACGATATAAAATAACGAATAAAAAACATAGATTGATATTGAAAAAAATGTATAATTTGCTGATACTAAAATGAACCACCTGTCTCTTTATATATATAAAATATAACTATATATAATAAAAAAATAATGTAATTTTATAATAATAATAATAATAACAATAATACAAACAATATATAATTTAATTTCACCTGGTTCAGTTTTTTTTGTTTACATTTTATTTATTTATTTATATGTGATGTTGATCTTCGATTATATTTGTAATGAAAATTCTCTATATGTTTATATCAGAATTGATAAATAGGAAATATAATAAAAAGTAACGAAAGAACTAAAAAAAAAGGTCCCTAATTGAAAGAACGGGTTTCCATTCTTTATATACATATAAAACAGGATAATTTGATAAACAGAAACAGAAGTTATTTTTAACAGGGTGTTATTATATAATGTAATGTACAATAAATTTAGTTCAATAATAATGTTGGAAAAATTTTTGTCAGATTGACAGAAATTTTTTCGAAATATTTGATTACTGGCTTGCATCTATATATTATCTGAGGATAAGTCAATAATATTTATAAATTCATTTAAATTAAGTAATTAATAAATAATATTTTTATCTTGTCAAAAAACCAAATATACTTAACATTTTTATCATCAGTTAAAATTTGTCAAAAACAAAAACGCACAAATTTTGATAGCATTTTAATGAGTTACAGTTGTTTTTAAGAATAAAAAACCCTAAATTACTTTAACGATTTATGTTATGCTTTTACACATACTATATACGAAAATATATGTTTTTATATTACATAATTTTTTTTATGTTTTTTTTTTTCGGTGGTTATACACTTGATTTATTGTTGTTTATTATATTTAATACACTTATACTTGTCTTGTCATTTAATGTCATTGTCATAATTGGAAATATTTCAATAATAAGGTATTTATTTATAATTCTATATATGTATATCGTTGTTTTAATTTTTTTTATAATAGTTAACTGAAACGGAACAAAATTGTCGTTATTGCATTATTATATATATATATATATAGAAATATGTTGTTTTGTTTTGTATATACATAAATATAATATAAGTGAATAAAGAAATTTAATTTTTTTTAAACCTATATCGTCGGCGTTTATTATATGTTGAAATAAATTACAAGCGTAAGATATTATGTTTTACATCTCATCAAACATCCAAATATCTAGATATTAATATCTTTTAAAGTAACTGGCGCAGTTAAGGTACAGGTTTTTCCTTTTTGGCACATTTGTCACATTACAAAATCTGGAATATTTTCTTTTATATCGGGAAACTTACGCTTCGTGCAACGTTTTCAAATAAAAACAAATTGAGAATTCGTAATACTGAAATTTTTCTTCGTGTATAATAAATAAAAGGAATTTTCCCAATTTTCCTAGAAATAATATTTTTTTTGGAGTATTAAATGGTATGGATTAAATTATTCATTAAAGAAACAATATGTGATACGTGTTCTAAAGCCCACACATTTTTGGGTTGCATCGCTTATAGACGACAATATTTCATTATAATCATAGTGATGATAAAAAAAAATTCCAATTCCATATCTAGTTCGGATACAAAAAAAGTTGTAATATTGATTTTGGATCGACATATTCACAGAGTTCAAGTGGTTAATTTTATACAGATCATCTTTACTTTATATATACACGATAGATATAGCTAAATAATTACATATATATTATGGTTTATAACAACAACATGTGTATTGATAATTGTATTTTGTCTAAAACTATTATATATACGTTCGTTTATATATGTAAGAATATTAAATATTACATATTTTTCTGCTTATAATTGCATATACATATATAGATAATAATAGACAATATAAATTTTATTTTATTACTTTAATAATATGTATCTCAATATAGCTCATCATACATTAGATATTATTTATATATAATTGAATGTTCTATTTAATAATTTTTAATTTTATATGCTGCGATAAAAAGATGAAAATCTCATTTAACCATCGCAACTGTTATTTTATTTAATACATATCTGTTCGTATCTATAAATATATAATATTATATAGATTACATATGTGCATGAAAAATTAAAAATCTTTAATTTAATAACACATAATTTGTGCAATTGTATATTTTAAAAAAAAAAAGAAAAAAAAATGTGCATTAATTTTTATAAATAAATAATTTTTTTTTTATTTTATATTTACATGGTCTGTGATCGTATGTTGTTATATAATAATAATAATAATAATAATAATAATGAGTATATTGTTTTTATATTGCAATTGAATATTGAAAATTTACATATATTAAAGAAAATGTGTATATTTTAAAATTGTGTATATGCAGATAGAAAAATATTGAGAAATAAAACATAATATGTTTAAAATTTCATCTTATTATATGATCTGATATGTGCGTGCATCATCACAATAATAATTTGAATGCATTAAAATTATAACAATTATTATTATTATTATTATTATTTAACAACTAATGATGTATGTAAAATGCCAACATTAGTTTTTAATAAGCACTATGGCTGCCAGGGCCTTTGGCTTTTACCGGAATTAGAAATCATTAATATTATAATTATTAATGTAATTTTAATAATGATGATGAGTATTTGTTATATACTTTCATATATAATTGCGAGTATGTGTGTGTAGTAGACTTTGTAAATCTTTGGCTGCGTCCGACACAATATACCAAAGATATTCATTAATTTGATCCCAATGAATAAATGGTGACTTAGTTCATGAATTCAAATCATAAAAAGCACAGAAAAAATTTCCGGCTAGGATTTGAACTCGTGACCACCCGCAATTGGGTTGGATGCTTTATCAACGGCACCACCAAGTCGTTATATAACAATTATATTTATATTACATATATTGGAATATCATCGCACGACAGCACTATCATTTTCACATTTTTTTTATGACCATATCGCATCGTATATTCGTATATATAAGCCTCGATTTCTATGAAAATATTTTATGTATCAAAATATGGTATATGTGATATATAAAAAAAATGTGCTTTTTCTGAAATTCATTTTGCCTGGATAAAAAAACCGAAATTTAATAATTGCTGTTAAATAATTCCATTTTTTATTAGTTTGTAAATTAACTGGCTATTTTATTATTATGAAATTAAATCATAAAAATTAAATAAAATGTAAATAAAATGAAAAATCAAGTTTGGACGACGGTCAGCCGTCGGCAATAGAAGAAAAAATATCAAAGTCCGCCGTCAGTCCGCCGTCCAATATTCATAAAAAGCACCGCCATTGAAATGCATGTATTTTCAATTTGACATTTGCCGTCGTCTGCCGTCGGCATGTCATGAAAAGCATTACTATACAGAACAGTATATACACATAACATATTGATAATTTGTTTATAAACAAACATCCGCCGTATCATAGTCATATATTATAAAATATATTCAATTATATATATATGTATTACTATAATAATTTATGTTAAAAAACACATGATAATAAATTTTATTCTTTAAAGTTAAAAACCAAATGGAATTTGTTATGATTAATTTGAACATTCTTTTTCTATAATTTTTTTTTTCTTTCAATTTTAAAGAAAATAATTTATTTATTCAAGGTTTAAATATATTTATAATATGCACATATATGTGTACCTATTTAGATTTTATCATAATAATAACAATATGTTAAAAATTTTAATTTTTTGTTTTAGAATTCATATATTATTAGATAATTGAATTATGTTTTGTTATAAAAATGTATATGAAAAATATACATATATTATTATTAATATATTTTTTACGATCAATGAATTATATGAATTACGATCTATTTTAGTTATATGA
The DNA here is from genome assembly GCA_958336335.1 of Dilophus febrilis. Lineage (NCBI taxonomy): Eukaryota > Metazoa > Arthropoda > Insecta > Diptera > Bibionidae > Dilophus > Dilophus febrilis. The sequence goes on from OY284468.1 coordinate 37,163,661, forward strand.
ATTTTTGGTTTTATATATGGTTTGGTTTTAATTTATATTTTTATATACTTTATTACGTCAAATGGCGATCTGTTTATGGAAGAGGAAACATTCTTCATATATTTTAACTCAATTTATAAAATATGTTTTACAGAATGAAGGATGAAAACAAAGGATGAAAGCAGCAACAGAAAAAGTGTCACAAATGACTTAACAAATCATTTTGGTTTTTAAAAAAATATTATAAATTCTATATTGACCGCAATCTGCATATAATAATGATATTATATAATCATTTTACTTTTATCGCAAACTGTTTTCATTTTCAAATACGTTAATTTTTATGCAAAACCAACTAAAAAAAAAAATAAAATTAAATTAAAAAAAAACTCATCTTCCTTCTTCTGAATATTACAACATCAAAATTATTCAAATTCAATAACCTCATTTGACCAAAAAATGAAAAATAAAATTAACGAATTTTATATAAATATTTTAAAATACATTAAATTTAAACCAAATTTGACTTGTTTTTTGTTTGTTAATAAATTCGAAAAAAACAATAAAATTAATGTGACTTTTTCCAAAAAAAAAATATATTTATAGATTATTTTATTTATATTTATAGTTAATATTTTGTGTATGTATAGATAATAAATAAAATCTAGAAATATATATATATATAAGATGTATTCACACCTATTTATGAATTTGCATATTATATAATTTTGTGAACTCTTGGAATATAATTTGATGTGTTGTTATATTTAAAAAAAAAACCAGTAATACTGCTTTTAATAAATTTATATAACGAAATAAATCTTTTTTTATTTTATTTTATATAATTTTCATCTTCTTTCCATTTTTAATTGCAACATTTTAAATTTAAGATGTATATATTTAAAAATTATAAAATTAAAAATTTTTATTTTTGTTGTTTTTGGTTTGTTTGTTATTCTAATAAAATTTGATGATTAAAAAATTCACAGAATTAATATATAATTTATATTTGTTTATCTATTTAACGTATATATGATTAAATATAATTTAAAAATTATTTACAATATAATAAAAAAAAACTAAATTAACATGCTCTATAAAATTAACTAACAATAAGACCTATTTTAAGAATTTTTGTTAAAATTTGTTATTTAGATAAAATATTTTGTTTACGTCATTTTGGTACATTAAAATATACTGTATATAAACTCTCGGTAAGATGAACGCGATTACCGAAACAAATATCAAGAAAAAATTTTATTTCCACTTTTAGCTCATCATTTAACAAAATAATCAATTACAATAAATAAGAGGATTTAAAATGCAATAAATTTTTGTACACATCATCTGATGAATCATTGATCATATACACTTAACAAAAAGGTAGACACTCAGGTAACATATCGCTCTTATTATATATAAATGACTCATATCTTGTGAATGTAAGATATTTTTTTTTTAGTTTTATTTGTCACTAGAGATATCAATATATTATAGCATTTAAACCCAACTACTCTACAAATATTGTATTTCATAGTAATTCAAATGAATCCGCATTCGTATTAAACCATAAATTAATATTTAACTATTTTACTATATCGAATCGCACCTTTTGGAAGTAATTTTTCATATGAAAGGTACAAACACTATATTCTTCATGACCCTCGAAAATTATTGCATTTCTAACTCAAAACTAAAAATACACATGATAGTTGTTTCTTCTGGTAATAGTTCATAATTTTCCTGTTCATCGTTTTATATTTGAAAATAAACCACATTTTATAATAAATAAAAGCATTATTAATTTCCTAATAGAAAAAATCAAATTGCGATGCGCCCATACACATTAAATAGTAAAACAATAAATAAATAAAAAAAAAAAAGCATCAAAATTATTTATTAATATTTTATATATAGAAATAAATCCAATATGCGATGTGAAAAGTTAATTTAAAAATGATTCAAAAATTAATCAGAAACATTCTTGTGGTTTTAGTCATTTCATTTCATTTCGTTTCGTATGGCATTTTTTTGTGTATTTGGTTTTTTTTATTTATTTATAAATAAAAACGTGTTATTAAAAAATTATTCATTATTTAAAATAAATTTAAAAGTTAAAATATAAAATTAAATTGACATATTTTTATATAGATAGATTATATGTGAATTTATATTTTTTCTATATATATTTTATAATTTATAATGACTTATAGTAAATTATATAGATAGATATGAATAAATATGCATTTGAACGAATTAATTATTATATACCTTATATATGAGACGTTTTATTGGTTTTGAATATGCGTATATATAATATATCCATTTGATGTATGATAATAATAATAATAATAAGTATAAGAAACCTCAAATGCCGTATCAAATTGCATATATTATTTTAAATTTGTACATAACAAAAACAAAAAATTCGTCTTTTTAGTATTTATTATTATGAGCGGTTAGTTTATTTTGTATAAAAATGTGTATTAAATAAATATTTTCCTATATAAATTAATCTTTTAAATCAACATTTTTATTTGCATTTTTGTTTTTTTTTGTATATTCCTCATCAAGTGAATTTAACATTTTATTTTTTAATATTGTATACAATATATACACATTTTGTTTTGAGGCAATTAATTAAAATTCATTGAAAATGGGTATGCATCTGCTCTGTTCTATTATTGTTTATAATAAGCGATATATGTTGATTGACGATTACATCAATATTTTATTTTTGGATGTATTATGAATATTTTCGTTCGTTTTATAATGAACAATATATATATTCATAAAATTAAAATCTGTGAAACAAATATACATCCTCTCCAGATTTTGTCCAGAATCCATAAACCGTTTTGTTGTCAATCAGTAATTGTCCCAAATCAAACTAAAACAATTAAATAAATTAACTATCATTTGGTTTTCATTTGAATAATGAAAAGATACTACAAAAATCAGATAATCTACCTAATATCTCTTAAAATGTATAAAATTTAGTAAAAGAAATTCCCTTTTTATTTTTCACCGGAAACACTTAAAATCTATAAATGCATTTTCGATGCTTTAACATTGCGTTTTTAAATTTGTATAATATAGTTTCCTATTTCAAATGTTGAAATATTCTTTTTATTAAGACATTAACAACATAACCGTTTGTTTTTTTCGTCCCCTATAAAAAATTTATGTATAAGTAAATATTTAAATATTTTTCTGTAATATTATATAATTTTTTTTTATGATTCTGAAAAAAAAAAACTATAGAGGTTCATTCTTTTTCGTAAAAAAAAAAAAATTAAAATATATAGAACATTAGAATTTTTGTCATAAATTTTAAATACATATTTATATTATTATTATTATATATTATGAAATATAATGACATACAGTTGAGTGCGTTAATTATATTTATATATTATTGTTTAAATATTGATAAAAAATTGAAAATAAAGTAAAATCTCTTTAAGTTTCTTTCATATTTCTTATTAAATACGTTGCAATTATTTTGTTAATGATATCACAGTATTTCGACCAATAATACAAAATTAAATGAACTCATATTTTAAAAATATAAAAATTATTTCAAATTTAACAATAAAAAAAATTATTAATTTTGGTTTTATTATACCTTTTAATGTATTTAAAATAAATGGATTTTTTTTATATTAAAATGACGACTGTATGATATTTAATTATGACCTTAAGTGTGTATTAAAAAGTTATAAATTTTTCAAAAAATATATTTCCAATTTTCCTTTAAGAAGATATATAAACGAAGGCATTAATCACTTCCTGCATTGTATATATATATAGATTTTTTTATTTATTTATTAAATATCCAAAACAAACACAATGCATAAAATAAGCATTCAAAATGTTTCCTCTCCAAATTATATATTGAAAAGACCATATTTTTTTTTTTTAGATCTTTATTCGAATATATATTTTCAATTATGGTTTTGTACATTCAATATACAAGAATATCAGCATCAATTGCATTCACACATGTGGTAATTTATATATAGTTTTTGGTTCTATATAGCTTCATATCATGAAATTATTGTTATAGTCCGTTTTGTGTTTTTTTTACACTTGAAATATATTAATAATAATAGAATATCATAACATTTTGTTATATTATTCAAAAAAGATCAGAAAATCTTTATTATAAATTATAATTTCATCTTTTGGAAATTCTCAAATTTACCCAAAAAAAAAAATGTTATTATTATTATGCAATTTTTCCATATATATATTAAATGTAATTTCATTTTCACTTTATAGACTTTTTTTTTATCTTGCGATTATAATTTATGAAGAAAAACATGTATTCATGAATTAAGAAAATATATTTATTTTTTTTTACCATATATATTTATATTTCAAACCAGATTTATATATTCTCTGTGTTTAAAAGATCTTATGTATTGATATATACAAAAACAAAAAAAAAACAAAAAAATTATTCAATTTTTTTTTGTTTCTTATAAAAATAAAGATGAAAGTTTTATAAAATAAAAAAAAATCATTGTATGTGTTGTTATATATATATTATAGAAGTTGAACATTAAAATAATAATAATAATAATAAAAAATTCTATATGCCCTTTGGTTATAATTCAGCTTTCCAAATTTAAAATCGCACCAATCTTATGTTTATATCACAAGTGGCATTTATATATGTAATTATATATATATATATATATATATATATTTATGTACAGAAGGTTTTCTATAGATATATTATTATAAATATTGATTAAACTTTCACGTTCATTTAGTGATGTTTTTTTTTTTTATGTTGAATTAAACATTTTTGAATTGTTTTGATATTCGTTTGTAAATTAATTTATTATATATAGAATTGTATATAGTTATAAATAAATTATTTGTAAAATCAAAAATATATAAAAATAACATTAAAAATTAAAATATTGTGATATTATCGCACTAAAAGTCGTGCAAATGTGATCATATAAATTACAACTAAATTAAAAAAATAAAATAAATATAATTTATGCATGTCGTTTTTTTTTTTGCTTAATTTTATAATAACCTTTAATACTTAATATGTGAATTTTGATTGATGTTTTGTTTTCTTTTATATATAACGAATGCGATAAGAATAGGTATTTATTTATTCGTATAACATTTGAGTGCATAATAAACGTATATTTATTTTATTGATAACAAATTGTCGGTAATTTATTAGATACATGAAACAAATAAAAGTATATAGTAGCGAATTGGACGTTTTATTGAAATTGCAAAACACCTCCTCGGTTTTATGATAATAAATAACTGTGTTTATAAATGTGTTTCCGAAAGTTGCTATATGTAGAGTTTAATAAATAAGCTTTTGAATTCAAAAGGTCCAAATGATGGTTTTAATAATTTATTAATGGGGGATTAGTTTTAATTTATCTGATTTGATCAATTGAGTTGATCTTTAAATTCTTAAACCAATTCAATCAGAATAAAAGATTGAGCAGTAATTTGATACGATAAATGGTTAAACTTGAAATTGTTCATAATATTTAGAACATATTTAATAAATTGGTAAAATAAAATGTTATTGTTATCTATTCACATGAAATGTATATATCAAAAATTTATATTAAAATCATATATGGATATCGCTATAACTGTCTAAACTAAATAGATAATTTCTTTTTTTTATTTTTGAATAAATTTATACTGAATTTTCATTAAATGGTTTATGATTATATATATCTGAATATCGTTCAGTTATGGTAATATAAATTAAATCGCATATATACTAAATACTTTTTGTGCTTCTTCTCATCATATCCACTATACTCTAAATATAATACAATATTGTATTATAATTTTATTTATAAACATCACTCTGCCTTATTGTATATATTTATAAAATATTTATGAGGAACTTTTTTTTTTTTTTATAAACATTGTATAGAATATAGAATGTAGGTCATAAAGTTAAATGAAAATCATATGTGTAATCTCTATATCTACATATATATCTACTTATCTATATATATCTTATATATAGTCTCTATTGTTATGAATTTATATACAAGAGTAATGAAATAATTCTTGTTAAAACCTTAATTTTCTACTTAAATTTTTTTTTTTTAATTTTATTATTAAGTCAATCTATTTTTATGTATGCGATGCTTATTAATTTATAATTGTAATAAATAATATGATAATTTGACATAGTACTTTTAAAATCTATACTGCTTTGCCATGCCTTATTATTCATTATATTTTAGATTTTAAAATTTGAGTGGTATGACAAAGTAAAAATTTGAATATTAGGAAATGGAAATATAGTTAAAAGTTATACAAAGACATTGATTTTAATAAAAGATATAACAATTTTTGTTTTCTTTATTATTATTATAATTAAATAATTTAAATAAAAAAACAAACCAAACAATATATAAATCTGACATTAATCAACATCATCCATGTCAATCAAAAATTTTTTTAGCTATTTGAAATTTAAAAAAATTCAACTACTGTAACTAATTCAAAAACAATAGATCCCTAAATTTGATAATATATATAACCATTTAATATATATATGGAAATGAAACGAATTTTTCAAAGAAATTTTCAAGAGGTTAACAACAGTTTTGCATGCGAGATGTGTCCATCAATTATATCTATATCTATCATGCTATCATATATATATAATAAGTATGTATAAACAATAAAAAACCATATATCCATTATATTTTGATTTTATTTATACACAACGCAGACATATATGGAATAAAATATATAAAGTGTCATATATGTAATTTAAATGTTATACGTGTTTCAAATTTTTTTTTATATATATTAAACGAACATACATTTAATTTTTTTATGGGATTAATGTTTTTAATTTTATGGTATGGTATAAAATAAAATCAAAAGAAAATAAAAAAAATTAAAAACAGCATACAAAATCCATTTTAAAAACAATTATAAGTGATGTGTTTTTTTTAATATTATTTTTTACAAAAAAAAAAAACATTTATTTTTGTGATTAAATATAAGCGATATTTTTAAAGTGATAGAAAATTTTTACAAATAAATATATGTATATAAAGAAATAGGAAAATAAAAAAATTTATGGTCACCACTTTCTCTGCGATTTATATGATCAGTAAATATATATAATCAGTAAATAGTTTTTTTTACTTAATATTTATACAAATACGAAGTATTCCAATCATCTAAAGCCTCGATTTCTATGAAAATATTTTATTTATCACAAATATCATATTTGTGATATAAAAAAAAATGTGCTTTTTCTGAAATTTATTTTGCCTGGATAAAAAAACCGAAATTTAATAATAAATACCAATTGCTGTTAATTTTTATTAGTTTGTAAATTAACTGGATATTTTATTATTATGAAATTAAATCATAAAAATTAAATAAAATGTAAATAAAATGAAAAGTGAAGTTTGGACGACGGTCAGCCGACGGCAATAGAAGAAAAAATATCAATGTCCGCCGTCAGTCCGCCGTCCAATATTCATAAAAAGCACCGCCATTGAAATGCATGTATTTTCAATTTGACATTTGCCGTCGTCTGCCGTCGGCATTTCATGAAAAGCATTACTTAAACGGCGATGTTCGACATATCAATCATAATTTTCTATTTAATGATAAATTTATATAGAAAAAAAACACATTTTTTTTTTAATTATTTCTATAATCGTAAATGTATTTATTTATTTATACAAACGAGTGTGAAATACATTATTTATCTTTTATAATTTATTATAAAAATAATTTGAATTTCCCTTTCATCATAAAACATTAGATAGATAATTCTAAATTTAATGTTTTTAAATACAAATATAATTTATGTTTTTAATTATAATTGTGAAATTGTAATTAAAATGTCTAATTTTTTTTATATTCTATATATATATATAATTACTGCTAAAACTAGTAATTGTATAATTGTGATATTGTGTCCATCCATACCATATCTAAAAAAAAATATTAAGTATAGGCAAAAAAAAAAATACTTGATTTTCGCAGGAAAATTTTTTAAAAGTGAAAGGTTTTGTAAAATATTTTTTTTTTGTTTGAACATAAAGATAGGAATAAATAAATAATTTTAATGTATAGAAAGGTTAGATTTTATTATAAAAATGGTCATCGCAATATATATATATATAACAAGCGAGTTATGTTAAAAAATGTTAAAATATGCGACATTGCTAATGTTTTTTTTTTCATTCCAATTAAGGTAAATTTTATAATTTGATTGGAAATAACAAAATGTATATTTTAAATATAAATACATTTTTCTCAACATAATTTTTTAAATCAACATTTAAACAAAAATAAATACTTTTCTCCATATATTTATTTCATTATGGAGATTTAATTAAATTTCTAATACCTTAAAAATAATCATAAATATATTTTCAAATAAGGTAAATAAACTTTCTTTGTATTTTAAAGAAAATATAATTTCCTTCGGAAAATTGCCATATTTTTTATAAAAAGTGCCTTTATTTTTAGTCAGTATTTCAAAAAATCAATGTGTTTATCTTTGTTTTTTCTTGAGATTAGAAATTTGTTTAATTGTTATTTTATTCTTAAGTGAATCACGATGGCATCTTTTTCATTGTTAAGAGAATTTCAATAACATCATTATATATAAGTATATTATTATATGGATTAAAATCCATTAAAAGAAATCCTTAGAATTGGGAGCCTTTTTATCTAAAATTAACAATTTTCAATATATAAAAATTTGCATTAACATATTTTGGGTTTTACACAATTATAAAACTATTTCATATCTAATAGAATTCGGGGATAGGGTTTTCGATTTATTATCACTACATTGATTTCTTTTTTATTTTTACAGAAATCACTGTGTGACTATGAATAAAATGAATATATTTATATGAATTAAGGTGGGCAGAATTGTCGTTATTTTTATACAGAATAAAATTAGATTTTCAATAACACACAGGTAGCAAGGTAGGTAAAAAAATTCTTAAAACCCATTCAAATACAATATATACATTTAAAAAATAGCGACATTCTGTCATTTGTTAAGAGATCCCTTCAGAATAAACTAATATACCTTTAGATACAATATATAAATAATTTATTATATCCTGTATATACTTCAGTTTAGAAATCAATGATTGATTGTGTATGAATTTGTTTGTCCATTTAAAAGGTATTTCAAACCTATATAGTCAAAATTATATTTCTGTATATTCATATTAAATAAAATATGTGTCAAATGCTAATAATCATTTTGCTTTGTATATAACATTTTTATATTATTTATTGGAGCGAATATATATTCAATATATAATTTTATCAATTGAAAATTTTTATATATATATATATACAATACGCATATTTTGTGATTAACTCAGGTGTTTAATACAAAATTTACTCGTAATTTTCTGATTTCATTCACAAGTATACGCATATTGTATGGTATTAAAATAATTCTATAATAAACATTTAATAAATAAATACAGAAAAAAAAGATCCAAGAAAAAGTCAAAATGGAAAATAGAAATATAATAATAATAATAATAATAATAATAATAAAGAAAAAGTAACAAGTTACAAAAAAAAAATATAAACATTTTATAAAGTAAAATAAAAAATAAAAATAAAATCTACCTGTTTTTTTTTATTAAGAAATTCTATATATATAATATTGTTGCTGTTGTGTGTTTTTTGATCAGTAATTTCTTCTTATATACACATGCTTTTATCTATATAATTTCCTATTATACTATTTCAAATTGTATATATATTATTATTAATATGAATATTAGAATGTTGATAACGAATACGACGTCGACGACACCAACAACAATGTAAAATGATGAAGTTCTTTAGCCTTGAAACTTAATCTTTCAGCTTTGCTTGAAGTGCGAGATGAATAGAATTATGTATCATTATATATATATATATTCTGCTGTTCTTTCAACTTTTCTTTATTTTGTTTTTCAATACAAAAAAAAAATGTTTTGTTTTATTTTATTTTCTTTAAATAATCTTGCTATATATATACTAGTTTTTCTGCTATATAATCCGAATATGTAAAAGATGTTAAAACACAAATACATATTAAAATTAAAAAAAAAAATAAAATATAATAAAAAACACAAAATAAACACAACTACACTGAAAACATTAGGATATTATAATAAAAAGAAAAAAATACTCAGCATCGTTGTTAAATTATTCAAAAATAAGGTTCTTTCTTTAACAACACACAATCAACTTTATACTTTGGTTCATCAACACCATACGATGCGTATACAAATTTATCCGTATATATACACATATATATTATAATATGTTTTTTTTTAAGTACCTCGCGGTTCAAAGAATTATAGTAGTACTATATATACATATATATATATATATATAGAATATAAAGATTATATACTTCGGTTTTTTTTTATTATATTCATTTTATAATGCGGCAAAACAACATTTTTTTCTTCTATACAACAGATAGGTGGTATATATAAATATAGAATTTAAATCTTCTTCTTTCATTTTTTTCTTCTTGTTTTAATTAATAAAATATACGTTTTTTAACAACAATTTTTTTTTTTTTAATTTGAATAGATTATACGTTAATATTAAAAAATTATATATTTTTTATATATATTTAAGATCGAACCAAAAACACTTGTTTTTATACTTTAACACTTGTATTATTCGTTTATAAATCACATTAAAAGTAACATATCCAAATGCACTTATTCTTCTCTTCAATATATGTATTTATATTTGCTGCGTGGACGTTATAAATTACACAATTTTTAATTTTAAAATAAAATCATTTCACTTTGTTTGTTTGTTAACATATAACAAAAATAATCGAAAAAAAAATTCAATTATCTTATAACAAGTATATATATATGCGTACATTTAATAAACAATATTTTATTTGTTTTATTTTTTTCAATTATATATAAATGATAAGCTTTAAAAATTTACTATACAAAATATATAGCATCGAGAAAGCAACAAATAAATGATTAAATTTCCTTCATTTTAATATTTTTTGTTTTAAATTATATATTTTTTCTATGGTTCAAAGACGCGCCTTTATAAAATTTATGTTATAAAATCTTTATTATCACTTGGAATTTTTTTTTATATTAAACTATGAATATTATAAGAAAAAAAATAGAAAAATATTTAATAAAAAAATTAAAAGTATGCTGTCTTTATATATATATAACTAACTATATATATATTCAACGAAAATGCACGTCTTAAAATATATCACTCTATACTGTACTGTACACAATACAATACACAATCCGAATTGAACTAACTAAACTAAAACTATACACTATATAACGCATAGCATATACTTAAGTTGACCGATCACCACTAAACAACAAAATATGAAAACCGCTTTTTAAGAAAACTCGTTTTCCTCCTTTTTACTTTACACAAATATCTATATATACGATATATATTAACTTCTATATAGCTAAAGGTGTATATTTATTTATTTATTTATTTATTTTTTTATTTATATATATATATGCGATGGTGTATATAAATATTTTTTTTAAAAAACTTTTATAATCGTCGTGGCTTTAAAAAAAAAATTGTAAAAATTAAAATAAAATAAATAGAAATTGTATCTTTATATGTTATATTCCAGTTCAACGTTATTTTTATATTGTATATATAAATATAAAAATAATCTTGTATATTTAATAAAGCCAGATATATATATATATTTAAGCGGTGTGGGATTGCCGTTCACTTATTTTTCACATATTATCATCATACGTGTTATATTGTTGTTAAAAATTATACGCGCGTATATATAACCGACTTGCTCTTTATGATGTAGTCAATTTACTAAAACTAATATAAAAAATAAAATGAATTAAAAAAAAAAATAAATACAATTTAATATTTAAAAGGTGCGCTTTTTTTTGCTTTTTTTATTACCACAATCATAGAAATTTTTATCTATTTTACAAGTACATATTAAAATTATTCAGTATTATTATATTTGATCGCATTATTATGTTTGTGTGCAAAAATTAATATTCACATATATAAAAAAAACATATCAACAGATACCAGATTATATCAGACAAATTTGTTTAGATTTTCAATATGCATATATAATTTTGCACACGTCAATTGAACATTCCTATATATTATATGATGATAAACATTATAACTTAAAAGGTATATTTTTATCAAAATTTTATTTTGAATATACATTTTTCTGTATATATACTGCTTTTCTGTATCAGTTTTTGTCGTGTATTGTTCATCATATAACAATTAATTATATTATAATTTGGGAATCAAAGACAAAAAAAATTGTATTACATTCAAATCTGATAGATAAGCAAAAGTATATCTTTTTTATGGATCAACAATAACGTAATATATTCTTTCCTTTATATTCCTTTTAATTATTGGAAATCTGTAATAAAATTTTGTTCAATATCTGGTAATATAAGGTATCTGGTATTGTAATATCTCACAGAAAAATATATTATATCTAATTCATTTTATTCTTTAAACTTTGCACTATGATATTTAATCAGTTAATTTGTTGTTATAGAATCTGTATAACAAAAAAAAAAACGTTTAATTATATCGATTGTTCTGTATTATTTATGTAATATGATGAGTTATTTATAAACAAAAACTAATATATATCACATAATTCATATTAACATATTTACGTTAAACCACCATATATAACTCTAATAAAATTATATAAATTATTTAACAATATATATTATACTAAATGGATACTAAATATAACAAATAAAAAAAAACAAGCTCTCATACGCCGTACGTCGTCCGACGTATACTGCAAATATATCATAGATATATATATAAATATTATAAAAACAAATAATATATCTATATATATATAACTATATAATTCTATAATCAATAATAAAAAAATAAACAAACTCAATATTTATTTATTTTTTTTTTATTTATATGCAAATACAATATAATAATAATAATAATATAATCCACACATGATTATAAAAAAATATTTACTAAATATAGTTATTGTTGTATTTGTATTTTGTATATAAATTTAAATACTATTTAAAAATGTCCAAATGTATTTGGACAGACAGAGTTCTATTATTATTATATATTAAATCTATACTTATAGGAATTATTAAAACTAACCATAAACAGTACATTTCAAAAATAATTTACATCATAATCATATTTTTGTTTGTTATTTAATAAATATATTATTGTTTTGTATACGCAGTGAATGTCGTTTAATTGGGACAGTGTTAAAGTTCTATTGTATCAATTTTCCATTAATAAAACGCTTAATCAATTCAAATAAAATTGAATGTTTTTTTGTGGTTCCGTAAATAACTATTTTAATGAATAAATGACCATGCTATCCAAAGAATTGCTGACTGCTAGAATTATCCAATTTTTGCCATCAAAGTTATTTATATAAATTGTCTCATCTGCTATGTTTAATGTTGATTCTAAGCGATTATGCGAATATTTTTATCAAATGTAATACCGTTTAATTATAAATATTTTTCAGTAAGATCGTTACGTATATAATTTATTCACAAACATTTGTTCAAATTAACCACAATCTCCTATATGGTATATATATACATATAAAAAAAAAATCATAATAAACTTTTATTATATATAACATTTTCCTATTTCATATGGAATTTCAATTGTAAATAATGAAACAAGTGGTTTTTTTTCTGTAATATTATATATATATATGTATGTTATATTATTCATCATCATTTTCATTATGACTTTATATTTGTAATATTATTTTGTATGATGTAAATAAGATTTTTTTTTTTTAGAATAATGTATATAATGAAAATATGATTAAATAACTATAAATTTGTAATAGTAATATTTTCAAATATACAAAAAAAGCACGAATATTTAAAAAAAAAATATTTATCATTATAACGCACCGTATAGAAAACAAAACAGAATTGCATTTTCAATTATTAAGGCATCAATTATTTTAATAAAAAGCCTATTGCAATAATAAAACACTTTTTTTTTCTTTTAATTTATGTAACAATGTTAAATTAAACCATTGAATAATTAAAATACGATATTAAAATTGTATATAACTATATATGACGGGAAATGCGATTATTTTGTGTGATAAAGAATAAGGGATTTTTTTTAATTTTATGATCAATGAAAAAATTCGTCACATCAAAATTTTCAATTACTATATATAGAAAAAGGCAATAAAAAGGCATCAATAAATATTTTAATAATTTAAAAAATGTTTAAATTTCCAAGTTAAAAATAACATTTATTTTATATATATATACATAATAAAAATCATTTATATTTTACATATATGTTGTTTAATATATATGTGTGCTATGCCTGCGGTATATATATATGTGCAGATTCAATTACAATTATAAATATATTATAATACAATAATATATAAAATTACTATTATACCATATTATATAAAATAATAAATAGTTATTATTAAAAATATTTTGTTGCAGGCTATATAGTTACATACATATATATTATAAAATATAAAAACAATCTCAGAATTTGTACAAGTCATGAAAAATTTTTTAAAATATCTGTGAAACAGTTACTAGAAACATGTATTTATAAAAAAAAAAAATACGTTATGAATAAAACGCAAAATGATTAATATTATTTTAAAGAAATCATTTTTTAAGTTATATATGCAATTCACAAATAATCTAAATATTCCCTATATTGAACCCTATATATAATAGTAACTCCGTATATAGTCATTTTATTTAAAAAATGTTCTCAAGTGGAACGCAAGGAATATTCTAATTTGAATTCTTATATTTAACCCTCATGAAACCGCATAATTTAATCGCATGTTGAATTCATTTTAGTAAATGTATTTTGTTCTCTATATAAACACTGCAATATAAGAATTATATATTTAAGTAATGAAAATAAGTCATTATTATTGTTACTATTATAAAGTAAAAAAAAATAACTATATATAAAAAGTCATTGATGCAACAGTTGCATTCTCTTTTCTTGTATGCGTTTAATGTATATGTGATGTTATTAAATTGAGTTTATATACATTGTAAATATAATTATATTCTTTTGAATTTTTACTGAAGAAAACAAAATGCATTGTTTATGTTTAGACTATATATTTATATACCAAAATATGTTATTAACAATAATATATATGCATATATGCGGTCAAGTAAATGTTTGTTTACTTTTTTTTTTTGTGTATCATAAGCATAAAATTTTTGTAATAATTATTTGTATATTTTCATGGTAATGGAATGGTATATAAGCATATTTTTATTATGAGGACATATATATATAATATAATAAATGTTTAATTAAATTTTTAAGATCATTTTGTGTATATTTTTTTGTGGGAATGCAATTTTTTACGGTATAGTTACATTCAATTTTAACGGTTCTTCTAACAATATATAACTCAATTATTTTCAAAATAAATATGATATGTATTTAACATATATATAATCTGATTTATCTCACTTATCTCACTATTATTTTTTTCCTATAATTGAAATATATCATATATATAATTACATGTAATGTAATTAATTAAATCATTTCCGGTATATATTTACATGAAATAATATGCATATGGATTTATTAATTTACACATATATGGAAAAAATTCTATAATAATAATTGCAATAATTATAATAAATATAATAACAAAAATAATATTTATTTATTTTTAACAACTACCTACATTATTATTACCTATATAACATTTTTTTTTTAAATTTATTTTATTGAATATTCATAATATATGCAATTTACAAATAATTCTCATAGTTTAAATATACATTATACATAGATTTTAATTTTTTTTTTTTTACATCTTGAAATTTTTTTATATTACGAAACGCAATATATATTTCATTATATTTATTATAAAATACATATTTATTTATATATGTATATCTATAATATATAGCTATAATAATACTGCACAAAATAGATATAATGATATATATATATTACACTTATGAGCATTAAAATAGGTGCAAAGTTTATTTTTAATTGGGTTGAAAAGTTATTAAAAAATATATTTTTAATTCAAATGATGATAAAAAATTGTTTGCTTTTAATTAATATTGTTCTTAAAATACGTGAAAAATTTTATCAAAAATTTTGCAATAAGCATGAATTGATTTTTAAACCTTGTTTTTTTGTAATTTAAATTTTCAGGTTATTACATTGAAATTCTCTGGTAATATGTTTCTATTTTAATGTTCAAATATGTAAAATAAACTATCTACTATATAATAAATTCAAATAGATTGTTGAATTGTTTATATTATAGATAGATATTCAAGTAAAAAAAAAAAATAAAAACGTGTTGTATGTATATATAGATAAATATTTATATATATGGTAGGAAATTTACATTTAGATCAATCAAATAATATATATTTAAATATATAAAATATGAATATTTTAATAAAAATAAAATAATATATCGATTATTGAGTCATTATCCGAACTGAAAAGGTAAATAAAATGTGTTTTTTTTATTATTCAAAATGGTATTTAAAAAATTTTCTTTTGAACATTTTGCTGTGCTTTTAAAAAAGACAACTATATATATTTTATTTAATATATTTACATATTCAGTTATAGCCAAAAAAAAAAAAATATTCGAATTTCTTTTCATATATAAATATATATTTATAATTGAATTAAAAAAAACATATATAAGTTGCGATTTCACCATATAATTTTTGACGTATATTCATGAATAAAAAATATATCAATGAATCAATTTATTTATTTTATTAAATCTATATTATATATATATATATATATATATATATATATATACCTGTGGTTGGTAATATTATAATAATAATAATATATTGGTTATGTACACATTCATATATATAACGCTTACATATAATTATTTGTTTGTATATATATTATATATATATATATTATAAATAAAAGATTTTCAACAGGTGTTTTTCTTTTTGAATTATATAAAATAAAATCATAAAATATAACTTTTTTCATATAACAAATATATACCAATATGCATTCAGAATTTGTTTGATTTTTATTTTTTCGTTTGGTTATATAAACTTATATGCATTATATTCTACTCAAAGCATTCACACAATTTTAAAAGTTTTATAAATATCGAGTTAAATATAGTTAATAAAAAAAAATAAATAAACAGAATTCGAAATGAATACAGAAAAAATAAATATTTGTTTAATATATAGTAAATATCAATCTGTTTAATTTTAATTTAATATTATTGACAGGTCCGTTCTTGCAGCTATTTTTACAATCTTTTCAAGATTCATGATTAAAACATAATATAGTTACTGAAAATTTTTACCATTTAGCATTTGTTTTGCATTTATTGTTATACTGCAGAACTCTATAATATATACAATTCAATTTTATGGAATACGATCAGAATTCTAAAAAATATTACAGGGAACCAACATTTAAAAAGTTCCAATATTAAATTTCAAAAACGAATAATATCTTTTTTTTTATATAAAGATACAATTATAAATAAAGTTTTATCGCATTATAATTTATTACATATAGAAATCTCAATACTACAAAAAAATTAATATTTTTATACAAATAAATTATCTATATATACATATATATATTAATTTTAATTATACCTTATTATTATTTTGTTTTCTTAATGATAAATGTATTTTCGATATAAATTCGGTTATATATACGCAGATTAAATAAATTACTTTCTCATTCAAATACTCTATTTTTAAAAAATATACTGTGTGCGAAAAATATAATAAAAAAATCGAAATATATATTTTTATTATAATTGTCGTGCTACAAAATAAGCGATTTAAAACAATAAAAAATACTAAATATATATAAATTTATAATAATATTTATATAAAAATATTCATTCCTATAAATATATGGTTATTTTATAATAAAAAAACTCTACGCACGTATATCTTTAAAATTAAAATTATATATAACGCGACAATATAATTTTGGTATGGGAAATTTCTCTTTATATATTGAAATTGATAATAAAATAAAAGTAATACATAAAAGAAAATTATATTATTAAAAGAAGTACACGCACAATAAATTTTGAATTTTTTTAATTTTTGTTTTTTTTTATTATGAATTTATTTTATAATTCTATATAGGTATATATAATTTCAACGAAGGTATTTAATGTTATATATATGTCAGAGGTCATTCCCTAAAATAAATTGTTTTTCTTTTGTTCGATCGGCTATACAATTGGCAATTGCGGTTTTCCATGTATAATAAATTCGAATGTGGTGAAGGATTCATTTTTGGCAATCATCAATTGATATAACTATAAATGATATTAAATCAGCTTCAGACTAAATTTCAAAAATAAATAATCTACATAATTTTAAAATTTGTTCCTAAAAACAAAAAAGTTTAAAAGTCTATTTAATTGTTTATATTACATTTGTATTGTGTAGTATCACAACAAATCACATATATAATATGATTAAATACGATTATTTTTATTATAAAGAAAATAAAAAAATATATTTTTACTATTTTCGTTTTCAACAACGATTATTTATAACACATAATAAATTATTTCCATCAATTTATAATTTATTATGTGAAATTTAACAAAATATATATTTATGGAGATGGTTTTAAAATAACAAAAAAAAAAATTGTTTATTTATTTATTTATTCAAACTTAATATATGTATTTATATTAATTATTGTTAAATTATATATATTAAAATATAATGAATGAAAATATTTGAATATTTAAGATATTAATATAGATATAAATTTACATAAAAAATAAATAAATAACATCCATAATTATTTTTTTCATTTAATTTGCAATAAAAAAAACTACTATAGTATTTTTTATTTTATTTTTATTATAATAAAACTAAGCATCGCTATATTTATTTTTATATTGCATCTCAATACGCGCTTGTGGTTATGCAACTATATTAATAATTATTAATAATATATAATATATATATATATTAAATTATTATATAGTTGAGATTGATAAATAAATTAACTATTATACAGTTGTGCAATTTTATTTATTTTTATATAATATTCTGTATGATGTGCGATTATCTATAATATATATATATATATATATATAAATATGCATTCAAGGTGATATATCTCCATTAAACAATTTACTTTGAGAAAGAAGACTAATATATCGTTATCAAATTTTATAAATTCGATAAATGTCTTCAATCTTGAATTCGTGAAAGATTTAATTTGAGAAATATTTGTTATAATAAATTAATAAATTGAATAAAAGAACCCCCTTCGCTTTATTTTTTACCGAATCATATTTATATAAGTCTTAGAAATTATACTTGTAGAGAAATCACCAAATAAATCAGAAAATGTCTTCCTTTTTCGATGAAAGTAAATCGTTCAACTCGTGCCGTATCTTGAATAATTTTTTACCACTTTTGGGTTTGATGGGAAACTATATATTAACTACATACATTATATATATATATATATAGTAAGGAAAATAATCTTTATATAATATAATTTTAGAAAATTGTTTAATAATTGTTAAGATTGAAAAAAAGGTTTAACGCATTTAATAAATGTATTGTATATATAAATATAAATTCTTCAATATAATTACAATTTTAGAAAGAAAAATAAATATAATATTTATGCAACTTTTGATAGGGAATTATAAATGAAGATATATATATATAATAATTAAATAACAAATATAAAAGTTGTTTGTAAATCTGAATTATTAATACATGACAATTTGAGTGATGCAATATTTAATAATAATCAATCAACATGTTCTTTATTTGGATTAATTGATCGTCATTTCAATTGAAAAATTGATTAAAATTTGAGTTTCTGATTTTACAGGTATAATAAAAAGGTCTTAAATTTTAATGAAATAATTAAAAAAAATGATAAAGATATTCGGCATACCGATTCGTTTTTGTTGAAATTTATTATTGATGTATAGAGAAACTATTAAAAAACGAATTAATGTTTTTAATTAATTTTTAAAGATATAACGAATGATTCGGGGATTTAAATATTGTTTTCTGAATAAAATAAATAAAAATAAAAATTATCAATGTCGATGTAAAATTTATCGTGATTTATATTTGATAATTCGAAAAGTTAATTCGTATCCATGGAATTTCTTCAATATTGTCACATTTAATTTATGTGGTAGGTTAAGTGTGGAGTGTGGTAGGTTAAGTGTAGTAACTGGTAACTGGTAACGTGAGTAATTTAATAATAATGTAGTGTAATGGTATATAAATTGGCATATTAGCATTGATTTTTTTATCAATTATTTTAATTTTTCTATTTTATATGTTTTTTAATATGATGTGTGTTGTATATTTTTTTTATTATTGTTTGAGGTTTGTTATAATCGCTTTTATATATTACAGAAATAAGAACCTTCTTATCACATTACACTTTTATTACATTTTTATAAGAACAGCGAATAGCTTTGTAATTGAAAATTTTATAAAATCCCTTCAAAATCAATGGAAAACAGGGAAGATCTTAAATTCTTATTTCAAATATTATCTATAACTATATGTAATATATAAATTTCCTTTAATTATATATTTGTCATTATGTATATATTTAACAATAATAAAAAAATGATTTTGTATAACCTAAATATGCTTATATTATGTAAACTATATAATTTAATTTGTAAAATTTTCTTGATACATCTTAAGAAAACCCTCACACGATGCTGTAATTAATCCATAACATTTTCTAAAATTTTCAATGCCAGATGTCTATAATATAATATAAATATGGTAAAAAAACAGATTTAATTATATTTATAGGTATTTTTAAATATACAAAAAAAAAAATAATACTAACAAAATAAGGATCAGGTATTTCATTTGGTCCATTTTCATTATACTTTCCAAGTAATTCAATTTTTGCCATACAATCAATCGGTGCCATATCTTTTAAATCTTTTATATTCATATCATCCATACCGAATATATAATGAAATCGATTAAAATCCTCTATACATATTTGTCGTCCAATGTGGGTAGTGTGTATATTATGGTCATGTAATACTTGAATACAACGTGATTCGGGCTCATATCCAATATTCCAATCGGCAATCGCAGCACTATCCACATCCCAAAGTGTTATATCAATATTTGGATTTTTTCTTAATAGATTTTTAAATATACTCTCGGCCATTGGCGATCGACATGTATTACCTTATTTGATAAACAATAAATTCAATATGTTTTTTTTTTATTTATTATTATTATTATTATTTTTTACCAAGGCATATAAACAATACTTTTGCCATATTTAATAAAAATTTTATGTGAATATTTAAAAATATATAATACACTATATTTATTAAAGTCTAATATATATTTCACTATCGATGAATAATAAAATTGAAAATATATAACTAAATTAAATATAATATTATATTGTTTTTGGTAATTGCTGGTTTATTTCGACTGATAGTTGAACGAAAATTTTAACCCAATGTGATGAAATCATTATACTATCTTAAATTGTATTATATATATATATATACATATGATGTTGTATATCACGTCGCGTTTCGCGTTAATGCATTCGGATTTGAGAACAAAAGTAAAAATTTCTAATAATGATTTAAGAGGAAGGATTCCTGCATATATATATTAATAACATACTGTGTAGGAAAATTTGTTAGTTCTATATATCCTTCGAATTTTTAAATATTTATATTTATAATTATCATCATCGTATGCAACATATCCTATCTGCTAGTTTTATTTTTAAATACAAAGGGGAAAATGTCGACATCATTACATTTTGTTATAAACTTGTTATAAAACTTATCGTGTTTATAAATACAACATGAGTTGATATATTTCTTTGAATTTTCTTGTATTTATAGTAAACTTATATGTTTATGTACAGTACTTTTGTATAGTATAAATAAATATGCTTATATCAATAATATTATTATATTAAGAATTTTCTTTTTGGATTTATTATTTCTCAAATTTTTTAAAATCATTATAAGAAAACCCCAATAATAATATCAATAATATATATATAGTACAAAAAACACACTTTATTTTATAATACATATGATTTTAATTTCAAAATATAAAAGAAAAATCACACCATATATATTAATGGTTAAGAAGTGATGGGTGTCTTTCACCATAGCTTTGAAGGAATCTCTCACATGCTGCTGTAATTAATTCATAGCATTTTCTAAACTCACCAACTCCAGATGACTATAATATATATAATAAAATGTGAAAATAAAAGAGGAATTATAATTATGTAAAAAAAAAAAAGGAAAAAAATTATAATACAAACATAATATGGATCAGGTATTTCCGATGGTCCATTTTTATTATACTCTCCAAGTAATTCAATTTTTGTCATACAATCAACCGGTGCCATATCTTTTAAATCTTTTATATTCATATCATCCATACCGATTATCAGATCGAATTGTTTAAAATCCTTTTTACATATTTGCCGTGCAACATGCTTACTAATTATATTATGTTCACGTAAAACTTGAATACAACGTGGGTCTGCACCGCGTCCACTGTGCCAATCGCCAATTGCAGCACTTTTTACCTCCCATTTTGATAAATCCACATCTGGACTATTTTCTAACATATTTTGTAATACACTTTCGGCCATTGGCGATCGACATATATTACCTTATTCATATCAAAATAATGTTCGTATTACAAATTAAATATAAATTTATTTAAATTACAAATCCACATATAGAATTATATAGAATTATAAAATTATTTAAATTTACTCACCAAGGCATATAAATAGTATTTTTGGCATTTAATATCGTTTATAAATAAAATAAATATATTTAATTTAATAAAATATGCACTTAAAAAATGATAAATAAATTTGTTTGAAACCGTATTGATAATAAAATGAAAAAAAATGTATTATTATTATTATTATTGTTTATTGGAATTTATAAATGTAAATATTGTTGATTTTCACACTCTCATTTCGGTTTTTTATTTTCACTATAGTCTATAGAGTAAAAATTTTTGTTGTCGATGAAATTATAAAAATGAATCTCCACTATATTAAATAGACGACGACCACGATAAGAAAATTGTACAAATGTTTTATATTTCTATTTTGTACTTAAAAATTTAACAAAAATTTTTTAAATATTTAAATCATTTATCATTTAATATTTAAAAATTCAAATTCAAAATTTCACATAGATTATAGTTTACATATAGATAGTGTAATCAATACTAAAAAATTTTTAACAATACATATTATACATATGATATACAGAATAAAACAAAATAAACCTTTTCATAAACTAAAACATTGTAATATAAGTATATAGATTTATAAATTAACTTCAAATATAAAAAATGATCTAAATATATATTATATTATAGTTTAACTAAATTATTATTTAATTTAAAACATCGTTTACCATCTAAAAACTACCATATATGATATGATTTAAAAATTTTTCCCATTTTCTCATTAATATATAAGCTGCATTTTTTCGTTCATCATCTGTTAAAATGGAATACCTATATATAATTATAAAATATATATTGTATATACGAATGCATATAGTTAATTGTAATTAAATTTAAAATATGGTAAAAATTATCATAACAACAAAAAAGAATCGATTTTTACTTCAAGGAATTCCAAACTAATGTTTTTAAATACGCAATGCCAGCATCTTCTGGTGAAAAACACATAAATGCATAGTAAAAATCATAACTTAAACCTGATGCACCCCAAAAACCGGGATCATCACTGGCAATAACAAATGGTATACTGTCAGCACTAAGCATTGCTGCCGGATGATTACGTAAATCATTAACCAAATGTAATACTTGATTTGAAATTGGATTAACTTCAATGCATATATCACGTTCTTTTACAGCATTCATAATAACGGGATGTTTTGTAATTGCATATCCGTGTCCAATACGATGTGCACCCATCAGAACAGCATCAATTAAATTTTCATCAGTTGTTGTTCCATACCAATCTGATACGATCGTCCCCACACATATATATAATTTAATTTAATTGTATATTAATACAAATTTATATAACATAATATATTATAACCATAAGTTACTCACTTGTTTCACCAGCATGAAAAAAAAAATGCACATCATTTGGTAAAGTTCTTAATTCAGTTAAAAATGTAATCAATGGTTTTCCGGCATCTTCTTGACCCACCAAATCATAACCCATTACCCAATCTGGCCATTTATTACTATAATTTACAACGATGTTAATTAATGTTTTATGTTCATATATGAAACAACATTATATATAGTTATACTGTACTGTAATTCTTGAAATAATTCAATTGTTGAATAAATACTATCACTCCCAACATTTCGATGAGTTGAAAAAATACATTTTCCACCAATAAAATCTTTATGACTTAATTTGAATTCATCAACGATTTCTTTCATTAATGCCGCTGTTTCCTTTTTATTCCATTGTTTACCATTTTCATCATAAACCTTAAAAATATAAACATAAAAAAAAAAATGTTATTCTCCCATTTTGATTGATACATTTTGATAAATTATAATTTCATTATAAGAATATACTTTACGGATGAAAAAGATGTTCGAAATTCAACATACATTATATTATCCTCGTACAATTCCCTTAATGTTTCTTTGGTAAACGCAATAAAAGCATCTTTATATGTGTAAGCATCTCCAAGAGTTTTAAAAATGTTTTGAAATTTAGTCCAAACTAATCCTATATTTGAATAATCCGCTTTTGTTTTTGCCATATTATGTTAGTAAATTAGCAAAATTAATAAGATATATTAGAAATTTTGAATGGAAAATTATCAAAATATACACGTACTTTCGGGGGTAGTTGTATATAAACTAAACATTTTTTCAAGTTCTATATCATATGCCGTTACATTACCAGATGCTGCACGTTCATCACTTACACGTTTATATTCAGTATTACATTCATGAAAATTTTTTATTCTGTATATGTGATTTGTAAATTATATGTCCTTTTTATATTTTGAAATGATTTAAATTCATAAATTCACGTTATAATTTTAATCTTACCCGGAATCTTCTTTAATTTGTCTACGTGTTTATAATCAGATCAGCATATAACGATAAATAATGTTCAAACATATAATTGAAGTTATATAAGTGTAGGAAATTGAAAAATTATAAATAACATTATATTTATATTACAATTGATTATAATATCGATTGGTATATTCTGCCCAGACCGCCAAGGCAAGACATACCAATATTAAATGTATTTATTAATGTGAAAAAGTATTATATATTAATTACCTGAATGTAAATATTGTCAATCCATCTTTATTCGTACATTTTAATATTTGTGGCCAGTAGGTTAAATTTTTTAATAACCATTTTGATGATACTAAAGCTCCATTATGAGCATGTAATAGTGCACCTTTTGGCATAATTTTTAAAATTCGAAATATTGGTCGAGTTTCAATTAATGTTTTTGCATGAAAGAAATGCATACCCGGCGCAAATGTTGCTGGATTCTCAATTCCAGCTGTAAACTATATTTATATATGAATCAAATTGTTAATTTTCATATTAGCAACATATATGTTACAATAATTGACTTTAAAATACAATTTATCAATATAATAATACCTCTTGTGATTTTAAACTTTTAATTATTAGATCAACTTGTTCTTCCTTTTCAGTTAATTGCATTTGTCCGCCTAATAAAATTATATCTTCAGCTGTCTGAATAAATTTTCTTGCTTCACGATATACTTAAAAAAAAAAAGAAAAAGAAAATATAATCAAATAAAAAAATTTTTATAATTTGATGATATTTAAATATAGGAACAGAAGAATTGAAAAATTATAGATAAAATCACCTTTTTCTGGAATTCTAGTAGGTGAATTATTAACCACACAACAGCAACTACCAATCATAAATAATATCCATGAATTACTTATTAATGAACTCATTATTTATATATGATGATAATAATATAATTTATATATCTCGAATAGTTTATAGTTTAGATGCATAAATAAATAAGGAAATAATTAGTAAATTTATTAAATGTAAAAAATAGGATTTATATGAAATATTAAACCACGAAAGGCACTGCGATTTGTATGTAATTATTTATTATATATATAGCAAACCGGTACATATCACAGTAACACATTAAATGAATAAAATATATCCTTGTTATTACTATCATAAAGCTTTTATCGATTAACACTTCGTTTACATTTAATAGAGAGATATATAGTCGATAATTTATTGAATCAAAAATGCAAAGTGTTTACTATATAAACCATTATTAGTTTGTATTTATTTAGTTTACCTATATATATAGATACTTTTTGTGTATTTAATTATTATTATTCAAAAATCAATAATTCGCAGTTTTTGTTCAGAAACAATTCTATATATTAAAGCATATTTAATCAGTAAGCTTTAAGATTAATTTCATTACTCATAAGTGTGGTAACACAAATGGGAGTATTCCTGATCGATACTATACTAAATAAGCTCTGTTTTTCTATGGTGGGACTGAAAATCTCTATATATCAAAGCATAAATCCCGAAAGGTATACACGATTGCAATTATTATAGAAATCTGTTTTGGTGGTAATATTATTTTGCATGTAAACCTAACTGGTCTAAATTTTCAATTTGTATTTTGAAAAATTTCATTGACATCGAGGTGTGATAGTGTGTCTTCCTAGTTTTCTACATAAACTCGCAGTACCTTCCGTGTCTAATTGCACTTTGATTCTAATTGACCTTCTGGTAATAAAAAGAATAAACAAACATTTTCCATTCAATCATACAAAATTGATTGGTTCAAATATTTATCGAATACGTATACGTGCTATATAGATGTAAATAAATAAAAATATTTACTATATGGTATAGTAAAAATGACATTTAGAAACATGAATATATATTTAATATATGTACAAATAATCTCAAAAAATATTTACCTTTAATTGATTATTTGTTTTTGTAACAATTATTGCTACTTCTGGAAAGTACATTTTGACCATATTTGTTTGCTTTATTTGTTTTTTAGTAAAAGTTTTAAATCGCAGTGTATTTTTGTGAGCGTTTTTAAGGATTTCGAATTGACAAATCCTATTTAAATATTTAATCTATCTCATATGGCTAGCGAGAAAATGTTTTCATTGATTTTGAATTCGAAAAGGCATCTTATTCATATATATATAGAGTTTTTCCTATTCGTGTCACCGCATGGAAATTTATTTTACGAATTTATTGCGTAAGTTTTTTGAGAATACATTTTCTAAAATACAAGTGGAAAAATATATATTGATTAAATAAATATTTACTGTAATTACCTACCATATAATATACATATGTATATTTGCAACATGTATATAAAGCAAATATCTAATTACAATACTAAAAAAATATCAATATACAACACATATGACATTGAAAGATAAATTAAATAAATATGTTTTTTTTAATCATCATCTGATTAAAATAATAACCCATTTTTATTATATATGCATATTCACCACAATATATATTTACAAAAGTAACAAATATGATCTATATATTAAAAATATATAATTGTTGAATGTTTACTGGTTTTTATTTACATTAAATTTTTTTTATTTTTTAAAATGTTCCAGCAATAACTCCATCAATGAATGTACCCCATTGACTATCGAATAGTGCAATTGTATCTGCCCGTTCTGCATCAGTTAAAATTGAGCACCTATACAAAAGTATACAAACACAATATATTAATAAATGAGAATATAATTTATAGATATCTTTTTTTTTTTGTTTAATTAAAATGCCACTTACTGAATTGATCGATAAACAAGTTGTTTCAAATAGGTTAAACCGGCATCTTCGGGTGCAAAACTCATGAATGCATAGTAAAAATCATAACTTAATCCTTTGGCATTCCAATAACCTGGATCATCATTTGATATAACAAATGGTATATCATTTGCGGTGAACACTGCCGCCGGATGATTACGTAAATCTTGTACCAAATGTAATACTTGATTTGAAATTGGACTGACTTCAACGCACACACCACGTTCTTTAACGGCCGTCATTATAACGGGATGTTTTGTAATTGCATATCCATGACCGAGTCTTGTTGCGCCCAATAAAAATGCATCAATTAAATTTTCATCAACTGATGTACCATACCAATCTAATAAAATTCAATTAAAAATTGATTTTAATTAATTAATGAACAAAAAAAAAAAAAAGTTAATTCATTTAAAAAATTGTACTTACTCGTTTCACCGGCATGGAAAAAGTATTGAGCACCTGGTGGTAAATCTCTTAATTGTGGTAAGTATGAACTTAACGGTGCTCCTAAATCTTCCTGTCCAACCAAATCAAATCCCATTATAAAATCAGGATATTGAGCGCTAAAAAAAAATTGTTAATTTGTTTTATTACATTTTTATGCTTTTATAATTAACTTACTTGAGTGTTTTGAATACATCCATTGAATATTTAATGCTTTCTGGTGTAGCTTTTCGTTGTGGTGAAAATATTGTTTTAACCCCTAAGAATGTTGGATGAGAGGCTACAAATTCATCGATAATTTGTTTCATTACCGCAGCCGATTGACTTTTATTATATTGGAAACCCGTTTCATCATAAATCTGTGTATTATATATATATTGGCAATCAATTATATGCGTATTTGGATAATTATTATAAAAAAAAAATATATATGCATACAGCAGAAAATGATGTTCTAAATTCAATACGTGAAACACCATCGTCTAACATTTCTTGTAACAATTGTCGGTGATATGCTTTATAGGCTGGTAAATATGTAAATAAATCTCCAGTTGTTGTGAATATATTTTGGAAACGGGTCCAAACATCATCAATATATGGATAATCAACTGAAAATGCGAATTTATTTGAAATCTCGTATAATTATACATATATTTACAAATTAAAAACCAACTTTCTGGTTGTGGTGTATATAAATCAACTAAAGATTTTAATTGTATGTCATATGCAATTGGATCTCCAGATGCAATACGATCTTCAACTACATTAACGTATGTGGTACATCCATGCCAATCGGCTTTTCTAATTATATGAGAGGAAAAATTATAATATGTAGTTTTATTAGTATAAATGAAGATTTTGTAACAATCAAAATATAAGAATTATATAATAATTACCTAAATGCTAAAATAGCAATACCTTTTGGATTAACACATCTCATTAATTCTGGCCAATATGTTAAATTTTGAACAACCCATTCGGATGATGTCATAGCCGAATTATGTCCATGTAAAACTGAACCTATATATATTTATGATGTTTTTAGAACACATTTTTTATTATTATTATTATTGTGTAATTACCTTTTGGCATAGTTCGTAGAATTTTATAAATTGGACTTGCTTCTATGATTTCTTTTGCATGAAAGAAATGCATACCAGGTGCATACGTTGATGGATCAGCAAAACCATCATCAAACTAGATATATTAATATGTACGATAATATATCAAATTTGGAATTATTATATTTATAATTCAATTCAAAATATTTAAAATAACATTTCACTTATTTACTTCTTGTTGTTTTAATCCTTTTATTATTTGATCCGCTTGCAATTCTTTATCTGATAATTGAATATTACCTCCTGTTAATATACCATCTTCAACTTTAAGTATATAATTTCTTGCAGCATCATAAACTATAATGGAACATTATCAATAATCAAAAAAAAATTTGTTTTATTTCATCACTTTTCTATATATATATATATATATATATGAGGTATATACCTGATTCAGGTAACCGAGCTGGACCTTGTAAACTTCCACAATTGGCTGTTGTAACCAAATGTACTATTAATAAGCAGCAACTAAATAATTTCATTATCTCTAAATTTATATATATGTATTAATCGAAAAAAAAAAATTAATCGTTATTAAGTAATTTAAAAATTTTTAAATTAAGTAATTTAATATTACCAAGTGCAAAAATTTTTCTTATGCAATTCACAATATTTTTTTCTCCGGCACTTTGCGATACTAAATATGTATTTAGTTTTGTTATATCTTTTATACATAACCGTATTAAATTAAGTGTTTTTTTTGTGTTTATTCTTATATATATTTATAATTAATTATAAAAAAAAATAATAAAAAATATGTGTGCTATCTATTTGACTTTATCAAAAAAATATAAATAAATAATTCACCTGTTTAAATATATATCAATTAACAACAAAATTAAGAAAAATTTGTATAAGAAAAGAATGTTTTTTTTTTTTAATTTAAATAATATGGTAATTTGCGAATATTATTTCATTTGCGTATATAAAAAGTATTTTTTTTATCAAAAATAAAACAAAAAACATAGATTATCTAATTTACAGTTTAACCTTCGCCCTATGATGATTTTGCTCGCATTTTTTCATGGTTTTTTTTTATTTTTTTTTTAATTCTAAATATAGCATATTAAAGTATTTGAAAAAGTATATTAACATAATTTCATTTTTTCCATATTTTTAAGATTGTGTGGCTCATTTATTAACTTTGTCTGAAGCAAAAAAAAAATTGTAATTCGCACAACTTAATAAAATAATCCCCAAATATTATTCGAAATAAATTAATTTATACATTTATTATTAGATAAAATTCTATGATAATTGAATATAATATAATATTAATGAATATATTTCGGTAGTTTTAGTATTATAATTTGTATTGAAGTTTAGTGTTAGTTAAACCTTAATCCATTATTTTCTCATTCACCTATTCATAGACATATAAAGATAAATATATATTAATTACTATTCATAATTAAAAGTGAAATAAAAATTTACACTATATCGACATGTATATATATATATATATACCGGAAGCAAATTGGGACAATGTCAACCAACGTGCAAACTGTAACATAAATATAAAAAGCGGTATAAAGCCTTTTTTTTATCTATATGTTTTCTACATACCTATTTCAAAATTTATACAAATTCAATATGCTTATATACTGCTCGGTATATCATAACAGTATTTAATTTTTTAAGGACTTTATATACAATTATAAAAGTTATTGTTTATTTTGAACGGCGTTTTTACACAATTATTTGTATTTATAAATTTAACTATAAAGAATTCAATTAAAAAATTGTTTGAGCCTGTACTACCATATATATGCTTTATCAATATATATATTCTATTAATAAAATGTTAATCCTTGCGGTATTTTCCTTTAATTTAAAATCGTCATTGAGGCAGAGATCATATAACACTAGTTTAACTGTATTTCAAAACATTTTCATTTGTTAATGTTATTCTATGTTTAAATTATATTTGCATTTAATTTATTCATAAAACTTGAAAAAAAATTATATCAATCTATTTTATAGTCATCATTTTTTGTTTGTTTGCTTTTTTTGTTCAATATAAGTTAATTAATGAACATATATATATATATAGTATATATAAGTATTGAACCACATCATTATTGAACAGTCATCACATCTTTTAATAAGCTAATCTTCATTCTGCATTTAAGATTTAATCTTTTAAAAATGGATTTAATGTTTTTCCCCCTTAATATAATATTATATTTTTATAATTTTTTTTTTATTTATTATGTTCATTTAACATAAAACTATATATTGTATAAATAAGTAAATTCATAATTAAAAATATTATATTTTTCACATCTCTTTTGGCAATTAAATTTTTTTGGCTTCGTTTCAGCA
This sequence comes from Dilophus febrilis, assembly GCA_958336335.1. Lineage (NCBI taxonomy): Eukaryota > Metazoa > Arthropoda > Insecta > Diptera > Bibionidae > Dilophus > Dilophus febrilis. Next base: position 37,195,499 of record OY284468.1, read on the forward strand.
CATTCAATATAATTTGATATTTCTGTGACAATTAAATAATTATTTTTTTTTCCTTTTCTTTTACATTAATATTTTAACATTTTACATTGATATTTTAACAATAAAAACCCAATGAAACATACAGAAAAAAAATAAAAATAAAAACAAAATTAAAACTATATGAACTCGACCTAGCAGCATGGTCTTTCGACCGTAGCCCCGAGTCCAGTTACACAATTACCTCCCTTACCATCGCATCTCTATATCTTTCCATTTACAGAATTACACCCGCAACACACTTCCAATTACACACCTCACCATTCTCCTTCACCATTCGTCCAGACAACATTTCTTTCACCCGTCCTCTCGACAACACATTCACACCCAACCACTTCACTCTCACCCCCGCCAAAATCGGACATTCACCCACAAAATACCATACGTTCTCGAGCACACACATATTACATAAACTACAAATCCAATTTTCCCCCAAACCCCATACCCTTGCATTCAGTCCGATAGCATCTCCCCTAGCACGCAATATAACCCTTATCTCATGAAACACCAGATTCACTCTCATATATTCTTGCATTCCATTTCCCCATTCTAACTCCGGATAAACCCAATCATACTTCTGCCTTCGTCCTTCCCTGACCAACTCATTCATACAACGTTCTTCTACCTTTATTATCAATCTTTCAGCATTCTCTCTCCAATATTCTGTATCCCTTGATTCTCAATCCCATTCCATTTCACATTCTGCTACCCTACACTTCCGCACCTCAACCCATCCAACATTCTTCCTCACAATTTCCCATAAAATCTTTCGCGCCAACCGTGTCTTACCCTTTCCCAACATACTACTTATATATCTTACATGCAATCTAAAGCAAAACACCCATATCGGTAATCTTCCCAGTTCCAAATAAATCACACATTCTTTACTCGTTCTATGCAACCACAACATTCTCTTTAAAACATACCGTTCAAACCGCTCCACTTCATCATACCTATTCACACCCCATACCTGACACCCATAACTCACTATACTCCTAAATACACTATCCAACACTTTTAGTTTTGCATTCACACACACATCCGACCTGCTCATTACCCCACCCCAAATAATTATTACACTAGAGTAATTCATCATTTTTATTTTTGTCCTTTTCAAATATCAATTACTAGTATTAAACAATTATACTTGTATTAAACAATTACTATTATTAAAATATATAATAATATATATACGCTCACCTTATTATATTATAGTTTCGTTTTGGAGTTATGTGATTTCCGTTCATTTTGAATAATTCAAGTTCTTGTAATTCTAAAAATGTTCTTTCAATAGTCATCGCTCCCTCCCTAAATGTCTATGTTATCCGTAAAATTTCTGTTTGATTGTCGTGTGAATTTTGTTTTTGTCCCTTATTTTAACAGCGGTTTACCAAACTCATAGTGGTAACTATAAAAGTCTCGATAAACGAACTTTCATTTCAATCTTTAACTTTGTGCTGAATTAAAACTCAATTAATCTATAAGATATATCTTAATTCGTATGGTGACTCAGATGGTTAAAAGAAACATATTCGCAGATACAAAAATATATTGAATATTTTCAAGTAATATATGGAAAATTTATTCCATCAATCAGCTATCATTTAATCTTTTCGATAGAAATCACAAATATTAGTGATTATATCTTTTTTAAATCAAGTATTTTATTACAGTTATATAATATCCTGAATCGCAAAAATGAATTAAATCCTTTTAACATTAAATATTATTTTATTATTAATAATTATGAATAATATATAACAATAAAATTAACATTTGAATAATATTTTCAATTTAAAAAAATTTAAATATACTCTTTATTAAAATTTACAAAGTTTGTATTATATAAAGCAAGTTCTTCATATGTATGATAAGTACATATACAAATTATATATTATATATATTCCATTAGGCACCATCCGCATTACCGTGAGCGATAACGAAATTCAAGAAATTATCCCAATCCTTGTTAAAAACTGTTAAAGCTTTATCTCTTTCTGTGTCATATAATATAGAGCATCTAAAACGATAAATAATAAAAAAATAATTAATCATTTTTATTTAAATATTAAAAAAATTGATTTGCATTTACTCGAATGATTTTAATACAAGTTTACGTAAATATGCAATGCCTGCGTCTTCCGGTGAGAAGCTCATGAATGCATAATAGAAATCATAACTTAAACCTTTGGCATTCCAAAAACCTGGATCATCATTTGTAATCACAAATGGTATATCGTTGGCAGTAAATTGATTGGCTGGATGATTACGTAAATCTTCGACCAAATGTAATACTTGATTTGAAATTGGACTAACCTCAACACATATATTACGTTTTTTTACAACTTCCATTATAACGGGATGTTTTATAATTGCATAACCATGACCGATTCTTGTTGTACCCAATAATAATGCATCTATTAAATTTTCATCAACTGTTGTTCCATACCAATCTATACAAAAACAAAAAAAGCGTTTATTAAATTTTAATTCGTTAAATCAATTTATGAATAGTTTTTTTTTTTTTTACTTACTTGTTTCACCAGCATGGAAAAAGTAACGTGCACCTTCTGGCAATGCTCGTAATTCCGGTAAGAAATTAATTAATGGTTCACCTTTGTCTTCTTGTCCGACTAAATCGTATCCCATAACCCATTCAGGATATTTAGCACTGTGAGAAAAAAAAATTTTTTTTATTTTTTCATTAATTTTTAATAATATTTACAAAATTACAAAATTAAAAAAACATACTAAAGTTCTTTGAATTGATCCATTGAATATTGAATTGTAGGTGCATCAACATTTCGCATTGGTGAATAGATAATTTTTGTACCAATAAAATCTGCATGGGCTGCTGTAAATTCATCGAAAACTTGTTTCATTACATCGGCCGATTCCATTACTGAATAAACTTTACCAGTATCATCGTATAGCTATAATATATTATTAATATTAACAATAATGAAAATTTTGTTTCCCAATTTAAAATTTTGTCTATACAAACATTTGCAAATGATGTTCTAAATTCAATATAAGTTATACCATCTTCTAATGCTTCCAATAATAATTGATTGTGATATGCAATGAATGCTGGTAAATATGATGTTAAATCAGCAGTTGTTCCAAACATATTTTGGAAAGTTGACCATACAGCATCAATATATGGATAATCAACTGGTTATATTCATATATAGAGTTTAGAATAAATGATTAGACTTTTTTTTATATATATAATATTATTTTATACAAATTACAAACTTTCTGGATTTTCTCTAAATAAATCAACAAGACGTTTTAATTGTGCATCATATGCAACCGGATCACCAGATGCAATACGATCTTGAACAACATTAACGTATGTGGTACATCCATGCCAATCGGCTTCTCTAAATGCTAACACAGTAAAACCATATGCACTGTCACATCTCAATAGATTTGGCCAATAGGTTAAATTTTGAACAACCCATTCGGATGATGTCATAGCCACATTATGTCCATGTAATACAGCACCTATATATTCAAAAATATTTTATTTGATTGATTTGAAAAGTTAATGTGTAATATAGAATATTTAATTCGCAGTTTATACACACCTTTTGGCATTTGTTGTATCATTTGAAAAATTGGACTAGCTTCAATTAAATCTTTAGCATGGAAAAAATGCATACCCGGTGCATATGTTGATGGTTCAGCAAAACCTGCATCAAACTTTAAATATTGAAATGAAAATTATTACATGTTTTTCGGTATATTATATTGTAATATTAAAAATTTACCTCGGCTGATTTAAATTGTTTAAGAATAGCATCAGCTTGTTGTTCTTTTGCACTTAATTCATCACGTCCTCCAGTTAAAATTGTGTCTTCAATAGTATTTATGAATCCTTTTGCTGCATCATAAACTATATGTATAAAAATATTACATATATATAAGTCTATATCTATACTCTATTTATATAATCTGTTTTATATGTGTAAAATATTATATTAACTTACTTGGTTCTGGTAATTCTGATGGTCCATGTTTTGAATTACCTTTTACATTTGCAATCAAAAAAATTGCAAAAATGGTTAGTTTTAACCAATACATAATATCTATATATTAATTTATTTCAAAATTTAAATTCATTAAAATTGTACGCATTATATAATAATTATAATTAATTTATCAAACCTAAAATATTTATTTTGTTCTTCAAGCGACGATGATTTTCACAACTATATATGGTGTCACTTTTATTAATGAAGATCGCAAATACTAATTATTTAAATATATATATTTTTTTTCATCTCTTATATAATTGTTTAATAAAAATAAGGTAGGTATATATTTATTTTTAATACAGTCAAAATTATCTATTAATTATGTATCTTTTTTTTTTTTTTTTTTTTGGTATTCATCTGTACAAACAAATTTATAATTTATATATTATACAATATATTAATCGCATATAAAACACACATTTTTAATTAGTTGCGTATATAATTAATAAAAATGTTCAGCATATTTTTTATTATACAGCGCGTGTGAATATTTTTGAATTTTATCATTAAAATTATTCTCGTACAAATTATTAAATTATTAATGATTTGAGTATTTCAACGAATAAGTGGATAAATTAATTGAAATCCGATAAGCCGAAACTTTTTAAAGGAATTTCAGCGGTATAATGGAAATTAATCATAAAATGTCTGTGCGGGTGAATCATGAAAATAATTTTCTTTTTTAAAATTGATCTATTAAATAGAATAAATTTATACTTTCACCATTATTTTACCATATATTAATTAATTAATAATAACTGACTTAATAATTTAGTTTTTGGAGTTTTTAAATCTTGTTGATATTATTTACTTTTCTTCCCTTCCCTTAAGAATCCAAGGATATCATCTCAAATTGTTTCTAATCATAGTTTACTAACTACTCGATGTGGAGATTTTATGAGAGATGCATAAAACAAAAAATTGTTTATCCCGAAATTATTCTGATTCCAGCGCAGTTGATTGATGATGAAACCAACCCCACTGTCCTCCGCAATAATTTCGTTTTTAAGTAATTTCTATTTTAGGTACCTTAACCGACCAACTTAATTTTTTTCAATATAGAATTATGACGTACAATTAATAGAAAAAAGGCATTATAATAATTATATTTTTTGTTAAATTTTGCATTAAACACATTTTTCGTTGTTGTTGGTAATTTGGTCTTAAATTTATCATGATAAAATAATTAAAATTGTACGGATATTTCACAAAAAAAAAAAAAAAAAAAACAGATGTACAAATAATGAAAAAAATTCAATTCATATTTTATATTGTGGTAGATAGATATTTTTATTATATAATACAATTATATTATTATTCGATGCAAATTGGATCTATTCAATAATATATGTTTTCAATAAAACAAAAAAAGTTATGATAACATTTTATGTTAATTATCAATCCAGAATTTAATTTATTAAACAAAAAAAAAAAAAACAGGTGTTAAAACACATTTTAAGGCTTATATTTCGTTTTGTTGATGTATAATTAAAATTTTGTTTACATTTTTTTTTCTTTTATGATAAATCTCTAATTGTTTTCGCTTTTTTTTTTCAGATCGCTCTTATTTATGAATTTATAGAAATGTATTGTGATTCCAAAATGATCTATTCCCAGGTTCCAATATATATATATTAATAAAATTCAACTAAAAATATTGCATGATCCTTTTATTTTATTTTTTAAACATTGTGACAAGGTTTTTGTATAACATTTCATGAATATCTTTGGAAATTCGTGTTTTTTTTATCTCATAAAGAACAAGATTCGTCCATCCACCGTTCTCTTACGTTGGGTTGGGACTATATTTTTAAAAACAAATATAAAACGTTTTGTTATAACACGAAATCTATTTAGTTTAATAATAATTTTAACCACCGCAATGAATCATATTTAAAAATAAATTTCCCATTCCCCAAATGAATTTTATATATTAAAAAAAAAAACAATCAATTTTTATTTATTAATTTCTTTATTATTTTTTATTTTTTTTTTATTATTATATGTAATATAATAATTATAATAATTTATAATACACTAAAATTATTGTTATTTTAATTAATTTTTTATTCATTATATTTAAATTGAATATATTTTTTTATTGCTTATATAAAAATAAAATTAAATTAACTTAAAACAAAAGAATGAATTTATTATTTCAAAAATATATATAATAATAAATAAATGGCAGAGCAATAACATTATGGAATTTTGGTTTTTGATATAAATTATAAATATATTATTTCGAAAATTAACAAAACGAAAAAAATTAATACATATGCAGTTTTTATGGGATGTCTTTAAAATTGTTTATTTTTTTATTAGTATTTTTTTTTATTATTATAAAAGTAGCAAAGTTATTTTTAATATATATTTTTAATAATTTTTAATTATTTTATTTTTAATAAAAATTGCAATGTTTTTTGTGACAAAATTTGAACAAAATTGTTATGATGAACAAAATATTTATATAGCATTTAAAATAGTAAAACAATTATTTTTATTTATCATTTCGTTTTGCATTCAGTTAAAGTGTAGTAGTAATTCTTAAGCACATATTGAATTAAAATAATGTATTTGGGGGTCTTTGGAGTTTATCAATTCAAATGAAATGTAAATGATTTTTTTTATTACGATAATATTTGACGGAATGAGTGACAAATGTTTATTATTTTAATTATGCTTAAAAATTACAACACACACACACACATTGTAAAAGAAAGTAAAAAAAAAGCACCTCAAATTATTGCTGTTTTATTCGCATAAAACAAATTGAAAATTTTAAAACAATTTTTTCAAATTAAAACAGTTTTCAAATATACCTATTTTTTTTTTTATTAATTTATTTTATGCATCATTAAAATAAGTCTTTTTTTTTAAATAATCCATCGTGTAATATATAACAACAAAATTATTATTTAAATATCACAAAGAAAAAAAAAACGATACATGAACATAAAATTAAAAATAAACTTAAATTTCTTGTCAAAAATAATAATAATAAAAAACAATAAAAATGCTTAAATATAAACCGGAGTAAATGTCATATATTAATAATTGTTTAATATAAACATAAAATAAAAATTAAACATAAAATAAAACTACATTGTAACATCACCATAATCTTGTGACCATTTCTCATAGGCATTTAAACTTTGTGGAGCTACCGAACGTCGTATTCGTTTCAATGAATTTTTAAAATCATTTTCCGTTATTGGACGCAAAGCATTTGGATCTAAATTTTTCAATTGTTCAACTTGTAATTCTGTTGAAAATAAAAAAAAAAAAAAAAAAAAAATTCAATAATTAAATTTAATTTGCCAAACAATATTAAAAAATAAAATTAACAAAAATATAATTACCTCTAATCGGTTCAAGTGCTGCATCTTTTGCGAGTGCTGTTAAATCTGAACCCGAATAACCATCGGTTAACGTGGCTAAACGTTTAATAGCCTCGTTGTGTAATGGACTATTTTGTTTTTCAAGTAATCGTTTCAATAGGATTTCTCGTGTTGCCGAATCGGGTAATGCTACGTATACACGTTTTGGAAAACGACGTAATGCGGCTTCATCCAATTCTTGTGGACGATTGGTTGCGGCCAGCACAACAATACGATCACTATCCGGATTACTTGGTAATCCATCGAATTCAACAAGAAATTCCGTTTTTAAACGTCTTGATGCTTCATGTTCACCCGAACTACGTTCGGACAATAGCGAATCAATTTCATCAATAAATATTATTGACGGTTGTAATTCACGTGCTATGGCAAATAATGCACGAACTAATTTTTCACCATCACCAACGTATTTACTGGTTAACGATGCTGCAGATATATTGAAAAATGTCGCTGAACATTCAGTGGCAACGGCACGCGCCAATAATGTTTTACCATTACCCGGTGGTCCGAATAGTAGCAGTCCTTTTGCCGGCGATCGTAAACCGGTAAATAATTCTGGACGTACCGATGGTAATATTACCATTTCCTGTAACGCTTGCTTGGCCACCTCTTGTCCGGCAATGTCAATCCATTCAACTTTGGCACCACCCTCAACGATTTCATCCATTATAATTTGTACTAATTTTTGTTCAACACCTTTTACGGAAATCGTTTGATTTGACAGGGAATTCGAGGGATTACCACCGAGTGGCGTTCGTGAACGTGGCGGTGGTGTATTACGTCCAGAGTTACTACCACCTTTACGTATCGGTGATCCAGGTATCTGAAAAAAAAAATGAAATTTCAATTAAAAAATATTATGTTCAATGATTAATGATAATTGTGTCAAAAATTACCGAAAATTGTCGTCTGACGGCTGGAGGAGTTGCTGCCGGTTTTGGGATAGGTCGTTGTTGTGAAGTTATTCCACCATTAACAATACCACCACCAATTGGCTTTGAACCCATACTCCGCGGTAATGTTTGTGATTTATTCATAACACCTAAATTACCTGGACGTTTATTACCCACTGTTAATTTTCTACCGGATGCTATTATTTTGTTTTTTTTTTTGTAAATTAATTAAAAGTGAAATCATCAAAAATATTATACAATATATATTTATTTATAGATAGAATAAAATTATTTGTTATTATTATAAATAATTGTTGGTTCGTGTGATAGTTGCAATATAGCTAACTATTTCTAATGTGCAACAAAACAAAATATAAAATTATAGATAAATAAATCCAAACAAAAATATAGCAGAGTTTATATAAAAATTAAATAAATAAATGTCTATATACTGTTTAGTTTGGGCGAATTTTTCATTTTATTATTGTTATACTATAAAATGGTATAAATTTATTTGCAAATTGTTGAATAATGAAGTAATAATTGTAAATAATAAAAAAAATTTCCGGTTCCGAACGATTTTATTTTAAGTTATTTAGCAATTTAAACAAACGGTTCGATATTTTTTTTTTTTTTTATATAACTTTCGTTTGAGTAAAAAATGTATGGAAATGCGGGGATGTTCAACATAAACGTTGATAACGTCGTTTGTGGCTGGTATTTATTTTGGTGACATTCACCGAAATTGCAAGTATTAATAATACAGATTTTATATAGTGTAAGTAGTGTAAGAAAAATAAGTTAAAAAGCGTAAAAAAAATTTTATAGCACAGCACAACAGCATGTGAAAAATATATTAGCACAATAGCAGGTAAAAGCAGGAAGTTAGAAAATAGGAAAAATATTATCTGTGAATTTAGATTAAATTTGAAAGATTTTTCTATATCATAACCGCATAATAATCCGATCAATCAATATATATATATATACAAGTGAACTCTCACCTTCGGTCGTAGTGAACGCAATTTTTCTTGTACCCGGTGCTGTTGGTACTTTAAATTGATTGCTTTGAGGTTGATGGTGTTGCATTGGTTTACTATTATTATTATTATTATCTTTACTATTATTAATGTGACTATGGATATTTTTAGAGTGCGATAATGCACAATTCATATTTGTATTAGGAACTAAATTTTTACTTTTTGCATTATTTATCTCTAATTGTTTTGCTTCCATCATAAGTGCTAAAAAAAAAATTGCAAAATAATATTTAAATCATAATAAAAATTTTAATGTACAAATGAATTTTCCTTGTACAATGTCTTATTAAAATTGTGTATTTTTGTTATAGTTCAATCAGATTAAATTCAATCGAATTGATTCAGTTGTTGTATGAATACATGAAATTAATAAAAATTCCCAAATATTTTACCATTCAAAACAATATTAAAGTGTACTTATTCAACAAACATTTATTATTATAATAGATTTCGTTGAAACGGGGGTAAAATTATTTAAATTGATTTCGTGGAAATTTCATTATGTACACCAAATAATTCATTATTAATTTAATATATACAAAAAAAAAAAGCTATATATAAAATAATTTATAAATACTATAAATATTTTAAAATAAAACAAACCAAACAAAAAAAAATTGAACAAGCAACATGTAGTTTAGTTATATTTATTTATTTATTTGTGTAATTGCAATTCATTCAACCAAAATTCTTACCTAAGAAATGTAAACGATCACGTGCCATTGATAAATTTGTTTGCATTTTGTCATGAAGACGTTGTGCACGTTCCCATACTTCACCACGGCCACCCCAACAATCAACAGCAATTCCATATTCTAATTCACGAATTCCTTTACGATAAAGTTCAATGGCAATTTCCTTTTGACCTAAACAAATGAAAAATGTTTATTTGTTATTTTATCGTATGTATTTTTTTTTTTGCAATATGTTCGTTTTATTTATTACCCTTATATATACTATAATTATTTTATTATTTGCTTTAATTGTTGGTAAAATACATATAAAAAAAAATTAAATTCTTTTACCTTTATTCTTAAAACTATGTCAAATAAATGCATTTACGTTTTTGAATATATACATTATTATTTTAATGGATTTTGAAAGAATTTTTATTATATGTAAATGTTTCGTTTTTAATTTTCATGTTTTGCGATTTGTTTTTTTTAATTTTTTTTAAGAGAGAAATTAATTTATTTAATGGATTTTTATTATATATTCGAGGTAAATCTAAACATTTTTGTGAAATTAGGAATTTTAATATGAATTATATTACAAATTATCCGCGACGAATGATCGATAAATTTAGAGATTTTCAATTTCAATTTTTCGGCAATTTTCAATGTATTTTATATGAAAAATTTGTACATTTCAATTTCTCGTAATGCTTTTGTTGAAAATCCATTGAATTTATTAGCCCACCCTTCTGATATCGTTTAGAATAGGTTTCTATTTGTTCGAATTACAAATAAAAAAAAGTAAAGTCGCCACTATGAATAATAAAACTTTTGTTCAACATCTCAAAAATATTGTTTAAAATACTCAAATTCAATTTTGGGAATCGACTGATTAATATCTTATGTGTTAAGAAATCAGACAATGTTCAAGTTTGTTAAACGCTTTGATAATATTAACGAATTGTATTTATAGATTTTTACCTGTTGTTGTGATAACAGTATAATAAGTCCAATGTACTTATGCTTAGTTCGCTTACAGCATTAATTATATTGAACTAAAATCATTGACATATTATGTTTTGTTAGTATACCATACAATTTAAAAACTAAAAACTGATATATAATAATAGAAAAAGGAAAATTAAAACGAGAAATATTTATACAAACAATAGAATAATTAAAAAATAATTAGGAAAATGAAAATAAATAAACTATGAAAATAAATATAGAAAAAGGAAAGAATTTTTTTCATTTATGCGAGATCGGTACCATTATATATATATTTATAATCACAACATAATATTAAATGTGGAAAATTGTATTGTTTTATATGCATATACATATTTGTTTTACATTGAACAATATATAATATATATATATAAAAAAAAGGATAAAAATACAAAGGGTTTTGGTTTTTTTTTAATCATTTTAATTGTCTTGTATATATTTTTGTTTTGTTCTCCGTTGGAAAATCTAACTGATGAAATAAAAAAAAAAAAGAAATATATAATATAATAGTGACAATAAAAAAATAATATATCAATGTGTCTATTTTTTCTATTCCATTATATGATGAATGCGATGGCATTTGGATAAATGATTTGCTTCGTTGAACATCATTTTTCAAGAAGAATGATATTTATATATATTATGCAACTTTTTTTTATTCATATATGGAATTGTTTTTTTGCAAATTTATTACACCAATGTAATATACACAGATATACTTGTAATAAAATAACAAATACTATTTATTTGCAAATTTAATACCGAGAGCACTCCTTCTTTTTGGCGAATGGTTTATAATATACGTATAGTATATATTAGATCATGGATTAAAAATCTACGATCAACAAAAGCGCAAAACAATTTGATAAATTTAATATCATTATTATAATATAAATCAGATCACAATATTACATGCAAATTAAATTTATATAAATTTATATAAATTTTGAATGTCACGACACCTTAGAGGTTTTTTTTTGCATATATTTTACATTAAATTAAATATTTATGCAATATAAAAAGTTATATTACGTATATAAATAAATAAAATTATAATTGGTATATAAAAAGGATATATTCTTAAGGTCATCACAGAGCAGTAACAAATAAAATGTTTTTATTTTTTAAGTGAGGTATCTTTACATAAAACAAAAAGGGTTTTAAACTTAGAAACAATCCCTTTTTATATATAATATATTGGCGTAAAGCAAATGGAATGGAAAATTCTTGAGATGTGATTCCTTTTGTCCTGTTGTGTATAGATTAAATATTATTATTATTCAATTTATAAAATTGCGAAATCATTCGCTATTTTCCTATGAATGTTTTTATCAATAAATCGGCCATAGTAACTGTGATACAATGATGATATTTTTTATAAGATTTACTCTACACTTTGTCAAACTAGAAATATATAATAAAATACTCCTCAGATGATTCATAAAAACAATTCAGGTAATGTTGGAAATTCGTTGAGTTTTTGATATCGATCATATCGAGAGAGGCAATTTATAGCCGATATCCTTATTGAACAGACATTCAATCATTTATTTATGATCCGAGTTCTCCCATTACGTTGGGTTGATTTCCTTTAACTGGTCTAAATTTCCATCAAGGTTATTCTTCATCTATCTCGTATAGATAACAAACAAAATGATATGCATATCATATCTTGAATATTCGGTCGCTATATATTCCATCGACTGTTATAAAAAATTTTGTTTAATTTTTACGTGAGCCAGCATTAGAGGTTAAGCTCGTTGAGTTTCAGTAAATCCCGATGAATATTCACGCATAAACGTACGTTCTTTGGTAGATTCTTCATTGTGTGGTTTATATGCTGTTATTATAACAAAAATTTGCAGACTTTCCTCACGTTATCCTTATTTACATTAAAAGAAATGTAATTTTATTTTGTTTGTATGTGTACAAAACTACAAACAAAGGATATAAAGGAAAACACAAGATAAATTATTCAATCAGATGTAAATCAAACAGATGACATCTTTTATATATACAAACAATTTAATGTATACATAAGAACATGAGTCATAAACCTTGAGTCTACTATTTTGTTGTTGTTGTTATAAATTTATTACACAACCTTTTATGTATACAAAACGAAAAAAAAACAAAATTAATCAAAATCAAAACAAAACAATGAAAAAAAAAACAATAAATAAATTTTCTTTTTGAATATATTTCAATTTATTCCTTTATTCATACCTTCATTTTCTTCATCAATTTTTAATGCCTTGGAAATGTATTCAAATGCACGTCTATGATGATGTTTTTGTTTTGCCAATAGTGGATCACCTGGACCAGGACCATTTGTTGAACGTAAATTAATATTTGACATTTCAACAATTTCACTATTATTATTCAGTAATAATTGATTAGTATTAATAAATCCACTACCAATAGTATTGTTATTATTATTATTAGTTAAATTTACACCACTGCCATCAATTGAATTAACACAAACTTCCGAATTATTCAAATCTTTTCGTCGTCGAAAATATGGACGATAAATTACGCGTGTACTTGCCGTAAATATATATTTAATTATTAAAAATAATTGATATAAAATTGAACGTAAAATATTAAATAAAAATACAATTGGATATGAAACAATATACAAATTTTGTTTATGTACAGTAGAATTCGATGATGTTTGTGCTGTTGTTGTGGTTTGTGTTGTTGACAATGATGATGACGATGATGATGAATTTGTTGTACGCGAATTTGTTGTAATTGCATTTGATGATCGATTTATACGCGGTTGTTGGTGATGTTGCTGTTGTTGTTGTTGTTTTTGTTCGGAAACTGATGAATTTATATCATTTTCACTTGATCCATCACTACTATCTGCACTTTTTCGGGATTTTTTTGCTGGTGATTTACAACTTCCACTAATATCACCACCCCCACCACCACTACTATTGGCGCCAATTTGATTTTTATTTCGAACCATCCGGTATCGAATTATAATTAATTAATTTTTTATAATTAACTTTTAATTTAAAATGAAAATTTTGTAAAACAATAAAAGGATAATCGATTTATTTGAAATATAAACCGATAATGAAAAAAAAAACAAACACACACCAGCAGACAATAAAGGATATAAAGGAAAAAAAAACACAAACTAATTTAAGGGATTTAAAATGAATTTGTTTTTTTTTATGTCCGGAGGTGCAAAATACCAAAAATTTATTCTTACTACATACAAAAAAAATAAATATTAAACAATTCGTTAATTTCGCTCCCGATCCATATTCACTTCCAATTTCAAAATAAGACTGTTTTATGTTTTTGAAATGTTTAATTTTTATAGAATTTTATTTATAATTTGTTGTTTTTTTTGTTTATTGTTTTTTCATTTTGATTTTTTTTTTGTTTTGAATTGAAATAATTGCAATGATTCACAATAAATCAGGATTTTTTTTGCATGCATAAATAAATAAGTTCCACAAATACAAAGGATTTCATTTTGATATTATTGTGAATTTTAACCTACAATATATTTGGGGTGAAAAATAGGGTGCCCATTTGAATTTATATCGAATTGTCAATTAAATGTGAAGAAAAAGTATCTATTTTTTAATATTAATTTGGGGGAAAATATACTAAAATTAAATTTTTAAATCAAATAAGAAATTCTTATTGTAGTTTAATTTAAATTTAAATTATGATAATAATTTTGTCTCGTAAAACATTGCCTTTTGTTCAAACCTTTGATGATGATTGGATGTATTCTCTCATCAAACGGTTTTGTTTCTATTGCCTGACGGGTTCATTTTTATTATCGAAAAGAAAAAAAAATCGTTTAGTTCATTTCATGTATTGATGCTTGCAAGATTGTGTCTTTTTTTTATTTATTTATTTGTTTTTTAAATTGATTTTGTGTTATAAATATTTTGTTTAAAATGTTAATGATGAACACTAAAAAAACGATGAAAAATAAACACAAAGATGAAATTGTTGACGAACATCAATCTGAGGATGATCTTGATGATGATGATGATGATGATGATGATGATGATGATGATGAGGAGGATGATGATGATAAGGAGGATGATGTAGATTCCTTGTCAGAACCACCCGAAGAAAAGGTAATTTCCATTAAGATTTTTCCTGACACCATTATAATTTTCCTAATTTTCTCAACCATTAACGCATTGCTCTCCATTGTTTTTTTTCTATATATTTATATACAGTTAAAAATGCTACCGGAACTACGCAATTTACCGTTAAGTGATTTAGTAAAATTAAAAGAAAAAATGGGTGCTAAAGTGTATAAAGAAGTAATATTTGGTGAAAAAAATGAATCGAATAAGCCGCAGCACAATTCAAAAATGGATAAATCTCAATATAAAAGAGATAATAAAAATCGTCCACGTGAAATGAGTTCAAAGCGTCCGGTTGGCTTACTTTCGATATCGGAAAAACAAGGATTGACGACAACCAATAAAAAAATGACGCATCGTCAGCATACCGATCCAAGATTTGATGAAAAATGTGGTGTATATGATACAAAAAAATTCAAACAAGATTTTGATTTCATCGCGGAATACCGTGCAAATGAAATTCTTGAGTTGGAAAAGCGCCTATTGCAAACAAAGGAATTTGTTTTAAACAAAAAAATGAGAATTCAAATACGACGTTTAAAAAATCAAAATCTAGAAGATCATAAATACTTGGAACGTAATGAAAAATTAAAAAAAGAACAATCGGAAATTCAAAAGGCTCGCACTGAACAACGACAACCATTTTACAAAACAAAACGTAAATGATTTTTTATTGTTTTAACAAAAAAGAAAATGTGCCTAATTTTTGTATTGTATTTTTTTTTTTTTGATATACAGGCGACCGCAAAACAGAAGATCTTATCCAGAAATATGAAGAATTAAAATCTAAAGGTACCGTTGATAAATTCATTGAAAAACAACGAAAAAAGAATGCACAAAGGGATCGTAAACGGCTTCAAATTGATTGAAAAAAATATAAAAATAAAAAAAACCAGTACAAAATGTTAATTATCTTAAAAACATTTATTAACATAATAATATTTTGAACTATACACTTTGTTGTTTTTTTTTAACGAAATATTTAAATATTACAATCCTAAGTCATTCGTAACATTTTTGCTTCTCGTTTTTCCTGTAATTCTTTGCGTTGTTCTTCTACAATTAATTTACGATCATCCAGAAATTTACGATATTCATTTGGATCGATTTCCCGCTTAATTTCAATGCCACAAGAACGAGCTGTTCCCACTAACATTTCACACATATGCTATAACACATAAAAAACAAATATGAATTTAAACTGCCACCAACATTTTTAATATCCCAAATAAAAAAAAAAAAAATTGCAATCACCTGTAAAGTTATTAAAGCATTTGGTGGATCCAATAATTTTATCTGGGCAATTTCATATAAATGCTTTAATGTTATTTGGCCAGCCGTTTCTTTACCATACATAGCACCACGTTGAATGCCTGCCGCTTGTTTCAGATAAAACGTTGCTGGCGGTGAATGAATTACCAAATCATATGAACGATCTGAATTTACGGATATACGACATGGTAATGGAACACCTTCTCTTATTTCCTTTGTACGTTCATTGAAATCTTTACAAAATGCAGCTATATTAATTCCTCTCTAGAATTCATACATACATTCCAAAAATGTTAATCATTGTATAGCGGTAATAATTAAAAGTTAAAAGTAAATAAATAAAAACCTGTCCAAGCATTGGTCCTAATGGTGGTCCAGCAACAGCCATACCAGCCGGAATACTTGTTCGTAGCCTTGATGAATGTATAACCTTTTCAACTGTTTTTTTCATTGATTTTAATTGTTTTACGGCTTTCGACATTTTTATGCGGTGATTTATTTATTAATTATATTAAAAATATAATAATCACTTTTTTTCTTTCTTTTACACTATTTTATTTGGATTAATTTTATTAAGAAAAATAAAAATATGTAAATAAACAAATTTAGGTTATGTAAGTGCAAAATTATAAAAAAAAAATAAATATTGTTTGTGGAATCTATTCACAATAGTGCGAATTTAATTTTAATTCATATATATACAATTTGTTGGCATGCGTTATTTTTTTAAGACATTTTGTGGTTATGTACATATTGTTTATTTTATTGTGTCTTTACTATTTACTATTTTTACAGCATTAAAAATTGAAGAAGTGTTTTGTTTTTTAATACAAAAATAAAAGATTTTAATAATTATTTATAAAATTTAATTTATATTATTCCAAATTTGTAATATATATTATAATAAATAAAAAAGGATTAAATGCTAAACATTACAACGAAAATGTACACAAATATTTGTATGAATAATAAATTTTTATTGGCAATTCCCGATTTTGCCATGGATGATTTAGTTGGGCTAATGCAAACCATTTCAAAGATGACGGTAAAGTTTGTTTGTTTTTTATTGTTTTTCACCCAATTTTTCTTTTTTGTTTATATAGTTAATAAAATTAAAATTTTATAAATTATTTAGCATATTCCTGTCTGTGAATTTTATTTAATTCAAAATGGAAAACCATTGGGTTTCTCCGGAACAGACCGACAACGTTGTAATACAAAATTTAATGATATACATATAGTGTTACGTGTTCCGGGTGGAAAAGGTGGATTTGGTTCAATGTTACGGGCAATTGGAGCTCAAATTGAAAAGACCACAAATCGTGAAGCATGTCGTGATTTAAGTGGACGTCGTCTACGTGACATAAACGAAGAAAAACGTCTAAAAGAATATTTGGATAAATTAAAATTGGAAAATGAAGAACAACATGATGTTATACAAAAAAAAATTGATAAACTTTTGGCTAAAGCTAAACATGAATTTAAAGATGAACAATATGAACGGGCACGTTCAGAATTAACAGAAACTGTTGCCTCATCGGTTGAAGAAGGTTTTCGTAATTTTGAAACAATATCTAATACATCGTCAGCAACACCAGCAACAACAACAACAACATCAGCAGTAACAGCATCATCATCATCATCATCCAGGCGTGATCAACTAAAACAAAAAAGAAAACCAATAAAAAACAAAAATAAAGGCTGTGATTTATGGTTAGGATTTGATAATAATTCAGATGATTTATCAACAAATAGTGATAGTAACAGTGATGATGGCAATTCTATACCGAAGAAAAAATCTAAAAATAATGTTGATAAAGAAGTAGTAGCGCCAGTTCAATCAATATCATCATCATCATCATCATCAGCATCAGTATCAACATCATCAAATACAACAGATCCCGAAAATGATATTACATTTGAATCTTTAATAGCAATTATTGATGCAGCAACAGAAAAAGTAGAAACAGAAAATGAAAATCTATCAATTTCAAAGAATGTATGAAAGTAAAATGTTTCTATAGCCAAGAAATCTGAATTGGTTATTCAACCTAAATGATTTTTAATTAAGTTTAAGCATCATCACCCTTTAAATATATTTGTTAAAATAAAGTTTTGTGTTATCAAAAATAAATGGTAAAATAATTGAAAAAATTGTATTTCTTATGTTGTTGTAAAATCCTTCGATGATGTTTTCCCCGAATATAGGTTAGGCTAATTAATCTTTTGAATGGGTAAATCAGGATTCAGTTTAATCGATATTGCCAATTGAAGTTCGTATTTTTATTTTATTTAACACCATTTATCATTTGTCTTATGAACTGTATTCGTTATATGATTCCAGAGAGATTCTGAAAATAATCGAGGAACAAATATTAAATGAGCTATGCATGTGGATAAAGTTTAATTCTAATCTTTAATGGAGAACTATATGCGATTGTTTATACAATCGATTTAAATAGACCATAAAAAACCTTCGATATCAAATGTATATTTTTTATCTTATTACAAGGAGAAGAACTAGTATTAATTAATGATAGAAGATAATCTATTAGAGTAATTATTAATATTATTCTGTATGGATTTATTTATTAAGGTGATCTCTATTGATTCTATTTTGTTAATCTACTATCCCGTTATTAAGAACAAATTAATAATATAAATATAAAAAAAAATAATAATCTAATAATTATCCTATTTAAATTTTACAAAATTATAATCGTTATTATACTATTTGTTATAAACTTTCATATGAAATTTCGATTCAATTTTAGGATGAGTGTGAGTGATAAACGTATAAACCCGGTTGATCGGGCATTCTTACAAATGGATTACTTGAAATAAATGTGACAAAAACCAATCATTATAGTATAATATCATAAAGTCATAATCTTATATATGAAAATCATATTTTTTAAAATATTATATGTGAAGAAAATATGAAAGAAAATAAAGATTATTTTCAAATGTTTTGCATATATTATTGTTGAATATAATATATGAATGTGATTTCTTCATTACTTCATTACAAACGATGGAAAATTAAGATCAACAAATCGGTTTTGTACTGTGGCTATATGTGATATAGCTCTTATACCGCAAATGCTCATCATATCTTTCGTATTTGTATCAAATTTCATCAAAAGAAAGCCGACTATATGTATTTTTTTTCTGTGAATTATAATTAACTGTAGCTGATACATTTGGTTTTTTAGAATCTTTTTTTTTTTTTTTATTAATATGTATTATTAAATAAATTCTGTCTTTTTGCTTATTATTTATTATTAGTAATTTTTAATGATTGAGAAAATTAATTAGTTGAAATTTCATTTGGCTTTTTTTTTTATTTGTATTCAGGAATATTAACATAAGGGTATATATTATTTGTTCGCCGATGATATATTTGAATATTCGTATCTATAAAAACTTATAAAAACTATTAACATATGGACTTTTTTTTTTATAAATATATTTTTCACGACATTTTATACGTATTTTTAATTTAATATTTATTATGATTTAGTTTTTTTTGTTATCTAAAATAAAAAATAGATCACATTTTTATATATATATATATATATATAAATATATATTAATTAAGGGCATTTTGAAGAAATTTGAAAAATTTTTCTTATCGACGACCTGTAAGGAAATATATACATAATTATTTGTTTTATAATATAAGTTTAAGATTGGATTTTACATATCAAATCAATTATTATTATTATTGGTATTTGTGGTTTGTCACCAACTAAATATAATTTTCAAATAGGAATTCCTCAGTTGCATGATTTATATTCTTTTTTTTTTTTGGTGTTTGGTAAAAATGAATTTGTAAATTTTTAAAAATAAAACGTTAGAAATTTAAACAATGATCAGGTGTGTGTTAAATAATTTTACATATGGTATATTATATTATATAGAAACTGATCAAAATTGAAAACAAATATCCTAAAAAGTATATTATGAAAATTAAATTAAACAGTAATTTGAAAAACAAATTAACTAATCAGAATAATTTTTATGAAATAATATTGACTTATATTCATAAATCAGATTGATTAATTTTATAGAAATGCTAATGGGATTGGATTCTGTCATTATAAATTTCTATATGACTATAACGACGACTTTTCTTTGGAATTTTTCATTCCAAAAATAAAGTCAAATATAAATCTATATATTAATGAAAGTTATACAAATAATTTAAGATAAAAAAAAATATCACATGTTGTTTATTTTATTTTGTTATTTTAGTTTACGTGTGATTTCAAGTAAAACGTTAAAAAAAAAACAAATAAATAATAAATAACTTTAAAGTCCTCTCTGTGCGATGATAAGACAATTAAAAAAAAAATTCAATAATAATAAAAACACACATTTGTTTTCTTTCTTTTATTTTTATAATATCATATCATATTTTTATATTATATTTATTCGATTCGTTTATATATTATATTAAAACAATTGTATATAATTTTTCCGATGGTAACGTATATGAACTTGCTGCACTTACCCTAGATCTTGATATATATATATAATATACCTATAATGAATGAGACTATATTTTTTTTTATTTGTTATATATTTATATATTATCAATCAAAAATTTATTTATAAATGAAAACGAATAAAACAATTTCAGATGATGTACTTCGCATATATCATATTCAATTGTTGTAATTTTTGCACACATCACAAATGTTTATTTTTTTTCGTTCGGTTTAATCAAAATGTATTAATTATGGTTAAGTAAAAATTGTGCGAGTTTGCGAATTCTTATCAAAGTCTTAATAATAATTGAATATGTGTATTGCTTTTGCACGCGTTACCAATAATTCATTTCTATAAAAATATGCTCTTATAGGAATATATTATTAAAATTTGCGTGGAATTTTGAATGAGAAAAATTGTAATAAATAAACGTAAATTTTGATATTTAAGTTTCATTATTAAGACAATACGCACCTTCGTCGTGGTGTTCATCATATATTTTATATATTTTTTTTATCAAATATAAAAAAAAATAAAATATGTATAAATGATTACAAACAGTATAGTATATTGTTTTTTTTACTCATATTTCAATTATAACCATACATATATGATTAAAAAATTTATAATGTCAATAAAATTGATTTATTTTAAGATTATTTTTATATATATTTTTTAATGGCAATTATTGATTTATAAAAGTACAATTGAAATTATAAAATATAATTTATATACAATATATAAATTTATATTGTTTTTTTTTATTAATTTTCAATAATTAAATCAAAGACAGGATTAAAAAAAAACAAAAAAAACAGAAGGTTATTGAACTTCAAATGCAAATTTATATTATGCGGTTTTGAATTGAATCGAATTGTTTATAAAATATGAATATAAACTAATGATTTTTCTATATAAAATAGGAGATTTTCCAATATATGACACGATTTCTAATTCGGTTTTTGTAATTTTCCATATAAAATGTTTTTGGCTCGCTTTATTTATTTAAATTTTTCATTTTTTTGCAAATTTTATTTTTAATAATATATAAATGATATATTTTCATGTATCGCCTTTAATTTTTATGCAATTATAGGGAGATAAAAAATGAGATCAAAATTTCAGTTTCTTTCACTATAATGTTGAATAAAAGTCCCTTTCACTATATATAATGTTTAATAAAAACAATTTTCATGTTAATATTTCCACTTGTTTATAAGTAATATGTTACAGGATTTCCGTTTATCCGTTTGACTTTTTCACTTTGTATATACCGCGGCAATATCTATGAAGGTTGAATCAATATAAGTACGTATATTTATATAATAAAATTTAATTGGTTATAATAATTGATTAAAAAAGGATTGAATAATAATTATCTATATGAGACGCGATCAGATTTAAAATCCAATTTTCACTGCTGCCTTCTGTTAAGCTTTGACTTATAAGAATCCGCAATGTCCTATATAAAATTGAAAATGTTTAACCCTATATTTTAAGGTTAAAAAACAATCCTAAAAATCCGTTGGTTGTTAATAATATGATGATGGAAAGATGATCGCAGTTTGTGCTGCGACAATGAAATTATAACCATATAATATATAAAAATTCTACAAAACCATATAATAGCGAATCTGTATATAATAATATATTTATATAATAAATATATAAATTATATAAGTATATTTAAAATTGTTATCGGCTATACATAAAATAAAAAAAAAATAACATAACAAAATTATATTATTTTTATGTCAATGTACAGAAATGCAATTATTTTAAATTCTCTATGCTTCATTCTAATATGTATATATATAAAAATCGATTATTATTATTATTATTATAATTTTATGATCAAAAATTGTTGTAAATATATATTTATTATTGTAACAGAGAGTTACAAAATGTGTAACAAAATTTTACTTACACGCATATGTATTTCAATTACACATAGACATATTTTCTTTTATCAATTGTTTTAAATAAGATAATTTCTTATCATAGCGTATTTTCTTATATATATATATATATTTAAAGTATTAAAGAGTATATGCACCTTTACTTTAATACTTTAAATATATATATATATATATATATATATATATAATAACATATTTATCTTTTGTTGAAATTGTTTATTACATTAAAATGATTACAAAAAATAAATAAATATATATTATTAAATACATAAGAATACTTTTGTGTATAGAATTTCATTCAGTTATAAGTTGTTATTTGATCCGAATGCGTGTGATTGATTGTAAAAAGTATATATATATATATAATTGGTTTGGTTAATTAGAAAAAAATATATTTATAATTGTTACGTTGAAATTATAAATCATATATAATTGCAGTAAAATGTCACATCATCATCCACCAGCAAATGATTCAGAATCAACTGATGTTGAATGTCCAATGATTATGACTGTAAGTATTTTCTTATTTTGGTAATTAAATTTTCTGCGGTTTCATAAAAAAATGTGGATTCGTTTTATGTTATTAAAATAAAAATTTTTTACCTTTTCCAAGGTATAACTTGTTTGGTTTTAAAAATAAATCCATTTTAAATATATAGTTTTATAAAGTTTAATAATATCGCATTATATGTGCTTGGAAATTCATTAAGAATTGCATTGATTTATTTATATATTCAGAGTATATCTCTCCGCTGTGTCTATATATAAAAGACTTGAATTTTTTTATATTTTAAATATACAAATAAGAATATATATATATATATATATAAATTTATTTAATCTTCTCGCTTATCAGTGAAACATTTTCTTATGTTCATTAATAATATTTATCACTTTTTATATTTAAATGTCTTTATTTTTTCTTTTATTTTAATATAAACAATTGATATAATTAAATGTATATATATACATTTATTATTATTTTCCTGTATGAATCATGAAATATTGTTCGATCATTATATTCTTTATATTTGAAAATGATTACAATATATGAGATCTTACATTACCAATAATATGTATTAACAAAGTATTTACTAAACAATTTATAAATAAAATCATATGAATCTCATTCGATAAATCGGTAAAAACAATTTTAGTGAACGTAACAATTCTTCAAATGGCTTTAGGTTAAACGGTTAAACAAAAGAATATTGGCTGTTTATTATTATGAAATTCGTTTATATTCAAAATATCAACATTTAAGATAGAAATAAAATCATTAAAACGCTTCCATTAGGTGAAATTAATGGAACGCGAATTAATTACAGTGAATTATCACTCGGGTTTGTCACTATATATATACATATATAGCCTGCGATGCGTTGCTAAAACATTTTTAACATCGCAGAATGAAACAAGATTTTCCGTTCCGCAAGGATCCGACTGTCCAATATATCCTATTTATACCTAAAAATAACATTAATATTTTATGAGATGACTGTAAATGGGTTAATAAAATTGATATCTTAAAAAAAATATCACATAAAAAAATTCTGAAATAAATGCGAACGCAAATTAATAGTGGAAAAATATCTAATCGATATGGTAAAAATAAAGCAATATATAAATTACATCGTTTTGTAATATATTTATATATAGTTAACAATCATCATTTATTTTTTTTTTATCTAATTTGTTAAAAAACTTTTTAATGTTGACAAAAAAAAACGTATAGATAATAAATATATCGCGCCAGTTATATATATTATTTTGACGCCTTTTAATAATTAGTATACATTATACATTTATTTTTGCATGTATCATATATCAGAAGTAAATTTATATATAACATTATCAAAATTACATTGATTTTTACTCAGGTGTTGTAATAAATATACCTATATATAGTGTCGACTGCTACTGTGTGCGTCTATGTATATATAAATAATAAAAAAATATAATACTATATTGTATATATGGTAGATATGCGAAATCGCGTAACCTAATAATTTATTAATTAATGAAAAATATTCTCAATTATTATAAGCACGATATAAATCTATATGTAATAAAAATTATATTTCATAATTAATTTTGATTTATTAATTAATAATTATTTCAAAATAATATTCGAATTAAATTTTTTTGTATTAAATAAAATTGAATGTATAATAATGTTTTGGATAATTTTATGGATGATTGGAATGGATTGGAATGGATGATTACGATATATTTGTGCATGAGACTGCGTGTATTGAATATATATATATATATTTGTATAATATAACTATTTATAGATAAGATTATATAATTATATATAGTAATCCTTTTTCTATATTATCTATTTACATAATTACGCAGTTTCATTTTAGTAATTGTGAAACAATATTATTTAAAAGTTGGACAGCAAGTACACCGGCCGGTTTTGCCATATCAACGGCTATTATATTTTTAATTGCCATTATTTATGAAGGATTAAAATATGTACGTGAAAAAATGTATATGCGTTGTGTACGTCCGGATTGTGCAAATAAAGGTGTTTCATCAAGTATTTTACAACAAAATGATGCAAATCGAAGAACTGTTAGGTATATAACATTTTTTTTATACCATATTTCATTTCAGTCATAAATGCTCTACTTTTAAGTACTTAATTATATTATCATCACTTAATAAGTATTTATATCATAACCAATATAAAACATTATAATGTTAAAATGGTTTCGATTGTGAGAAATAAATAATTATTATAATATATTCTCTATAATATCATTGAGGTTCATAAATACTATTTTTCTAAAGTATACATTATAGTAACGTAACGTATTTTGATTGATTCAAATGTTATTCAAATGATCGATAATTCAAAAATTATAAGCGGACCTGGGAAATTGTTATCCAGATTTCCAAGTGGCATTTCGAACTATATCCACTGCCTTTTGGTAATATTCCAAAACTCTGCGTATGAATCAACAAAATTATACATTCCTTATAATCTCTTATAAATATCAATAATTTTATAAGATTTGCATAAAAAAGTTAAAATATTTACTATCTGCGTAAAGAGGAATTTCAAAGAATTCCAGCAAAACACAATTTTTAATATAAACGATCATTTGCAGTAAAAAAAGGAAACCATCAGATTCCTTAGTAATTCAGTTGATTTGTAATTAATTTTCACCAAAATCGTTTCAGTTCAATTCGCATATTCAATTCATTTTGATATCATAATTTAATTTAATCCATTATTATTTATGATGGAATATTAATCCATCATAAACTATATACTTAAATTAATAATATACATATATTTACTATATATTTAAATTTATTTATTTTTCAGGCAATACATATTCGATAAGAATCATTTCATACAAACGTTAATGCATATTATACAAGTTTTTCTATCCTATTGTTTAATGTTAATTGTTATGACATTTAATTTATGGTTATTTATGGCCGTTGTATTGGGTGCAATGATTGGACATTTTTGTTTTGGTTGGCTAAGACAAAGATCATATGATATGGATCATTGTCATTAGCGTATATTAGCAGCGATTATGTTGTTCTATAACTATAAATATAAGTTCAAAAAATTCAATATTTGTAAATATTAAAAATCGTATAAATGTAAAAATATATAACAATTGTAAACTCTATTATATAATTATATAAAATATCGATATATGCATATTTTTTCAATAGAACGTTTACATATTAATCATTATTTTTGTGTCACATTTTCGGGTAGACCAAAAAAAAACAGAATAATAATCTAATTGTTTGACCAAATTATAATGGAAATTGAAAACAAATCAACACGTTTCTATTGTAAATTTAGAGATCGATATTATTAAAATAAAAATAATAAAAATATATTATATATATATGAGTAGATAATTATAAAATTAATAAATATGAAATGAGATCATTACTCCACTCCACTATTTTTTTATATATTTGACAATTCTATAATGTATATGGATATATGAAAAATTATTTGAAAAAAAAAATTGACATTATAAGGAATTTATTAAAATTTTTATTGTTTTTTAAATTAAGTTATCTTTTTTATAATTAATAATAAATAAAAAAATAAAAATATTAAATAGATTTAATTTTTATGTTATGTTTTTTTAACAATAATAGATTTTAACCAAAAAAATATTTCATCTGTATCTTAAAAATGTTTTTTTTTTCATAAATTTTACTGTATATGAATATGAAAGACAAATGACATTCCATATCTGTATAATAAAGTATGGAAAAAGAATAATAAGATGGAAATGTATTAATTCATTTTATCGAATTAAAACAATTTGAATGAGGTTTTAAATTTAACTGGGAAGAGCAAGCAGTTAATAAAGATTTGCTCAAAGACTAAACTGCGAAGGAAATATATTTATTAAATAATCATTATTGGTTTATATCACTCGATCGATAGTAAAGTTAACAAAATATGACTCTTTGTATGCGGTTATAAAACAACAATCGATTCTATATACAATTCACACAGTGAACAGTATTTAATCAAAATTATGAATTCCTATATTAATCTTAAACATTATATGATGATGATCTATATATGTATTTAAGTGTAAAATAATATACATATGTTTATACCTCTTATACTACATATTCATCTATATATTGATGAACTGCATGTCATTAACATTTATTGATATATTTGTTTTAACTATATATACATATATATCGGCACGAATTCATCTGTTATCCTTTCATCATTCATATATGCATATAGATATATAGGTATATATATATTAGAAAGATTCAATATTCTTATGTTAAAGAAAATTTATTATAAGAATATAAATGTCAAAATGATTAAAATATTACAATATTTGACTGGAAAAAGAGGACAAAAAAAAGAAGGGTCGTTTATATATTATTATATACCCATCATATATAATTTTTTCTATATGTATTAAATCAAAACAATCCTATATATATATGAAGACATATAAGAAAAAAAAAGAAGTAAAATAATATATATATAAAGTAAATGTTCTAATATATATATATATTAAGGAAAATAAATATGATCTTCTTGTTGTTGTATAATACACAATTATTTCTGGGTCAGCAAAAAATATGTAATTTATTTTTTTTGTCTTTGGAAAAAAACAATATTATATTTGTATGATCATTACATAGTCGGTATATATAATTCAAAGTAACCGAAAATTTCACATTGGTATATATATATATATATATATATATATATATATATATATTTAGATAAATAAAATGTAAATCGTATATGAATTTACAAACCCACTTCCTGTTAAATCTCTGTATAACATTTGTATATCGCATGATGATGTTCATCATATATATATAAAATTTTGTACGCCCAAAGTTTTAGTTTAGCTGTTATTCTGATGCGAAATATACAGATGAATTCATTTTATGTTTAACACATCATATTCATATATAAGTGGAATCCAATGTGAGTGTATAAAATATTACGTATATGTATGTACAATAATTATTAAAACAAAAAAACTATGTTCTATATATCTTAAAATATTTTTGCATATTATGCTATAAAAAAAATGCATCTAAAATTTTCATATCACTTTTATATATATATATATATATATTTAATTTTATTTATCATTATTATATGTATTTTTATACTGTGCTGTAGGTCTTTTTTTTCAAATTATATATGATTTTTTTAATTTATATGCATGCATATCATTTGTTGCATTAACTGAAAAACTTTTCATTACACAAATTTCCAAAAATATTTGTTTCGGTATTTTTCGGTATTATTATTTATTTTTTTCAGTTTCAATTTTCATAATCTTCATGTATACAAAAAAACTTTATATCTATATATGCATAACTATATAGTTAAAGTGAAATTAAAAGCCATATAGGAAAAAATTGTTTACATCTGGACGTTCTTCACATTTACGCATATATATAATCTCTGCCCATTTTTTTAATAAAAAATATTAAATATATAATCAAATATGCTACCAAATTACTTTACAATATATTCAATATATTATTTAAATGTTCTCTATCTATAACTATTTATATTCTATATTTTTGATTATTTGTGTTTTGTTCGTTCTTGAATTTTTCCCGTTTTGAACAAGGCGTTAGTATGGTTTTTTCCGTTTTGAACAAGGCGTTTTACTATTTCTAAGTGTTATATTACACAGTTCATAAATAGCACCAAAAAATCATATCCTTATGCATGTAAAAGGATAAACAAATGCCCTCGTTTTTTTTATTCATAATAATTGAACCATGTCAAATGTTTTTACTATTAAACAAATATTTTCTTTCAAAATGCCCGCACAATTTGAATATATACTCACTTCTCACTGTATATAGCAGAGTGGTGATTCAAATTATACTTTTGGACAAAATGTTTATTTGCATTTTATGATTTTGATCTGACCAATATAATAAATAAGTATTTCTTTTTTTTTCAAAATAAGAAATGTTCAATATCAATATGAAATGTTCAATATGATAAAAAAAATTTAAAAAATTTCATACCAATTTCCTTTCCATTGTCGTAACTACCATCGAAATAATGATAATGTTGATGAAATTTCCAGTTCAATGGAAATTTTCCACCATCCGAATAGTAAAAGTGTAATTGGATTTTGAACAATTTTACTCTTGGAAATATTTTGATAGGGTTAATTTCATGGAATACCTTTTCAAATTTTAACTATATTCTTATATGTTTATTAGAAAAGAAATGAGGTCCTTTTTAATTATAGAAAGGAAATTCAGAGATTATTTTTTTTTAAATATATTGATGGAACTCCTGAATGGTTATTCGCCCATTCATTTGAAATCGCGAAATGATTTATAATAATGAAATATTCGATTATATACCAAAAAAAAAGAAATAATAAAAAAAAATTACTACACTTAAATGTATAATTGTTTAATTTTTTTTTTTTATTTATTCTTTAAATATTTTTTATTATTTTTGTTTAGTTAAAATTTAGCATTTTCAAATAATTACATAAAAGTGTATACTTACATTCTTCAGTAAGTGACTTATTTTATTATTTTTATTATTTACTATTTAAATATAATTTGACATTAAAAAATTGTTTTAGGTTTAAAAATTATAAATAAAACGTATAAATGACAAAAAAAAACATATCCTGTGTTTATATACTATATATATATATATATATATTTTACAAATAATAACAAATAATTAATATGTGGACGTTTAAAAATATATATATATATTATACATATAATTATTGATTAGCAATAGAGTCACGTACGCATAAACTTTCTATATTTGTAATTTACTAAATAATTATACCGCATTAACTTATTATATAATGCCATTTTTTTTATATATTATAAATTTTTACAAATAATATGAAAAAAAAAAAATTCTAAATACTATTAAAATCACTTATTTAAGGATTTACTTCTGTATTTATTTATTTTTTTTCTATTAATAACATATATATTATATATAATAAAAAATTGTTTTTATTTTTAATTTTAAATATCCATAATTATAGTAAAATAATGTTGTGGTCTATGCGAGTTAAAATGTATATATACAATTTATTTTTTAAAATATGATGACGAGCATTAAAAAAAGGCGCACATCTGGCATTTTTTTGTATATTATGGTATATATAATATTATATACGCAATTTGAATCATGTAATTTGCATGCATAATAATAATAAAAAATAATACTTATATAATATATTTAGCATTTCTATTTCTTTATACTATACATATATTTATTTATTTATTTATATATACATTAGGTTAAAAATATAATAAGCAAATAATTTTAAAATTTCTAAAATAATGTCTATAATAATAATTATTATTATTAGTTATTATAAATAAAATTGTATTTGTATTATATATTATTTATTTTTTTTTTTAAAAAATAAATCACTAAAAATACTTATAAATTAAAATATACATTATTTTATAATACATTATTTATTATTATTTGTACAAACAAATTAATATTAATATAATATTATAATAATATTAAATTTTCGCTGTTGAAGTGTCAAAAACATCCATACGAAATTTTTTTATTGAAAAACAAAAATAAAATATTTAATATTAATTTTACTAATTATAATATGGGGAAAGAAGGAATCACCGTTGAATTTTCATAAACCTCCGCTAACAGCTGCACTAGCTGATAATCCACCACCATGTACAGAATGAATATGTTGATTATTCAGATGAGGATTCAAATGCGGATGATGATGATGATGATGATGATGATTTAAATGATGAACTGGCATTTGCATACCACCATTTTGTAAATACATATGATAAGGAGGATATGGTGATTGTTGTGAATTTGATCGTGGATCGGGAATTATTTGATGATGTGGATGATGTTGATGATGTTGATGATGACTATGATGATGATGAGGCGAATTATGAGAATGAGAATTATGTTGATGATGATGCAGTGAACTACTATTCAAACCGCCACCACCACCACCACCACCACCACCAATAATAACACCATTACCAGTGCCACAACCACCACTGCCATTACCAACTGCAGCCGCACCAATAATTGTTTGTCCTACCGCTGATTGTAACGTTTGAATAGGCATCATTGGATGACATCCACTATTACGAAGTGCAGCAAATGCTGCCTGTTGATGTACACCCGCTAATATATCAGAAACTGAATGTGATGATGGCCAACAATGAGCTTGACCCAATAATGTTTGTGCTGGTGGTGATGGACTACTACCACATGACGGTGATTTCATTAAATTATTATTAATATTAACATTATTATTATTATTATTATTATTGTTATTATTATTATTCGTATTACCGCTACTACTACTATTATTAATATTATGATTGTTTTGATTATATGATGGATATGTTGCATATATTGTATTGTATAAATGTGAATGATGTCCGGATGGTCCCGTTGAATGTGATAAACTTCCTAATTTGTTACGTAATATCCGTGAAATTGAACTAACACTTGGTACATTATTTTTATCACATACACTTTCCGATAATAATCGATCACGTATTTCCCATGCAAAAATACCGGGATCTTTTTGTTTTAAATCACGTATGTAATTAACTACTTTTGGGGTGGTTACCCGTGGTTTTGATCCACCAATGGCACCCGGTAAAATTGAACCTGTTTCATGATATCTTGCCAATATTTTCGATACACATCCATGTGAAACACGTAATTGTCGTGAAATATCACATGGTCGTATACCTAAACGTGCTAATTCAACAATTCGCATACGTGTAGTATTCGGTAATGGACGACCATTTACAAAAACGCCACCCAATTGATTTACTTCACCGTACTGCTGTGATTGATGATCTGAAAATATATATATATAAAAAGAAAAGAATTTTTTATTTTTTTTTTTTTGGTTAATTTTAAGCCAAGAATAAAATTTATTTTTGTTTTTAAATAAATATATATCTCATAATATAATGTGTTATATCGTCAGTTTAAAATAATTTATTAACATTTGAAAACCAATTGTTTCCACTTTATCAATTTCGATTAAGAGATTTAATTAAGTACGAAATGATTGTGTGTATATATATATATATATATGTATATAACAAATATAAATATGTATATATTTTATATAGTAAAATTTAACGAACGTATATAAATTAAAATATCTATGTAAATAGAATCGCGTATATATAGTTCTATAGCGAGTGTTTGAAGAATAGAAATGAGTGCCAAAAAATTAAAAATTAAAAAAATGAATAACATTTTTCGAATGATAAAATATTATATAATTTTAGCAACAAATTTAATTAATTAAACAATGCATGAAATATATACAATATATAAATACAATGCTTTTTTAATGTTTTTAAAAAAAAATAATATGTTTATTTAAGTAAATTAATATATATATATATATATAAAGAAAAAAAAAACCGTAATGAAAATTAAATTATAGTAAAAAAGATTTTAACATTTAACTTTTATCAACATAACAAGTAATAGAGTACATCCTTTTTAGTACACATTATTTTATTTATTTTTAATTGCACAATATATTAATAGTTAATTTTATTTTTTTTAAACTGTATATACAATGTCTATTTTTAAAATTCTAAACATTTTATAATTATTAATTTTATTTTAATTAAATGTTTTTCTGTATATATATATATATATATATCGCTTATAATATAGAATGTATCTATATACCATTCCCGTGAATTTAATGATCATATATAGAATATACACCACAATTTACCAAAACGATTTTTCAAATACAATAATAGAGAAAAAAAGGGAATTTCAAATGATTATTTTTAATTGAATTTTATATTGAGTCAATTCGATATATAGCACATAATATAGATACTTTTATAAATTATATCATTATATATATGATTTCAAAGGGAATCATTCTATTTATATATCGGTATGGTAAAGTCATTAATATATTTATACAAAAATATATATATGCAATCATTCAAATGGATATATGTTTAGATACTTAACCCCAATCAGACATTTTTGACACAATTATCATACCACACTCTTGAACTTTTCTTTTTTTTATATACATAAGCAATAATAAACAAACAAATATGTTACAAAACAATGTAATACATATATTTAACATAATTTATATTCAATTGTATAAGTTGAAAGGTATACATATGTTTTTTTTTGTTAGTTTACAATCACGCATATATGTACTATTATACTATATATACTGTATGGTATTATTTACATGTGCGGTAATTATATTTTTTTTTAAATTCTATTTGACATTTTAAAATCTATATTCAAATATTCATGTAAAATATTTAGATGTTATGTTATTTATTTACCTATCGCGTGCCACAACAGTGATTTATTATTTATATATATATACGATAATACAACATATTATGCAGATCAATCCTCAAATATATAATAACAACACAACATTATATAATCACATTAGATTATAATATAAATTATGTACATCTCATTATTGATGTAATTCTGTAATTTTTATATGCTATAAGGTTTGTTTCTATAGTATATATACACTTGAATATGATTGATATAAACAAACATTTTTAGTCTTTAAAGTTATTGATAACTTTGTATGTTCATTTTATAAAAGCCTCTCTGGAACTATACTGGAAACATTTTGATTTTTAATTATAGACAACTGCAGGTGTATGAAATTGATCTTCATCATATAAATATGATATTATAATTTGGTGAAACGATTAAGATTAATAATTTTTGATTTAGCATTTCGTCGATTTAATTGCGATTCATTTTTTAGAAACAATTGATTAATTGAAATATTGTCTATATACATAAGCTATTATGAAAATCCAAAGAATTCGCAGATTTTGATATTAATAACTATAACAATATAAACAATGTCATGTTTATTAAATAAGTCATGTATATTATTGTTAAATAAAAACCAATTCAGGAGTAATTGCATTTTATAATGTGTAATCGTTTTTATTCATATGTTAAATTAGTTATTTTTATAAAAATAATCTGCAATAGGTTAGTTAAAAAATCACAAACAACATATAGATTTAAATTCACATATAAATAAAATGTATTAATAAAAAAAAATTACAACGCGAAACAAATTGAATATGGCAAAAAATGGAAAATGAAAAAGATTCAAATCGAAAAATGTAAAATGAATTTTGCAGAAATTCACTTATATAAAAGAAATAAAAAAACTAAACAAAAGGCGGTTATTTTATAAGAATTTTTTACTTATAATAAAAAAAAAATATACGCACATTTTACAGATGTATTTTATCTCAAATAAAATATATATAAATAATTCTATATATATATTTATATATGAATGAAAATGAATGTTTGTATAATCTTTTTATATGCGAGTAAAATACAAAATAAAAAACCATTCATCTTAAATCGTATATATAGCAATTTGTTTGTTTTATATGTTTTTATATAAATGCATCTCTTTATATTTATGTATATTTTAATATATTATAAAATAATAATTTATTTTTCTGGATTTGTTGATTTATTTTAATTATATATGTATACAATACATTCAAAATTAGAAGTGTCCAAATTTTTAGTTTTTTTTTACATGACAAAATATTCAATTTAATTTCAATTTTTTTTTTGCATTATATACAATATAATAATCTATTTGAATAACTATTTCTATATGCGTACTATTCGGGATGGGATGCATTTTCTTTTTGGATATGTATTTCTAATATTTACTGTCATTCATTTTTGTTCTTATATAACAAAGTCATATTTTAAATGTAATATATATATATATTGCATATAGTGATCGTTTACAACATGTTTATATATATTAAATGCAATGCGGTATAAAATGCAAATATATTTAAATCGCACATATGTAACATAAGTATGTGACAAGAAAAACATGAAAAAAATCAGGCAATTCATTAAATTCGTTTGACAGAAATTTGTTAACTAAATGCCTTTATATTTTTACATTTATATGTAAAACATATATTTTAATTTTCTTTTGGTTTTTTATTTGTAAATTTTCGCATATATCACACATATATTCTATCTTGGGTGAAGTCAAGCACAAGTGATTAAATAGTATTTAGAATATATCTACTGTCGGTTGTTATACTGTCGATGTAGACCAAATTTTGCATATGTAAAATGTCAACTTTTTTTTATGTGTAATGAATATAGTAAATTTTTAATTTTTTTTTTGGTAACAAATAAATGTTGGTTTTATGCATATATAGTATATACATACATATATAATTTAATATATAGTTTGGATTTGTTCGGATATTATACCACCGATACATTAAAATTGGCATAATATGAAATAGAATTAGAAAAAAATGATATAGAAAAAATGATTTATTTATTATTAATGCGTTATTATATCAATCTACGGACTGCGTTATTATAGAAATAATTCATTGCGATATATACCGATTAGTTTTTAATATTGGAATATCAAACACATTCACATGGTTAGAAATATTAACTATATTTTTTCGTAAGATTTTGAAAAATATATCAAAATGCAATTTTTTTATCTTATAAATAATTCAAAAAATTGTCAAACACATACAATAATTTGAAGTTATGCGGATACTTTTCTTTTCATAAATTAATATTTTATAATATAATATCGCATCAATCATTTTTATTAAATGAATTTTCATCATCATATTACATTTTCAATTTTCACTTATTAACATTTTTTTTTTTTCAATTTTTATATACAACAATTTTCTTTGTTCGCACTTCTCTATATCTGAATGTATATATTTAATAATATTTTGCATGTACATAGACAGTATATTTTAAAAGTTGTCATATATTTTTACTATCTATATAATATCGCATGTTTACTTAATACAAATTCATATCACACCCGACAAGATACACATAGTGTATATATATATATAAAATTTTAATGAAAGTTCTATAATATGTTTGAAGAATATATAAACCCCTCTGATTTTGTATGCACCGTTTATTTTGAATTATTAGACATTACCGCACGATATTTAAATGCTTATATAAGTTATATGAATATATCCTATAATATTATAAAAATGAATATTCACTTTTTTTGGAGACTTCAAAAGAACTTAATAATTTTTTTGAGAAAAATCAAACACAAAAAAAAATTCATTTTATATATGGTAGTATTTTAACAAAATAAACTTTTTTTTTTATTTATAAATATATATGTATGTATAATTATGCTTATAACTATACGAACAGGAAAACTAAAAGGGCACAAAAAAAAAAAATTAAACAAATTAATTTACTGCATCTTATTATGTGGCTTTCTTTCATATGCTTGTAAAAAAAAAAATATGTAATTTATTATTATAATTTATAATTTAATGAAAAGAAAATATGTACATTTTAATTGAAAACAAAATAGTTGAATTCTTAATAATCATTTTTTTTTAATTTATATATATATATTTTAAGACGCGTAAGAAAAGATTGAAGATCTTATATTAAAAAAAAACGCTTTATATAGTAATATGGTATTTATCACTTTTTTTTTTTAAGAATATATAATATTATCAAAAAATTACTATCAAAGAATTAGTTTAAAATTTTAATAATTATAGATAACATTGTACGTTTACGTATGTACATAGAAAATGGATGTTAATTTTCTTTATTATATTCATCTATATAGTTATATTATTATAT
The DNA here is from genome assembly GCA_958336335.1 of Dilophus febrilis. Taxonomy (NCBI): domain Eukaryota; kingdom Metazoa; phylum Arthropoda; class Insecta; order Diptera; family Bibionidae; genus Dilophus; species Dilophus febrilis. The sequence goes on from OY284468.1 coordinate 37,232,633, forward strand.
TATTTTCTTCTCTGTATATGTATTAAGGAATTTAAAAAATTTAATAAATTATATAAAACACTGATGTACTATAATTTTATTAAGAATTAAGATATATATATTTTTTTTTATAGAATATAAACATCTGACTTATTTTTGGCTGTTGGCTGTTGTTATTTGTATATGTATAAATACAAAATTTATTAAACAACCAGTAGCACACGTTGCTTTTTCTATTATATAGTTGAAAGCTATTTTAAAATAAATCTAATAAATTATTGTCATTTCATATGTATACTATATACAATATACATACATATTTATAAAACATATATATGAAAATTTTATATATTATAGGCACTTGAAAATACAGTTGATAGGTGTATTTGAAATGTTTTTCATTTCGATGTGTAGAGGAAACGCTTATTTAGAAACAGTTCTAACATGTAATATATATATAGTAAAATCACAATCTATATATATACATATATTCTCGCGTGTATCTGTATAAAACTATGTATCTATTATTGATATAATATTTGTTTAATATTCTTATTGGTTATGGTTAAGTAATTATGCGGTGAAAGTTAATTAATTTTATTAAATCTTATAATATATATAGAGTTACCCTATCTTATATTCTTTCTCTTATATATGAAAGAAAAAAAAAAGAAAATGTTTATGCTTATAAAATAATCATTTATTATATATCTCTAAATATAAGGAAGGATACAATTTTTCACAATACAATACATTATTTATTTATGAGATGAATTTTCAATTTATAGGATTTTAAGTCATTTTTTCTTAATGAAGTTGATATATTTTCTTGAATGTTACGTACAGATAGTTTTCACGAGAATTTTCCCACAACTTGAATAATTTTCGTTTTCTTAATGCTATATATTGAAGTTCATATGTCCAAGTATAGATAATTTAATTTTTTAACATATTCTATTTGAATATATAGAGTATTACAAAAAAAAACATTTAAAAGCACATTAGTGGATTGTAGATTATATTACCAAGATTGTTGTATATGCACATTAATTTACAACTAGAAGAAATTTGAATTTTTACAAAATATTTACAAAATATCGCATCCAATCTATATAATAATGTAAAATACGGATCCAGTTCGGATCCAGTTCAAATCTATAATATATAAAATACAACCAAAATGAATAATTGAAATTAAATTTGATAAAAATGTCAAATATGTCATGGTTATATACATCAAACAGCAAACCGAATTTGTATATAATTTCGCATATAATTTGTATATATGGTATATACAATTTATAATTATTTTTAAAATGATAAAGATTATGCTATATATAAATTATGTATAATAACACATTATTTGATTGCAAAATTATAATATATATTTAAAAATAAAATTATTTAAATGATAACATAATAATGCTACATGATTTAAAAATATGGGAAACATTTGTGCGAATATTATCAATATATAATAATAATAATAATATAAATGGTAATTTATAATTTTTGCGTAGATCTAAAAAAACGTTTCTATAAATTACCATATATATTATAAAAAATGTACGCTAATTTTTATTAAATTAAATTTCTATTACTATTTATTTATCGGTAAAATTTAACGAGTTAACGAATTTTATGAGAAATGGAATAATAATACATGCATCATATTAAAGAATTAAAAAATCCGCGAGTGTCAATATTTCAATGTTAAATTACCAAATTATATGTATTTGTAAATAGAATTATAATAGATTTTTTTTTTTCAAACTGCTTGATTCTTGAATGCTTGAATATAATTTACCATATATACAATTAAAATTATGATAATTGTATATATTCTTATAAAAAAATTTCAATTTCTAATGCATTATTTTTTACACATTCACGCAGATAGCGATTTACAAAAGTCTAATCGCATTTAGTAAAATTCATATATATATTTATATTTCTTTTAGTTTAAAATAAATTATATAGAAATTTGCAACAAAAATGCATTCCCATTTCAAATAAGACGCGCATTAAAACAAATTTGGCATGAAATTAAAAGTTAATGTATACAATAAATATTAAAAAAAAAAAAAAAAAAAGATGAAAATATATAATTAATTTAATTTATATAGATTTCATTTATTTATGTATATTTATATTTTATTAAATCCATTTTTTTTTTGTTTTATAAATTGTCTATATTTATAGTTTATAAAATATGCTGTTGTTGCCAAAAATAAAATTGACATTATATGTACATTGTAATTTAATAAATTGTTTGTGTTTTTTTTTCTCTAAAATAAATTAATGCTATAATTTGGAAATAAATAAAAAGTTAAAATAAATCATTTAGAATCAATACGTTTTATTTTTTACCTATTTTTTTACGTTTTATAATTAAAAAAATTCCAATTAAAAATTATGAATATACACACAGAAATTTATTCAATTTTCACTACATCTAAATAGGGAAATTGAAAATTGTTTAAAGATTTCGTGGGAAAATTAAAAAATTAAAATTTCTGCATTAATAAGGTATTAATCAATCAATTCAAATCACATAAAAAACTAAATATAACATTTCTTTATCTATATAATTTAATCTTTTATCATAAAGGTAATTTTTTTTCCTTTTAAGCCTAATTCACATTATTTGGGTTCTGTTTTTCCGAAAAACCAAAAAAAAAAATACTATACTAGATATATTTAGATATATTTAACAATGAATTTAATGCGTTAAAGAACCTTGAATAGACATAAAATAATTCAATAATTATGATTATTATATAAAATGAAATAAACAAATAAAATGAAAAATCATTTAACTAATTTTAGTTAATTTATAATTTATATGTTGTAAAAATAAAATGTTTCTTCTTGAATAGATTTTTATATATTTTATTTTATGCATAAAATAAATAAGTCTATTTACACATTATTTGACATTACATAGTTATTATTTATTCGTTTAATAATAATAAGGTTTATTTAATATATTTGAAAAAAAAAATAAATAAATTACAAACCCTATTCATGTGTGTGCGTGTGTGTGTTTTGTTTTTGTGGAATTTTAATGAAATTTTTATTTTAATTAAATAATTAATATATTGTAAATCCATCACGTATTAAAAATTTCATAAATATTATACATATATATATTTATTTACCATATATTATTAAAATTTTAAAAACCTTCAATATTTTAAATAAATATTGTTTTGACTTTATAGTATATGATAAAATAAATCAATATATATATATGTATAATTTATATATAAATAACACAAAAACAAAAACGATTTGTAGAAATATGTATATAGAAATAATCCTAAAATGTTCAAATATTTTTTTTTTCTAATATATTTAATTGTTTATAATAAGATGGCGTAATGTCTCAAAATTGACTAAAAATATTTATCATGTAATGATATTATTATTGTACAAAATCTCTATATATATCTATAATACAAATCTAAATAAATTTCTATATTTTTAAAAATATATTCATATACTAAACACATATATGTATATACTATGAACAAATGATAGTATATATATTCGTGTCATAAAAATAGTAATTATTAAAAATAAACATAATATATATTATATAGAAAATTTAATTTCAGTAGCTGAAATTAACAGCAAATACACTTTAATTAGTGAAATATTTTTTTTAATATTTGAAGAAACTATATAAACGATATATAAAAGCATTTTTAATATTATATAAATATTAGCATAAGAATGTATATAATGTAAATAAAAATATGTATATATATACATCACTGTATTATGTGAAGTATGATATAGATGTATATATATATATAGATATAGATAGATAGATATATGTGAATATATCATTTGAATTTATGTACATTTTCTATTACATGGAGTAAAACGAATATTTTTTTTGTATATATGGTTGGATATAATAACTAATAGTGTTTTATTGTGCTTAACAAAAAAACAAAATTGCGTCAAATTTTTCTCCATTTTTGTGTAATTTTTTAACATTAAATTATTTGTATTTTTATGGTTTGTTTTTAAAATATATATATATGAATACAGTGTTTATAAATATACTTAAATATAAGTCCAATAGATTTATAATAATATGGACATGCATAAACAAATATCCTTTATATCCTTTATATTGAATATTATATACTTCTAACAATAACAACTTGTTTTGTAAACTGAATACTTTTTTCCAAAAGAATATTTTTTTTTTCCGGAAAATTCAATTTTCCTACTGTTGAATTTTTTGATTTACACCCATAGTTTTTCTCCAATTCGAATTTTCTTTGCATTATTTGAAAATTCAATTAATTTATGATGTTTTCATGGAAGAAAATTTGAAAATCGCATAATTTTTTCGAGAAATAAGAAAATTTGGAAAAACCACAAAACCAAAAACCACAAGAAAATGATTATTGAAAAAAAAATAAAAAAATTTGGTTCGAAAACATTTTTTTTTATACTATAATAGATTTAATTTTTATCCATGTATTTTTATCGTTTTATTCAACAGGAAAAATTCCCTAACTCCTTGGCACTGGATAAGCGAGAAAAGCGATCGCATATCACATATAAGTTATGATTATAAAATTAATATTCATTTATTTATAATAATCGGTAATTATTCTATAATTTATTAATATATATCATAATTATGAATAAATTTATAAAGATATATTTTATAATAAAGTTATTCAAAAATATAGATTAAGAAAAACATTTAAAAAATATATCATTATATATTTTATATAACAATAACAATAACAAACCATAATTTATTTTTTTTTTAAAGAAAATCATTAAAGCTCCTTATTTATTTATTTATATTTACATCATAAATTTGTAAGGTCATTTGTTTATCTTTTAAATTTTTAAATTTTTTTTTATTTTTGGAAATACATACAATTTATATTTAAAATAAAACAATTTTTTAACAAAACATATTTAAAACAATTGACTTGTATGTATATATATTTATTTTAAAATGAAATTAAACAGATTGACCATGCATATACATAAATATAACAATAATAATATTATTTTTAATATATTTATACGCGTATTGTTTGATATATTGTTTAAAAAAAAATAATAAAAAGAAATGAAATTGATACATACACAAAATGTAATATAAGAAATTCTATAAGAAATTCATTCATTCATAAGTATTTTTTTTTTTTATTTAAATGTATAAGATATGCTGCTTCGGTCGGTGTTCTGATTTAGAAAACAGATTTTACCGATTTTAGAATGTACACAATTTCAATTTCAATAAAATGCGGTTAACAAACATAAAGCTCCATAGGAGAACTATTCTATTTATCAATATTTTATGATAGTTCATATAACATATCCTAATAAATTTCATCAAAATGGTTTATCAATAGGTTTTCCTTCTTTCACATGCACCACACCCGAATAAGGCAACCAATACCTAACAGAATATATAAGCTCATTCGGTACCGTAGCCATCGCACAGATACTCCCATTGCAGGATGAAATAGAATGAATAATTTATATGAGAAAAATTTTCTAAAAACATAATGATGATTTTTAGAATCGCCATTAAGCACATCATAAGACATTTCTTCATTATAATTTATCATTATCATTATAATTAATAAAAGAATATATAATTATTCAATTATCTAGGCTTAGCAATAATCGTTAAAATATAAAATATACTCACATCATCAGTTATATTAATATATACGCGGATTTATTGTACATAAAACTATTTATATTTAAAGGCATATAAAATCATAACACATATACAATTATACATATTTTTTAAAAGGCTTTAAAAGTTTATTTATATATACGCAAGAGATTATATGAATGAAAATTTACAACCAAAAGTATTAAAATAAAAATAAGTATATTTCAAAAAATATATATATACTGATTCCATATATAATCAAAATGTGTAAATGAAAAGCAAAAATATGTGGAAGTTATATGATGAAAAACAAAAAACGAATCGTATATATACAAAATTGAAAACTGCGTGAAAAGTGATAAATATTGAATGGTTCATAAATAATAACATTTATTTGTTGTGATATTAATTATATATATATATAGTATATAGCAATAAATGAAAACAAATAATTATATGGTAAAGTGGTAATCGATGAGGCTCAACAATTTTATATTTTTTGTTATTGTTTTTTTTTTTTTCGTTTTAGTATAGTAAAACTTATTTATATTTATTTTATTACATGTAATAATATTTCTATATATGTTCATATTTAACACATACCATATACAGAACAAAATATCATGAATAATATATTCTATTATATATAACATTATTAATATATTATAATTATGATTATTATTTTGTATATTTACTATAATAAGGCAATTGTACAGAAACTTTAAACAAAAACAAAAACCTCTGCATCATCATCATCATCATACACGCATAAACTCAGAGATTACCAGTTGGCTATTGTATATAAAAATTAAAAAAAAAAAAAGATCTAAATGTATAATGTTAAAAAATTATCTTGTTATAGTAATATCTGGAAAAAAAGGGCATGGACCATACGATAACATTTTGAACTTTGTGGATGATATGTGTGTAATTGAGAGGAACCGAAAACCTTAAAAATATTATAAATATAAAGTATAATAACATATATATATATTGTATGAACAACGAGTCGAGTAATGTATATATTTTATGAAACCATATATTGAATGCTTTGTATATATATTATATACTTTGTGATGACGATTGTACAGATTTTTTTTTTTAATTTTTAGAAATCTTCATTTATGTTTTGTTTGGTTGTTATTATATTATTATTTGTATATAGCAATAATATATTCAATTTCAGAATCATAATATTTATATAGTATTTTTAGATTATAATATATATTATTTAAAAATAATATCTCAATTAACAAATTTTTATTATTAATAATGGAAAAAAAAATGTTTTATGTTACGTACATTAAAAATTTTCCATCAATACATTCGTCAATTTTGCTTATATTTTATAATAATAAAAATATATGAATAGCTGATTCTATAATAATTTGATATTTTCCACAATACGCTAAGATGCTTAAAGGGTACATCTGAGCATACAGTTGATGAAAGCACGAGATTTCAAACTTAAAAGATCAAATAATTTGTATAATTATTGACAATATTTGCACAAGCTTCCAAAGAACAAAAAACTAATATTCGGATTTTTATTGATGTATAATAGAAAATGTTTATACAACCAATGATTAATTGCATTAAAATAAGTTCTATATATATAGATAGAGTGAGACTTTTCCCATTTTTAAATACTTTTATTTTATCTTTAATATGGATAAACAGTAAAATAAATTGATTTCCTCATTCAACTCTACTTCTCCGTCTTCACTTGTTCATCTCCCAATGCGTGTTTCAACACAACCATTTAAAGGTAATTTTTGTCGGCGCTTAAAATTTCTGAACCTATATATATACTTTTAACCATATATTTGAATAAATACCGTTTAAAGTTAAATGTTAAATAAATAATTGTATTCATCTATGTTTATAGAAATCATATTTATATATAGATAGAAATCAATATATATATATATATATACATTTATAAATATTGAAAGAAGAATAAACCACTTTGAATTTAAAATCCATTAAAACACTATATATCTATATATTTCCAAATTCCGCATAATAATCCCCGCATATATATACATATAATAAATGATTATATAAAAAAAATTTGATAAAAACATTTTCAATTTCTTATTTAAAAAAGCCCATCATAATGCATTCTTATATATTGTATATATACGCAACGCATGTAATGAATAGATTACCGCGTGTATATACTAAACAGTTCATTAGATTTTAAAAATAATGTTGGCTTTTACACATAACATAAATATATACTATATATAGTTATATAAAATGCATATAACAGATAGAGTTATAATTTTTAAGAATTTAACAAAATCTAATATTTAATTTGAAAATATATAGTGAAAATATTTTTATATTTATAAATTTGTTTATTTTTGCTACTGGTCATCGTCGCCGCGACCAGTTTTGTCGTTATATATATGACATTTGTGGTCACCGTTTAATGTTTTCATTCATTCATATATATAGTGTTTATATCTGACATTTATAAATATGTATATATATACTGTACAGAATTCAGTTTCATTCAGTTGTTATAAACATATAAATATATGATGAATAAATATAAATAAATTGTATTTTAAAGATATATGCGTGTATATATTATTATTAAAGATGATAAAATATGAAAATGGATAATTACAATGTAAACAAGTAAAAAATTTTAAATGTTAAAACAATACAAGATTATTCCATTCACGTTTATATATTTGATTTAATAAATATATATATGTGTATATTATTATTTGTATACAATATATAAATATATATAAAATTTATATATTGATGAAATGTTGGTGTTCGTGTTAGATATGATACAATCTTTATTTTTATTTGTTAATTGAAGTATTTACAACCCCATATATATATTTTTTTATTGACCATATTAATGGCAAATATACAGTGTTTAATTTTATTTATTTATATATATATATATATATATGAGGTATACATAGGAATCAAGGTCCCTATGCTGGAAACTGGAAATCGTATTTATATATCTTTTGAACCAATCGGAGCCGATTTTCAAATTTTCTTCTATGAAATATTAAGATTTTATTGAATTTTTAAAGAAAAAGGAAGACTTAAGAAACCGCGGGTTGTAAATAAAAAAATAGAAAGTATAGAAAAGTCGATTTTACAGAAAATTTAGCTCGATACAGGATTTAATTATTAATGTATCAGCTAATAATATAGTTGAATCATATAAATTTAGGATTTAGTTATAATTTTTTTTTATTGTTCAATAATAGCTTCATTTTAATTTTTAATTGTAATTCCTTTACAAACATCATTTTTGAATACTAATTATTTTTTCTTTCTCATTTAACAATTAAATGGGGGGTATTAAATTACAAAAATAAATGAAAAATTAAAAAAAAAATGCTTTTTCGATTAAAATAACAAATTCTTCAGATATTATACTATAAACAAAAAAATTGAATATAAGAAAATAAATATCTATATATAAGAAAAAAAATTATTGATGCATTTGTAATGCACTATTCTGTATATATATATACCTACTGATGTATAGTAAATATTTAAATCAAATAATATAAATATAAAATGTGTGGTTGGTATACACGTAAAATCTATATATATATATATACACTATACAGCATTCACTTATATTATATTTGTACAATATTTATTTATAGGTATAGTAAATGAACATTTATCCATGCCTCTATATATATAGTTAGTATGGATATAGAAGAAAAAGAAAAAAAAATTAAATTATGATTATTTGAAATATTAAAAGCGGTAGCCCGTTTTGTATATTTATTTTAATTTGTTAGCGCGGCTTAAAAGCATAAAAGGTATATATTTATTCATCTTTAGTGTCCGTTTTCATGTATATATATATATTTGAGATGAATATTTTTTTTTTCCTCGCAATAAGCACATATTTGATTTAAACTATATATATATAGATATATATAAGGAAGAAAAACTGTCTCTATATGTTTTAGCTATATACGTATATGAATACGAATATACAATGAATATTTGTATATATTTATATATTTTGACTGTGCAAAGAAATTTATATTATTAACTCTTATAACAAATCGTTCAAGAACTTCTGTCTGCGTCTGATTATTTTTTTTTGTTTTACCCCGACAGAAATGCACATATTGGTATAACAATCAAACAACCAAACAATATACATATATATAGAATATAGATTTAAATTATTGAATTTTTTATATTTATTGTTTTTCCTCAATTTTGTGTGTTTGAATTTTGAATAGTTATAATCTTAATATATTTATTTGTTAAAAAAAAAAAAGCAGGAAGTTTTCCAAATAGATTTGCTGAAATTAGCTATAAATTTGTATTTTTATATGATATGATGCAGTCAATATATATAGACGAAAATATTTACAATATAGATTTATAGACATTTAAGAAGATTGATTTTATTTAGGCATTTATTTACTTAATATTTATTTATTTATTTTTTTTTTAATAAATATATATTTATATATTTTGAATTCGTGTTTTAATAATTATATTATATTATTTATATATAGTATATGAATTTGTTTAAAAACAAAATATAAAAACAAATTATTAAATGAACAATATAATATATGGATGGTATATATGATGGTGGCATAATGTGTGAGAAGATCAAAAAAAAAATGATCAAATGTAAAAAAATACAATAGAAAATATAAAATGTTTTGTTATTTTTTTTTTTTTTAAAAGATCTATATTTACATTTCAATTTAGTATACTCACGGTTTGTTATTAATGCATATGAGCCGGTAACTTTTAAAGACAGAAGCCGAAAATTAAACTTATTCTACCACTTAATGAGTTAAAATATTTATAAACATGTACAATGTACATATATATATTTATTTATTATGGCATTGCATGCGGTATAAATAAACATACATATTTATATGAATAACGCACATATTCAACAGGCATTTATCATTTATAATTTCTTATTTAAATGGTGTTTTTTTGTTAATTGTTATTAAATGTATGTGCGTATAAATGAAATATGTGAATGCAGGTATACAGAAAAAACAGGTAATTTAAGAAATCAAATGCATTTCAAGTGGATATAAATAACTTATATATATACGCGCTCATTGAAATCGATCTATACCATATACATTAATAATGTACAATTTTGTATATGTACTCTTTTTATATAGGTCTTAATTAGGTAAATCATTTGATAATTGTCTAACTGGCTATAATATAATATATGTGCACTTTTTTCATTTTACATTTATATATATACTATAGATGCGTGTTTTTATAACTTTCAATTAATTATATATATAGGTTTAATTATATTTTTATAAATTTTAAAGTGTTTTTCGTACCACAAATGGGATCGTAATACTTATTGCAGATCCTTAATCGGCTTTCAAGATTGTATAAAAATATTATCATGAATTCTCTTTTAAATGAATTTGTATGAAGATCTTAAATATCATATCACGATATTCACGATCATAAAACAGAACTCAGGAACAAATTTATACGTATACATCAGGTAATAAAAATTTGTTAACGGCTTTTATCTATATTGACATGCATATTATTAAGTGGTTGAAATAAATACCATTTTGAACATGTTCTATATATGTATAAAACTCAAATATACAAACAAATAAATGTATATGATTTAAAATCACCCATGCACCAAACACGTGGTCATTAAACAATAATTTAACAATGATAAATCAAATTTTTTAGAATAAAATATTTTGGATTTTCTTTTAAATATCATTTTTTTAAATGGTCGCATTTTAGTATGTATATGATAGTATATATATTACACATAATATCTATATAGATTTAATTAACTTAATTAAAATGTATATATACAAACAAAAATAAATACAAATGTATATCATTGCCATTGGTATATACATATTTTAATTATTTATGTATATATACTTTAACGCACGTGTGCTATAAAATCCATGATCATATAATTTCATTATCTTCACATAATAATGCGGTATATAATCAATATCTATATATATATATATATACCAATTCGCGTTTATCTGCAGAGATAAATATATAATATATGAGTGCTAAATATATTTAAATTAATATAAATTTTAATTCTAAATAAATATCAATTTATAGAAAGTCTCTAATTTTTAAATATATATTATGTGAATCCATATACCATATACCATCATATATAAATAAATAATTAAATACATATATATATAAAAATTAAAAGATTATTTTGGTTTTGTTTTTATTTTTATTTTTTTTGATAAATTCAACTTTTGGTTTTAACCTTTTGTCATAGTATTGCTAATTTATATATAAAATTTTTAAATTAATTAAACTATAGTTTTTTTTTTTAAATATTTCTTGGTATATTTAAATGATTTGTAAAATTTTTTTTTGGTATATTGTAAAAAATAACTTGTTATTTAATTAGATAGATATATGACATTGTTCGTGGTGGTGCGGTATCACGTCTTATATTAAATTATATATATGTAGAAGACATTGCAAAATTTAAATTAAACAATTTTTATCTTCAGAATTGGAACAGAATTAGAAAATGTTGGTGTAACATAAACAGCGTAATATAATATAATAACAAACGCATATAATAATCAAAAGGAGATGAAAAGGACGATTATTAGTCCAATAAATTAAATTTAATAAGATTTCGGTATAATAATTAAGAATTAAATATTATAAATGAATCACTTTTTAAACAAATGTATATCAATTATTCGTTTTTCTTAAAATATTTCTTTATAATTTAGAACTATTCTCAATATATATAAATGGTAAACATGGTAATTGATGTTCTTACGCGAAAATATTCAGAAATCTACCCAATGTAATTTTCTTTTGAATAGTAATTTCTATAATAAATTTCCCGCAGATTATATTTTTACAAAAATCTAACAAGAAATATCGATATTATTAGAAATAAGGAACTATAATATTAGATTTACCAAAAAAGATTATTAATTGTATCAAGTCAGTTATAAAACAATTCATAACATCTTAATATCTGAAGAAAAACCATGAATATGTTAAAATATATCACACAAAAAATAGTTTACAAGTTGAAATAAATAATATTCGAATTTTTCTGATTTATAAACTCTTCAATAAAAACCTATTTTCTTAAAATCCGCATTTATCTATACGTTTCATTTCGTCATATTGGATATAGGTGATTTATAGGATTCTGTATATTGATTAAAAGAGTCATATCACATTCAATAAATTTTATAGGAAATAAAAATATATATATATATATATATATATATTCACAAACCTGTATCCATATCCGTCGGAAAATAATTGAAATATTGTTGGTAAATTCTTAATGAAAAAGAATTCGATTTTTTTTTTAATTCTTTTTCATAAAATAATAACTTTTGCAAATTAAATTGTAATCATTCTCAATAATAATAATAAAAAATAAAATAACATCACATAAAATCCATTTATAAATTCAATTAAATTATATAAAAATTAATTCCCGAATCATTTTTGAAAAATTTATATATAATCTTGCATAATTAATTATTAAAAACACTCGCATTAAATTATCATTTATATATTCATATATATATATTTATTATTTATATGCACAGAACAATTAATCGTTCTTCTGATATATATTAATTTATTTATAATAATCTATTTATTGATGAATAATTATTATTAAACCGTGAAATAACTTAACAATATACACATAAAATCACATGTAATAATAATAATAATAATAAAATAATATTAAAGAAAGACAGCAAAATAAAAGCAACAAATAATTAATTTATTATATTTTCAACATTAATAATAAAAAAAAAAAAAACACAAAAAAAAAACCAAACAAATATACATTTAAATTAAAAAAAAAAATTATTATTATTATTATATATATAAATCTTGTTGTAAACACTTTGAAAATCCATCATGTGTATAAACGCATATGAAAGCTACTTAACACTAACTGCTGATCACAGGTCAACCGTATGTGATTTTAACTTATCCGAATCCTATTCAAATTCACAACATTACACATTTTTTTTTTTTAAACTGATCTTTATATATATGTTATTTTACATATTGATATACAATTTATATGTATGTACATATGGTACAGAAAAAAAAATTATTAAATTCATGATCCACACAAAAAAGTCTATACGCGTTTATATTGTCACATCGCATATATTCATAAACATTTAAGTACTTACTATATATGTTTTATACTGATTTTACTTTATACAAAACATCCATATAAAAATCCGATCACTCTATACAAATCGTGTATACTTGTTTTGATGCCGCATACACACATATTAAGAACACTCTGCTTAAAGATCGTATAATTGTATATATGTAAAATGAAAACAAAATAAATGATAAAGATTTTTCTTATATGCATTTCTAAGATGCTGATTTGTGTTTGTATGGACCACAACAAAACATATATTACAATACTTAAAAACATATATACAGATTTTATAAGAAAAGATGTTGTAAAAGTTAAGTCATATATATATATATTTAATAATGTGGTAAGATTTGTATATATGAAATAAATGTATACACAGAAGCTTTTATATATATTTAACTGATCATTATTTAAGATCATCATAATATATTATTGTATATGTTTAAATAAATGGATAAGTATATATTTATGGATGCGGATTAAAAAAAAAATTAAAAATGTTTAGCAAATACAAGGCGGAGTCGAACCTTTGAACCAATCTTAAAAATAAAATTTATTAATAAAACAAAAAAAAACGGTTAAAGGTGGGGAATATTGAAAATGGTCGATTTCATCATTTATTATATAGTTATTTATATATCTTTATTTTTGTATATATTAATTTTCATAATGTATATATATTATATAGGATTATAGTTTGTAAAAAAAATTAAATAATTAAGTGCACAAAATATTATAAGTTATGAAATTTGTGGTGTGTATTTATTATAGTTATATATGAAAAGTGTATATATATTTAATCAACAGGTAATCAAAAAGGCGTATGAAAGTATTATATAGACAGAAAAAATATATATAGTTATTATACAATTCAAATTTTATGCGATATTTCAATGCGATTATGTGTACAGTTTTAATAACCGCGTAAAAGAATAATAAGTATATTTACCAATTTAAATTATGTATATATATTAAAAAGCACCAATTATTATAAAGATTTTTTTTTTGTAATCAATACATTTATGTAATATAAGTTTAATATATTTATAGATCTTAAAAATCGATATATACTTTAGACTCATTAACGCGAGTGCAAACACTTGAGATTTCTCTGTTTAAGTAAATATATATACTGATAAACGTTTGTAAAGCATGATTAGAGAAAAAATAATGTATAGGCGAATATTTTCATTTCATCTATTCAATCAATCAGATGTCACAAAAAAGCATTATATGCGGAATTTGGAGATATTCAAAAGTTATATCATATATTATTCAAATTAATTGTAAATGTAGTTTAATTGAAATCATTAAAGAATTTTTATAATTATATATCTGCAAAAGCCAATCAGTTCTTGGTTTCAATATTTGTTTTTGGTATAATATCTTTATAGAGAATATTTCCTTTGTATTTAGATAAAGTTCTGTATATTATTTATAAATTTACAAGAGTTTAAGAATTTGCTAAGTAAAATCAGAATTTTTGTATTATGGTTATTGTATTGTTTAATAGAAAATTTTATAGCGTTCAGTTTTTCTCACTTATTCAAATTAAAATATTTGTTATAGCTAATATGCAAATATTTACCGCCGGTATTGGCATTATCCGCATCCATATATGTGGCAATTCACTTTATACATTTTCTTGTCCATTATTTATACTTTCTTTTATATTACATATAAAAATATACATTATTTTAAGTTGATTGATGAAATGCATTTATGCATAACTTCCATTTGAAATTATTAGACGTAACAAACAAAATAAAAAAATAAATAAATAACAAATGAGATGCATCCGCTTAAATGCATTTATATATATATGAGTATATAATAAAAAAAAAAAGGCACACGCTATACAACCTATAGTAAAACAAATATTAGTTAGTATATATATTTGTGAAATGATTATTTTAAAAAAATTAAAATTGGAATTTAAAATTTTTTATAAGTTAAATTTTATAAATTTAAAAAAAAATGTATGTTTTTGAAATATAATAACATTTATATATAGTATATATGGAATAAGTTATTATATAAAATATTGCTTATATAGAGAATTATATATATATAGAAAGAAGAACCATTACCGTATTAAAAATATTATACAAAAATACCCACCAAAATAAATTTTTGTGTTCAATATATATGAGCTAAAAAGGAAAATAAAAACTACAAATCACAGTTTTGCTGCGAAGCGTTCATTCATTCATCCATAAACAAATACGAAAAAAAAATGAACATTTCTTTTAAAATGTTTTTGTAAATTTCAAATAACTTGCATTTTATCAATAAACTTTATGTATAAATACTCTTTTATATGTAAATGTAGTAAATATTTGGTAAAAGAAAATTTCAAAAAAATATTCAAGTATTATTACTCCAGTATAATATAACATATTAATTGTTTAATTAAAATTAATAATTGTAATGAAAGATTTGTGTCAATTTGTATACATAAGTTTGGTTACTTGCTTAACTTATATATATATAAAGGAAATGCATCTACCAATTAATTAGCGTTCACTGCCAATTGTGTTTTATTTTCAATCTGAACCAGCAGATTGCATTGGCGATGTGGTGTGGGTAAAGATTTCTCGTGATGATCCGAACGATATAGGATATTCTGAAAAGGTATACGTGTTTAAAAACATAAAATATTCAACAAAAAAAAATTTTTTTTCGAACAAAATTTTCCGGAAAATTCAATTTTCCAAATCATAATTTTTTTTAATTATAAAACCATGAATGAAAACTTTCAATTGTTCAATTTCTTTGAATTATTTAAAAACTCAAGTAAAATTTGAGAATCGATTGATTTTTTCAAAACGTGTATAGAACTGAAAATGTAAAACAATAATTTTTTGGTTGTCATATAAAAAAATTGAACAAATTTTCAAACGCACTTTTTGACTGCGGAAAATCTTTTGAACCTATGATGGGAATTCAAAATTTTCTTTTATGAAAAATTATAGAAATTGATTGTGTTTTCAAATAGTGCAACAAAGAAAATGACAATTGGAAGAACACGATATTGACGTAATTTGAAAAACTCAAAATTTAATTTTGCGGAAAATTGTTTTTCTGTACTATAATTTATCAAATATATCAAAAAATATCAAATAAATGTTCTACACTTGTACGAACCACCATCGAGCCGCATAAGTACGTTTCCGATTATCAGTCATCAGAAGTATATTTTACAATAAAGAATAAAACACATGCTTTATTTGTGCATTTAAATAAATCAATATATGAATTTTCCTATTGTTAATAAAGATAATAACCCGTATATGCGTATATAAATATATCAAAATAAAACAAAAATATATTTCTGACTTATGTTTAATCACTTTCTGCTTAAATTCACTTTATATATATATATATATAAATAATTCTTATTATAGAAAGTGATTTGATTCTTTTATTATATTGTGCATTGCAAAAATATTTTGAAATTCTATAGTATATCATACCTATATATATTCTAAAGTATACGAAGTAAAAAAACAATCATAAATGTATACATTAAATTTTTATATATACAATATATGATCTATACAATTATATGTACTTAAACAATATTCTTTATATATATATATATAATTTTACTTACATGTTCGGCGTACTTGTGTATATATTATGTTGAATTGTTGAGAAAAATCTTCTGATAAATGATTTTAATCAAAGAGGCGGTCGATATGTTTTGTTAATCGACCAAATTATATTTATCTATGTATAACTTTCATCATATACATAAAAAATATTATTTTATATGTCGGCCTGTCATCACTCTATCTATATATATATACAGAGTTCTTCATAATATAAATATATATACACATTTTAAATTATATGACTTTTTTTTTAGTCCTTTTTTTTCTTCGTTGATGCAATGAGATATATTTATATGTATATACCTTTATGAGTTCATGTTCATATATGTTATATATGTATATATGCGAACATATATTTAATTATTTTTACGTAAACGAATATAATAACATTAACGAATAAGAGTAAAAGAATGAATATACATATATAAAGTTGTTATTTGATTGTTTTAATGTGCATCTTATATATATATATACGAAGATATTATACAGATATAGAAGTTCTAATTAGAAATATATATTATTCTATATATACATTTGTATAATAATATTTGCATATAGACTTGCAAAATATATTCATTATTTTTATAGTTATGCGTCTATATTCTATTTTTATAAAATCCATCTTAAAATTTAATTAGACATAAAACCGTTTGGGAATGTATATAATATATATATATATATATATATATATATATTTTATAATTTAATATATATATACTTAAAATAATATTGCTACTGTATTTGTATTTGTATATATATATTATAAGAAAATGTGACTATATATATTTATGAAATTTCTTAAATATAATTCTTTATTTTATTAATTTTTTATATAAGAATATATACGGATGTTTTACACACAAGTTTCCAGTTGATTATATATTTAAATATAACGTACGGATTTCAAATATTATTTATTAGCAGATTTTATGTCGCGTTATATTTTATTTAAAAAAGCAAGTATGTATACCTATAGTTGAAATAAAATTGTTATCTTAATAATATCATTATAACGAAAAAAAAAAACATCTTGTCATAGAATTAAGATAAATCACAGTATTATAATGCTCTTTTAGTTCGATGCACATCAACACTATCTGTATGCATATATATATATATATATGCATGAACGGCATGAAATTGTTTATATTAAATGGATATATGTATAAAATTGAGACTGTTGTTGGAAATTTGCTTATTTTTCGCAACTCGGCAGCTATAAAATGAATCTAATCGTGTGGAAGATTTGTTATATGGATTGGTTTTTTAATAAAATTCAATAGCAAATCAATTTTTCATCCATATACCAAAAAAAGGCAAAAAGGAAAGTAAAAATTCTGCAGTTTTCTATAAATATATTCCATTTCTTTTTATATTCCATTATATTCATCTATATATGGTATGATTGAATTTGCCGTTACGTGCAAGAATTTTCTTTCTCTCTATGTATATTAATTATCGATCAATAATAAAACAAACATTTTCTGTGATTAATAAATTTTCTTATATAATTATTAGTTTAGTATATATGGATTTTAAAACTTCTTTTGTCTTAAATAAAAAAAAAACATTATTGTCAACATGTTAATTATTCATTCATATATATTTATTTACAGTGTGTAATAACAACACAAAAGTTTTATGCAAGATTATGCTCATATGGCAAAATATAAAAATAAAATTTAATTTTCCATTTGTATTATGAAAAAAGAAATTTATATTAATCAATATATGCAATAATAAAAAAATTCGACGTATGTACAATTATATTTATATATATTTTATGACTATATAAATTTTTATTTTAATATTAACGATTTAAAAAAGTATAAGTTTCAAAAGATAAGAAAATATGGACTTATTTATATACTTTTATTTGTTATAAAAATTTAACGAATCCATATATTATATATATTATACATAGAATGATAAAGAAAATTTATAAGATTTCCGATATAATAAAAAAATTTTGAATTACAAGTATATTAACATTTCGATTGCTATACACACATTTTTCTTTTAATGCAGATTTTATTACAGTAGTTATATTTTATTATACTTATTCTTATATATGCAATTATAAAATCGCAAATGAAATTATTATTATAACTATTGATATTTATAATATTAAATATACAACGTTTTTACTTGTATATATAACGTATTGTTAATAATATAATTTATTCAAAGTTTAAAATGTATATAATATGCATATATAAATGAATCAATTTAAATTTTAAAATCAATTTCCCACATTTATAGAACAAACAACAACAAAAATTTGCCTATATTCATATTTTTCTATAAATATACAATAAAATATATAAATACCAATAATTTAATAAATAATATATATGTATTTATTTAAATTAAAATTATTATACTTTTTTTTTATTACATCTCTATATATAGCAATTGTAGTTTTAAATGTAAATGTAAAAAGTATATATAAATTAAATACTTTGCGACAGTATCGAGCAAAACAGATTAAAATAAAAAAAATGCAATATTTATTTTTTACAAAATTACATATTCAGCTGCGATGAATTCAAAAATTCTTCATAAATATACAATATTTTAAATTTCAGATAATTTTGTAATTTTTCTGATTTCTCGGTTTTCTCGGGAACTTATATATATATCCCTCACGTATTTTTGGAACTGTGAATAATTCGAAAAACGTATATAATAAGTCTCTCTGGTACTGTATCTAAGTATTTAGAGTATATAGAAATACCAATAAAAATTGCAGAAAAAAAAACACGTCAAGAGGATAACTTAAATACAAATATAAGCAATTACGGGATTGCAATTTATTTTACTTAATTCTAGAAAAACTGGATGGATTTCTATCGGAAGGGATGTAAAAATGATTAAATAACAGAAAAATATTTGTAAATGTTATTTTTCCCATTTACCAAAATATCCAAAATTTCAATTATTTATATCTATCGCTTAAACCTTATGCTTTGAGATAAACACAAATGATAAACATAATAAAATTTGAAAAATTTGCATGAACGAGGGAGTACTAAAAACGATGTTCTATCTAAAAACTACCTTATATTTTCCAATTAATCCGCCAATATTATTACATTTTTAGTTATATATAGAAACTCTATTATGAAACGTGGATGAAACGCAACTAATAAGTCACATTACGTATACCGTATAAGTGTGCTTATAAAATCGGTTAACGATCATAAAATATATATATATATATATATATCGGTTTTTTATTTTATTCCTATATGTATAATACACCTTATACGATTTAATATATACTTATAGATTAGTTTACTTTATTTATAACTATTACTTTGTAATTTGTATATATATAAGATTATAAGTAGAATATATAAGTCATATATATATATTTGTAAATAAATATATACACAGGCATTCATTCATATGTGTTTTTGATACACGAATGCTTAACTAATGTTTTCAATGTTCCATAACAAATTGTTAAATTATACATATAAACATAATAAATGAAAGAAAAAATGATTGTGACAAAATAAATATATACCCATATGTATATTCCGAAGCATAAATATATTTATTCAAAGTTTAGCAAGTTAATTACTAAATAAAAATATATATATATGTATGTAAATATAATAAAGTCTCCGATTAGCAATGGTCATATAATTAAACTTATACAATTAATATTAAAAAAAAAAAATTTGTATATGGTATTATATGTAAAATACGATAATGCACTTATTATATATTCACAATATTTTCGTTTCTAATATATAAAATCAAGAATTATTTATATAGATTTCAATATAAAAATTTTTATCCCTTTTCCATAATGATTTTGATTGTGATTTTGACCATAATGATTTTGATTGTGTAAATATTTTATAGGAGAGCTAGAAATACTTGGAACCTTCTTTATGTCTATATTATCTTATATTATCTAGATTTTTAGAATTACCAACAATATACATTGATTGTTGTATAACTATATTTTAAATGGTATAAGTCTGATTCTTAGCCCATATTTCACGTGTATTAAACTCCTGTATATAAAGAACCTTACGATTACAAATTAATTGATTATAAAACTAATTAATTTTCCACAAACAAAAAAAAGTATAAACTATAAATGAATTAGTAAAACAAAAAAATATTAATTATGTTATGGATATATGTAATAATGAATGTCTATCTCAAACATATACAATGTATATAAATACGAAAAAAAACGGAAACGAGTAATTAAATATATAATATTAAACAATTAATTATTCACCATATACAATAATAATATAAAATAAAATAAATAAATGTGTTTTTGGTTTAATTTTTTAATTTTATTATTTATTTATAAAATTTAACTCTTATCCATTTTTTCATGGAAAAAATGTTTAATACAAAAAAAAAGTGGTTAAAAAAAATTATATTTTTGTATATGATATGTGATTGTCAGTTGTCATTCATGTTTCATAAATTCATATAACATCTTAAAAAACCAAAATATATTTATATGAGTTAATGTTATAAAAATCCATAATGTTGTAAATATATGCATTTTTTTCTAAAAAAAACTCTGTATATATGTATGATGAAATGCTTTAGATAAATTATATTCTATATATCTATTTATGGTTAAGAATTTTACAAAATATATATATATTTGTCGTATGCAAAACATATGCACTCTTCCCCAATTCATATATATGCATATATCATATATAATTATATATGCATTACTTTTTTTTTTATTTTGCACTTTATTATATTTAAAAGATTGATGGATTTTTATGGAAATATTTTTTTTTTTCCTTTTTAAAGAACTGAAAGGATTCTGCTGATAATATAATAATGTATATAAATAAAAATTTTTAATTTATAAAGCGATCTACTCACCAGAAAATTCACACAATTCATATAAATATATATATATAATATTAAGAACAAGAAGGAAAATTAAAAATTTAATCAAAGTTTAATTGAAAATTTCATTGAAAATTGACGGAAAACTTAATGAAATTGAAGAAAATTTAAAGAAATAAAACGAAGGATTAAAATTTAACCCTTTATAAGTAAATTAAATATCTTTTATATCTCAACGGGAAAACTGTTTTTTCTTTTATATACCGGAAAATGTTCTTTATATACGAATGGAAAACTGTAAATAGATTTTTTTTTTGTTACAATTTTCAAAGATTCCCAGTAATATAAAAAAACAAACATACCTGACATCTGTCAATGAATAACCAATTTCGAAATCCAAATTCAATCTAAATGGTATAAAATTGATTTTATTCGTATTTCATTTTTCCAGGGAATAAATTGTCGATTCAATTTGGACATTTGAACGAATCGATGTATTGTTTTCCATCATTTTTTTTGTTTACGTGCGTGGTACAGCCATATATATATATATATATATAAATATAGGTTTGTGTTGTTATTTTTATTTTATATATATACATTTCTTTTGTTATTATTATTATTTATTTTGATACCGGGCAAACAGCTGTTTTCGTTTTCGTTTGGTTGTTTTTATTTTTTTTTTGTTTTCTTTTTTTAGTTTTTTGGTTATTTTTAATTTTCACACACAATTTTCACATAATTTTTCAGGAAAATTAAATATTTTCAAAGTGATAATAATAATTATTTTTATATAATATTATTATATATATATATATAGTTCGGACGGTGTTGTGTTGATACACACGTATTTATTTTATTTTTTTTTTCATATATTTTGTGATGTGATTTAGTTTTTAATTTTCTGTTTTCGATGAGAGTGGTTTTTTGTGTTTTAAATGCACGCGTCTATATGAATTCGAATTAAAAAATTATGTAATTTTAAGAATTTAAATAAAAATAGAAATTGTATTTTATTTTTTTTTTTTAATAAATTATTTGTGAATTGTTTTTGGTTAAATCAAAAGTGAAAAAATAATATATAAATACATTTGAAAGTTTGAATAAAAAATAAAAAAAAAAGATCAATACAAAATATGGGCTTATTGGTGTATTTTGTTGCGTTGGCCCATTTATTGTATACGCCGTTTACAAAAGTCGAAGAAAGTTTTAATATTCAGGCTATGCATGATATTATTTATCATCAATTTAATATATCACAGGTATATATATATATTATAATCAATCAATCAATCAATAAATTTTATTCATAATATATATATCTATATAATAATATGAATATATATATACACAACACTCCATCGTATATATCATCATCGATAGAGTTTATTTTTTATATTTATTTATTATAAACTGTTGACTTTATATATATATTTTAGTTGCTTATGTTTGTGTTTGTAAATGTTTTACTTTTATTTTTAATTCGTCTATTTTTCATTTAATATATATATATATATATTATAGAAAATTGTAAACATAGAAAAGATTTGCAGTATATTTTTAGATAAAATTTGTTAAAATATTTTTATTACATTCATTTGAAATGAAAGCAAATTATTCAAACAAAAATTTTTTTTTTGTTTGGTATAGAATTTTAATTTTAATATAATTTACAATCATATGATTTTCATTTAATTTATATTCGATTTTCCTGTAATACATTGTGTTTATATAATTATTTGTATGATTTAATTGCGTTCATTATTTTCATGTATCAATCATCATATATATGTATATAGTTTTCCTGTTTAAATCTCATTTGAATTCTAAATTCATTAGTGGCCGTTTGTCTTTTGTATATATATATTTCAAATGTATCTTTCAATAGAGTATTCCGAATATCCTATATAACTTATTAAATTAATTTAAAAAGTTTTATTTATATTAAATATACAAGATACAAAATTATTTTATTATTATTAGATAAATAAATCATTTTAATCCCAATTTTATACAGTATGATCATCATGAATATCCAGGTGTTGTACCACGTACATTTTTAGGTCCACTTATATTATCATTATCGACTGCACCATTTGCAGCAATTTTTCAGTTATGTGATATTAATAAATTTTGGACACAATACGTAGGTAAGTACACGTTTGTTGATTACAAATTATTTAAGGTTTATTAAATTAAAATTAATTTTATCTTATTATTTTCAGTACGATTAATATTAACTGGATATGTGGTATTCAGTTGGACAAAATTACGTGATTCAATACATCAAAAATTTGGAATTCAAGTATCAATTTGGTATACATTAATAACAATATCACAATTTCATTTTATGTTTTATATGAGTAGACCATTACCAAATATTATGGCATTACCATTAGGTAAATTTTGTGTATTATAATATTTAACAAATGTATATTTTATAGGATAAACAATATAACTTATATGCATTCAATTGTTTATAATTTTCAGTATTGCTAGCTGTAAATTATTGGTTACAAAAAAATAATTTTTTATTCATATGTTTTTCGGGTGCATCAATTATTATATTTCGTTCAGAATTAGCCATTTTATTTGGATTATTTCTATTGTATGACATTTATTATAAGAAAATTACCGTACAAGAGTGAGTACATATTTTATTTTTATATATAGTTTTTCTCACAGCTAACTAAAATTTCAATTAATTTATCTACCAAATTATAAAAAAGAAACCCATCCATTCAATTGATATATATATATTCAATGATTCATTAATTCAAATTGTATTAACAAAATCAGATTTGTTATGGTCGATGCAAAGCCCTGTAGAAATTTGATTTGATTGTTTAATTAATAATTTAAATGTATATAAATAATTGATAAACTTACAGAAAATACTAATTCTTTATCAATTCGGAATAATCCACATGCTGTAAGTGTAAAATTTTGTTGAATTATTTGTATTGAAAACAATTCAATCTATAGAAAATAGAAGCAACCAAAAATTTGATATATTTAATTTGTATTACATTACATTTTTTTATGTATTTCCAATAATTAACTTACACTCTTTTGAAAACGTTTATCTGCATTACCGAAAGTAAATGCATGTAGTATATCACCGGTACTGTTAAACTGAAAATATAAAAATAAATCGCTATAATCAATACTATATGCATTATATTGATTAAAAATATATTTAATACTTACTTCGTCTTTTAATTTCAAACAATTTTTACACAATTTATATAAGTATAATGAAATAACAAATGTATAACAATTAATATTAAAACATAGCAATATAATGTCCGTGCTCAGCGCATCGTGTTTGGTTATAATATTATGTATAACACTATAGCTTAGGTATGTCTTTTTTGCCGATATACAAAAATTAAAAATAAACAAAATTATAAAATTAGCTTTGATGTAATCAATAATTAATACAGTTTGGTACATTTATACCTGAAATATTATAATTGCATATAAATAAACCATATTTGCTAGCAGTTGTAATGAATACAATTGATTAATGCAAATTGTTGCATTACAAAATTCTCCATATATCAATGATAATTCATCAATTCGTTCACTTGATATACAAAATGCGTGCATACGTGAATAGTGACTTTTTTCAGGTATTCCCATAACATTTGCTTTTGTCTCGTTCATAATTTTATATAGATTTTCATTCATTTTTCGTATAGAATAATATATAATGTTAATGGTTCGTAAAAACGAATATGGTATTATAATTTCCATATAATATGAAATCGCTACAAATGGTAAAAAACTCCCATCATAATTCGAATGTATAACATTCATATAATATGTAAATTGTTGTAGTATTGCGAAAAGACCACACGAACAGATAAAGGAATTTTGAAAAAATGACCATATCACTTCTATCCAATATTCTCGATGGTTTATTTGCAATATGGATTGTAATTTTATTTGTAAATTGTTTATTCGATTATATTGTTCAATAATTTTTAATATATTTATCCATTGGGAAAGATACATAAACAAAAATGTTATGGCACCCACAAAAACATAAATAAATGCAGTTATTAGCCTTCCATTTCCAAATATATTTGTAAATTTTCTATAATACACTATAGCAAATGAAAAATAAAATACTATCGAATAGATTAATAATGTTTTTGAAAAGTAAACACTCTTCGTTTTCGTATCATAACGAAATGGTGCAATACCAAAAATTACATTAAAATAATGATGTATTTGTAAAATTCCATTATACACATTCTTTAAATTGAACATTTCACTTTAACTATAAACATACTATCGAACACCATTCTTTATTAAATAAATAACGTTACATATATATGGGCAATATTATATATAGAACTACATTATTTACATTATAATACGTTAAATAAATTATTTATCATATTCGTACATATGCATAATGAATAATGATGTGATAATTAATTATGTTTTGATAATTTATTAATATACAGTAACTATGTGATAATTATATATTTATATCCGATTGAGTGATGGAAAATATACATGTGTATTTTTTCTAGGAAACCAAACACAACATTCACAGTGTTGTCAGGCATGGTTTAGTATTTGTGTGTGTTATTATTTCACTGAGATGTTTTTGCGTGAAAAACCCCCAGAATAATTCAAAAAAATAAAGTTCAGATAATAACAAATAATCAAAATTTGTAAAAAAATATTATTAACAATTTGTCTAAAACAAAAATCATCAAAAATTCGGAAAGAATCGCAGACATTTAAATAAAAACGGTGTTAATCGCCAATTGAAAATTTTCCTGAAAATAAAATGAATAATAAACACACACACATTAAAATTCATTTATTGCCGTTTCATTAATTCAAATTGAACTAAAACTATTAAATTGGACACAATAGATGCGAACGCCTATATGTAAATTAGAAAAAATAATATACCTAATGTAGAAATTATTCCCATAGATAAGTGTATAATTTTATAAGTTTATTCAGCGATTATGACTTACTGAAAATACTAATTCTTTATCAATTGAAAATAATCCACACGCTGTTATTGTAAAATTTCGTTGATGCACTTGCAGTGAAAACAGTTCAATCTTTGAATAATTAATAATGTATATTCAGTATTTAATCATTTTGAGTTATAGTTAATTGTTCTACATATATGTATATTCACTTACACTTCTTTGAAAACGAATATCTACATTGATAAATGTAACGCTATGTAATATTTTATTGGTTTCGTTAAACTGCAATCATAATTTAACAAAATGTAATTATAATTTATCCAACCAAACAAAATGACATTAATTTTTTTTTTACGTACTTCATCCTTTAATTTTGAACAACTTTTACATAGTCTATATAAATGTAATGAAATTCCAATAGCATAACATATCGTGTAGAATAAAAGTATTGCACTTACTGATAGTGTTAAATCATACATTATTATATCCATTATAATTAAACAACACAGGAAAAGCTTAAATTAAATGTGTTTTTTTGTGTATTAAGGTTCAAAAAAAACTATAAATACGTAAATCTTTCCCGAAAATACCTGAATTATTACAACCGCATATAAATAAATCATACTCGCCATCAATTGCATGGAAAACAATTGATTAATGGAAATAGTTGCAGTAGAAAATTCTTCATAAATTAACGATAGTTCATCAATTTTATCGCTCACAACACAAAACATTTTCATACTTGAATATTGACTTTGTTTAAATGGCATTTTATTATTATTATTCGTCATTTTAATGGTCTCATTCATAAATATTTGAATTTGTTGATTAATTTTTTTAATAGAAAAATTAATAATATTTATGATTCGTAAAAATGAATATGGTATTATAATTTGTATAAAATATGAAATTACAATTAATATTAAAAATAAATTATCCTCATTTTTTTCGACATGCTGTATAAAAAGATGTAACTTGCTAACAATACCAAATAGACCTAAAGTGGTGGTAAAACAATTTATAAAAAATTCCCATATAACATTTTTTAAATATTCTCGATTATCTATTTGAAGTTGACGATGTAAACGTAATTGTAATTTTTCTAATCGATTATATTGTTCGATGATTGTTAGCGTTCCGTTCCATTGTGAAATGTATATTGTAAAAAATGTTAATCCACCCAAGTAGACATAAACTAATGTAATCAATGGGCTTGTATTTACAAGAATACCGAAAAATTTTCTCGTATAAACAATTGCAAATGTTATATAAATTATAATGGAATAGAAAAATATTGCTTTAGAAAATCGATAAACATTATTTTTAGCGTCATATCGATATGGAGCAATGCCAATAATAACATTAATATAATGATGAATTTTTACAATTATATTGTAACTGAATGCTAGATTAAACATTTTCTTATTTTAGCAATGATTTTTGGGATTGTTTATAATTTCTTTTTTTTTGTTATATTTGATTTACTGATTTCCTACAAAATACTAATTGTTTATAATTTCTTTTTTTTTTGTTATATTTGATTTACTGATTTCCTACAAAATACTAAATTCGAAAAAAAAATGTTTTTCCAATTTTTATTACATCACACATTTCATAATTAATTATTTAGACGGTTTAATTTTATATCTAATGTTTAGGTATGTTTATGTACAGGTATATGAATATAATTATTGTTTAATTTATTAATTTATATAACAATGATTAATATTTTATGAATTTTTCTCATTAATATTTCATTTGGATATTTATTTTTATATATATAAGAAGTTATAATTGAAATGATAATTAATAATTGCATACAAATAATAAATTGTGAATACCTTTATATAAATATAGATCATAAGTGATTAATATAATCGAAACAATTCATTTTACAGTTTGTTTCAATAGCAATATATATAAATTAAATATATCATTATATAGTTTTAACTTTAGTTATAGAATATCTTCAAATTTGAATGGTTTAACCATTTATTACATATATTGCAATTGAAACCAACTGTAAAATGAATTGTTTCGAAAACAAAAATAATTAATTGTGTGCCACATTGACTAATTATAAATCCATTTACTGTTCGAATTTCATTAAAGTAAATTGTATTAAAACTATTAAATTAGCAATTGTTGATGAAAAAGCCTTAAATAAAATAAATAATTAAAAAAGGTTATTATTATATTAATTAAAATATTATTAATATAATTACAGAAAATACTAATTCCAAATCAATACTAAATGCCCCACCGGCTGTTATCTTAAAATTTCTTTGAATTATTTGTAATGAAAAACTTTCAATCTTAAATGTATTAAAAACGAAAAAAAATAATTAATGTTTTCTATTCGGAACGTTAAAATGTAAATTTTACACTTCTCTGAAAACGTTTGTCCACATTATAAAATGCATTTTGATGTAACAGTTTACCGGTATGAGTCACCTAGTTTTGTTTTTTATATATGAAATGCAATAATACTAATTAAATATATAAATATAGGTATATTATTTATTTTTATTTTACATATACCTCATCCTTTAATTTATTACACCCTTTGCATAACTTAATTAACACAGTTAATACTGTTATGGTATAACAACTCATGTAAAGTATGAACCATGATTGTATATCAATACGTAATTTAAACATTTCCATTAGCGTAAGACCGATTAAAAAAAACTTTATAAAAATATATAGAAAATGTAAAATAAAATTTTATATTGACATCAAACATCCTGAGACAAAAATAAAGTTGTAATAAAGCCCATCCAATTTCTTTTGCCTGGTCATCAGGTATAGATATACATGGAACATAGAATATAATATATATATTAGGTTGTCTAAAAAGTATATGCTATATATTAGGTTGTCTAAAAAGTATTGATAATTTTTTTTACAAAATTCAAACGATTTTTTTATATATTTCAAATGAACTTTATTAAACCAAATATGCGCCGTTTTGATCGATGACCCTTTGCCATTTTTCTGGTAAAGACATTATCCCATCACTGTAGAACTTCTGTGTTTTCTGGGCAAAAAACTGATCCAAGTGCATTTTGCAGTCCTCTGCGGAATTTAATTTTAAACCATTAAGGGAGTTCTGCAGAGACCGGAACAAATGATAATCTGAAGGTGCAAGGTCCGGGCTATATGGTGGATGCATTAAAACTTCCCAGTCAAACTCTCTCAGTTTCTGCCGAGTCATCAAAGATGTGTGTGGTCTGGCGTTGTCATGATGGAACACAACACCCTTTCGATTGATTAATTCTGGACGTTTTTTTTAATCTCGTGCTTCAATCTTGTTAATTGTTGACAATAGAGATCGGAATCAATGGTTTGACCGGGTGCGCTTTAAAAATCATTCGCTTTAAAAATGACTCGTTTTCGTTCCTTTTAAACAGCGTTTCGCAAATGGAATTTCGGTTCATTAAATTGTTTTGTGTTAATTCATGTGGTACCCAAACATCGAGCTTTTTCTTGTATCCAGCCTTTGTCAAATGGTTTAAAACTGTTTGGTGATGGATGTTTAGTTCTTTAGCGATATCATGACTGCTTACGTGTCGATTTTCTTCAATTTTTGATATGATTTCATCGACTTTTTCAGTGATTGGTCGACCAGAATGAGGTGCATCTTTGACATCAAAATTACCGGAACGAAATCGAGCAAACCATCTATAGGCTGTTAATTTTGAAAAAGTTCCTTCACCGTAAACTGCACAAATTTGTGCATGTGCCTGCGTTGCATTTTCACCTTATTCATAATAAAATTGTAAAATGTATCGAATTTTTTCACTAATTTCGCTCATCTTTAATGCACTACAACTTTTAAATGACTAAACAAATTTAATTTTTTTTTTATCTACGAAATGTCATTTTTCGAACATATGTTAGTGTTACCTGATCAGATTAGTACTACTTGAAATATTCAATTATAATGACATCTATTTATAAAAATTATCAATACTTTTTCGACAACCTAATATAAGCGGGAGTGATTGATTTAACCTGATACAATGACATTTTTTGAAAATTTTAACATATATACATTAAAATGTGTACATACTTCTATTATTACAATTGCATACAAATAAATTAGATTGACTAGTAGTTGGACAGAAAATAATCGATTCATTGTTAAAAATAATATACAAAATTCATCATGAATTATTGCCAGATCATCAATGCGTTCACTGAATTTACAAAATTTATTCATTTGCACATAAACACTTTGTTGTAATGAATGGTTTTTGGATGCTTCATCGAAAATCTCAGCAATTTTTCTATTAATATTTTTTATTGCAAAATATACAAAGTGCACGATGGCTCCAAATGAGTATGGTATCATTAATTGGATAAAATATGATATAACAACTAAACTTAAAAATAGTATATCTTTTTCTTCTTGCTTTGCCATTACAAAATGATGAAATATATTTATTAATCCATAATTAGCGACGCACATTAAAATTATTGTTTTAAAAAATTGTATTATCACTTCTTTATAATACTCTTCAACATTAATGTCAAATAAATTATATAATTTCGATTTCATTATTTTTAAACGGTTAAATTCCATTATAATTTGTTTATTATTCAACCAATTCATAATGTATATTATACAAAATACAATACCGCCTAAATAAATAAAAATCACTCCAACTAATGGATTATCTGAATCATTCGCAAAACTATTGAATTTAATTGGATAAATGATCATGTATAACGAGAAAATGAATATTGAATATATAAAATATAATTTTGAAAAACTATATGTATGCGATGTCATATCATAATGATAGGGTGTGAATCCTGTTACAACCCTAAATATATGCTGAAGTAATAAAATACAATTATTTATCTTTTCCAATTTAATTACGGACATCATTCATTTACAAACGTTGAACACTTTCTAAAACCATTACATTATAGATAAGTACATATTGATGTATATTGAAATATATTATAATGAATTCATATATTTATATAAATATTTCGTTTCTAATTAATTTGTTAATAAATTCTTGATTTCATCGTCTTGTGTATATAACTATAATATATTATAAATAGTTTATTCAAAAAATGTACACGTATTTTATTTTCCATGAAACCAAACACAACATACAAAGTGTTGTGAGACATGGTTTAGTTTTTGTGTGAGTTTTTATTTCAATGATTGTGAGATGTTTTTGATTAAAAACAAATGAACTAGAATAGAAAATATTGCCGGAAAAACACCAAAATATTAAAAAAAAATTATTTCAGATAACAAATAATCCAAATAATTTGTAAAAAATATTATTAACCATTGTTTAAAACAAAAATGATCAAAAATTAGGAATGATTCACAGACACTTAATAAAAACGGTGATAATCGACGATTGAAAATTTTCCTGAAAATAAAACGAATAATCAACGCACGTTTATATAACAATGATTAATATTTTATGAATATATCTCATTAATATTTCATTTGGATTTTTATATATATAAGAAGTTAACAAATGATTGAAAAGATAATTAATAATTGCATACAAATAATAAATTATAAATACCTTTAAATATATATTATAAGTGTTTAATATAATCGAAAAAAATTTAGTTTACAATTGGTTTCAATAGCAATATATAAATATATATATCATTATATAGTTTTAACTTTAGTTAGAGAATATCTTCAAATTTGAATGATTTAACCATTTATTATATTGATTTATAGTTTATTAAGGTAATATTTTATTGTTTCCATTTTGATGACTTTCAATTTCTTGACACAATTCCATTTTTTACGCCTTTGAATACAAATATTTATGAATTTATTAAAATTATTATCATAAAATAATTAATTGTGTGCCACATTGACTAATTATAAATCCATTTACTGTTCGAATTTCATTAAAGTAAATTGTATTAAAACTATTAAATTAGCAATTGTTGATGAAAAAGCCTTAAATAAAATAAATAATTAAAAAATGTTATTATTATATTAATTAAAATATTATTAATATAATTACAGAAAATACTAATTCCAAATCAATACTAAATACCCCACCGGCTGTTATCTTAAAATTTCTTTGAATTATTTGTAATGAAAAACTTTCAATCTTAAATGTATTAAAAACGAAAAAAAATAATTAATATTTTCTATTCGGAACGTTAAAATGTAAATTTTACACTTCTCTGAAAACGTTTGTCCACATTATAAAATGTATTTTGATGTAACAGTTTACCGGTATGAGTTACCTAGTTTTGTTTTTTAATATATGAAATGCAATAATACTAATTAAATATATAAATATAGGTATATTATTTATTTTTTTTACATATACCTCATCCTTTAATTTATTACACTTTTTACATAACATAATTAACACAGCTAATACTGTTATGGTATAACAACTCATATATAGTATAAACCATGAATGTATATCAATACTTAATTTCAACATTGCCATTAGGGTAAGACTGATTAAAAAAAACTTTTTAAAAAAATATGGATGATGTAAGATAAAATTTTATTGAATAACATTAACAAAAAAGAATTTGAGACAAAAATAAGGTTGTGATAAAGCCCATCCAATTTCTTTTGCTTGGCATTCAGTATAGATATACATAGAATACATATATTCTATATATATTATGCGGCGGTGATTGATTTAACCTGATACAATGACATTTTTGGGAAATTTTAACATATATACATTAAAATGTGTACATACTTCAATTATTACGACACCATACAAATAAATCAAATTGACCAATAGTTGAACAGAAAATAATCGATTAATTGTTAAAAATAATATACAAAATTCATCATGAATTATTGCCAGATCATCAATGCGTTCGCTTAATTTACAAAATTTATTCATTCTCACATAAACACTTTGCTGTAATGAATAGTTTGTGGATGCTTCATCGAAAACCACAACAATTTTTCTATTAATATTTTTTATTGCAAAATATACAATGTGCACGATGGCTGCAAATGAGTATGGTATCATTAATTGGATAAAATATGATATAACAACTAAACTTAAAAATAATATATCTTTTTCTTCTTGCTTTGCCATTACAAAATAATGAAATATATTTATTAATCCATAATTAGCGACACACATTAAAATTATTGTAGTAAAAAATTGTATTATCACTTCTTTATAATACTCTTCACCATTTATGTCAAATAAATTATATAATTTTGATTTAATTGTTTGTAAACGATTAAATTCTATTATAATTTGTTTAATATTCATCCAATTCATAATGTATACTATACAAAACACAATGGTGCCTAAATAAATATGAATCACGGAAATTATTGGATTCTCTTTAATATCAGCAAAAGTATTGAATTTAATTGGATAAATTATCATGTATATCGAAAAAATGAATATTGAATATACAAAATACAATTTTGAAAAACTATATATATGTGATGTCATATCGTAATGATAGGGTGTGTATCCAGTTACAACCCTAAATATATGCTGAATTAATAAAATACAATTATTTATATTTTCCAATTTAATTACGGACATCGTTTATTCACAAACTTTGAACACTTTCTAAAACCATCACATTATTTATAAGTACATTTGGATAGGTATATTGATGATATATTAGTAAATTCATATATTTATATATTTTCTAATTAAATTGTTAATTAATTTTTGATTTCATCGCCTTGTGTATAACTATATATATATATAATATTATACTCATATATATATATAAATAGATTATTCAATTGAGATATTAACACATAGCTTATTTATTATGACAATTATTATTGATTGTATAAAGGAATCTTAAATTAATATACGGTATACACATAAAATCCATATTTAAATGGTGAAGGAACGGCAATGCTATGTTTTTTTAACGTTATTGTTATTTTATATTAATACTTTACAAAAAAGCGATGTCTGTAGATATATATATATATCCAATATTTAACTATATTTCATCAATTCAAATTGTATTATAACAATAATATTTGCAACAATTGATGAAAATGCCTATATATAATAGATATTCAGATTATACAATCATTATATATACATCTTATAATGAATATAACATAGTATATAGGATTTTGTTGACTTACATCAAATAGTGAATTTAATTCAATTGGATATAATCCACAAACTGTTATTGCAAATTTTTGTTGTATTATTTGCAATGAAAATAATTCTATCTGAAATTTAAAAGAATATCAGTATTATTTGGATAATAATAAAAAAACGAATATGGTATATACAAACACTTTTTTGAAATCGTCTATCTGCTTTTAATAAAATACAATTATGTAATATTTCTCCTGTGTAACACATCTACATATATATAATCATATATATTTATTATAAAATAAATAGAACAAAACTTATATCGACTACTTAAAAAAATAATATTATAGTATTTAAACTCACTTCATCTTTTAATTTTGAACAACATTTACAAAATTTATATAAATGTAAAATTGTAGCAAGAGTATAACAAATGATATGAATAAAAAGCCAAATATCCAATTTAATATTTTTCATGTACACACGCATTACGGAATTATATATTAGAAATATCTTGGAAAATTTCAGAAATATATTTAACACATTAATATTGGTTTCTAAGTAAATGAATTATATATATTCATTATACCTGTATCAAAATATTTCCATACAAAAATGCTATATTTACTAATAATTGAACGGAATACAATTGATTAAATGAAATACTTAGATTACAAAATGAATCGTATAATACGGATAGTTCATCGATACGTTCACTTAATGCACAAAATGTTGTCATTCGAATGTATTCCTTCATGGGAACGCATTCATTGGCCTCCTTAAAAATAATTTCAATTTTCTGGTTAATTTCTTTTATTGAAAAACAAACGATTTGTATAATACGTTCATATGAATATGGTATCATCGTATGTAGAAAATACGAAATAAATACAGCTATTGAAAATGATAGATTTTTCATATTTTTTAAATCCATAAAATGATTGGATACATTTGTTACTCCATAAATACCGATTATGCATATAATTGAATCTTCAAGAAATTGTCTTATAACAAACCAATAATATTTATCACTATAACGCAGACATGTATTGAAAATTTTAAATTTTAATAATTGTAATCGATTTAATTCGATAACAATTCCATGAATATTTTTCCATTGCATTAAATAATTGACAATGATTGTTATTGCATTTATAAATATTAATATAATAAAAATAAAGGCATTTGTTTGAACATCAATTAAATCATAGAATGTTTTTGGATAAACGGCAATAAAAATAATAAAAAATACAATTGAATATATAAATAATAATTTGGAAATTTGAAATTGATTTCGTTTTATATCATAATAATATGGTGCATATCCAATTGTTGATATAACCAAATGATTAAATTGTATTATCATATCATAAATAATTTTTAATTTAATCATTATACAATATTTATTTACACTTTACACAAATTATATATATATATATATATATTTATTTATGTATATAAATTATTTGTAAACATTCACACAATCACCAAATATAAAACCAAAAAAAAACAAAAAAATAGAAAATATATGCTTAAAAACAATACAATATATATTAAAAGCAATATTGTTTTATTTTCAAATAACAATAATACTAAATTGGGTATATTTTCATATTTCATATTTATCATAAATATAATAGCATTAAATTAATTATATAATTAATTATATAATTATGTTTATTGATTGTTAAATAATATTCAATGATTCAATGTTCAATATGTTCGTCATAAAAAATTAATAAATTAACATCATAATTGGAAGTGAAATAAATGACATTTATATATATACACAGAACATATTGTTATGTTTATATTTGGTATACAACTAAAATAATAATACCAATGGTAAATTCGCACCCCATCACCCACCAAATCATTATCAATTTATATACTATTTATATACATATATGTTATTTTAGATTGATTGTACGTAAAAAAAAGTATATTTTATAGATTTCTTTCTATATATTAAAAAGTAAAATCGTGTAATAATAACAAAATAGAAATCATGCTATTATTATTAAAATTATTTTTCTATAATATATGATTTTATTAATTCCGTAGTTGGGAAAATTGTTTTATGCTTTATGACATTAGAATTTTGAATACTAAAATATTATAGAAAAATCACTTCATCCCATTTAACGGCAAATATAATTTTGTTTGTGGTGGTGTGGAATGACTTAAAAGTGGTTTTGTAAGACCAATAAACCAAAACATCAAATGTTTCACCGTCATGATCTCTGCTAACATTCAAATATATCTTTGACCAATTGAAAAATGTTTAAAAAAAAACTGATAAATGAAAATATAACTTATTTATTACTTAATGATTTTTTTAACTATATAACAATTAATAATGAATAAAACAATAAAAATGTATGTTGTAATTAATTTAAAAACAATACTATTATATTTTTTCAGTATAAGAAAAATATTTTGTATAATGTTTGATGTTTTAATATAAATTAATGCGGAAATTCTCTTTCATATTTTCAATTTTTTTTATCTACCAACCATAATAAACACTTATATTTTATATACTTATTGTCAATCCAATTTCTTAAGTTCTGTTTGTTTTAAAATATTAAATTGTGTTATAATGATTAGGTTCATTGCAATTGATGCAATAGCCTATATAAATATAATAAGTTTATATTAAATATATGATTAAAAAAAAAAATCAAATTTAAAACAACTTACAGAAAATATTATTTCTAAATCTATTTTAAATAATCCACAAGCTGTTATTGACATTTTTCGTTGAATTATTTGTAATGAAAATTGTTCAACCTATATACATATATGATATAAATATATTGAATAAATGCAAAAAAAACAGTTTTCACGATTTACAAATAAACTAATATATTAAATACACTTTTTTGAAAACGAATATCTTCAATGGTCATCCTATTTTTATTGAGTATTTCACCGGTATAATAAATCTATATATGTTTATGTATAAGAAAATTTTAATTTTAAATTCGTAAAAAAACAATATTTTATATAATTTTTTTTATATACTTCATCTTGTAAATTTTCACAACATTTGCAAAGTCGATACACATGTAATGAAATTGCTATCGAATGACAAAGTACATTAATTATTGTCATTATATTCAATTCAATACCATTTAACATTGATCGAATTGATAGGATGCCTATTACATTTAACTATTCCATAAAATATATAGAGAAAAAAAAACGCAAATCACATTAATATATCATTATTATTAATCAAAAAGATAAAATTAATACCTCTATTATAATTTCAGCATACAAATATATCATATTGGCTAATAGTTGAATGGACAACAATTTATTTATATTGATTGTAATATTACATAAATCATTGTACGCAATTGCATATTTATCAATAATTTCACTAAATTCACAGAAATTTTTCATTCGAATGTAATCACTAGCAGACGAATCCCCATTCCGTTGCATTACATTCATTATTATTTTAATATTTTTGTTTATCTTTTTAATTATAAAATAAATTTTTTGAATGATTCTTTCGAATGTGTACGGTATCATAATTTGCATAAAATATTGGAAAACAATCAATGTAATAAATACGATTTCATTTCTATATAATAAACTGGTATGTTCTAATGTGAATTGTATTCCACCATAAATGCCAATGATTGTTATTAAAATTGTTGCAATATATCCGTAAAACATTTTCATTGAATAATCGTTATCGTTAATGTTAAACGAATCACGTAGTAACGTTTTTAACATCATTAATGCATTTAATTCTTTCATAAATTTTCGTGCATTCATCCATTGCATAAAATATAATATAAACATTACAATACCGCCTAAATATATAAATATTAATTCTACTAAATGATCATTGGCTCCTTTTACAATTTCGTAAAATTTTGGTGAATAAAATACTAAAAATATAATTACAATCACAATGGAATATACAAAGAGAAATTTCGAATAACGAAATTTATTTTCTTTAATATCATAGTAAAATGGTGAAAATCCTATTAAATTATTTATAAATAAATGTCCACGAAAAATGAATTCATACACATTTTTTAAATTCATTCTAAATATTTTTTTTATTATTACTATTATTATAATAACTGACTTAAAATTGTTAAATAAAAGCACGTATAGAAAGTGTTTAAAGCGAATACAAAATTGATTTGGATGTTGACAATTTGAAAATATTCATTATATTACATATTTATTCACTTTTAACCAATTATATCAATTATATTTCAAATTAAAATGAATATTTTATTCAATAAATGCGTGGTCATCAATATTTTATGAATATATACTTGTGAGCGATGTTATAAATGATCCCTGATGGTATATATAAAATAATTATGAATATATACACTTGGATAAATATATATCTATATATCCCTGACAATTCTGCGTATAGGCTACAATCAATCATTTGACTTTTATATAAAATCATATAGGTAAACGTTTATTATTTTGTTGGTAAATAAATTATTTATTTAAAAATAATTATTTTTTCTTTTACATTTCATAGAATTATTAAAAATTTCCCATGTTTTTAACTGATTTTTGCAAACACCTTTATAAACCTCTATGTAATTTATCAAAATACAACTTTTAAATACAAATCACATGCATAAATTAAGATTTGCCATATTTTGGAATCATCATATGTTCCTTAGCTACATCTTGAATTATAACAAATGAATAATTTTTATAGAATTTAATTTCACTTAAAACATATTTCATTTGTGTTAATTGAAATTGAATAAGTATAATGAAGTATCCAATTGTTGTTGAAATAATCTATATAGAAAAACCAAAAAAAATTATAATTTATTATATATTTTATTTATGGTATATATATAATTGAAAAAAATAAAATAATTACCGACGACATTAAACTGTGTTCAATGAAAAACATTTTACATGCTGTTATTTCTAGTCGTCTATTGAGCAACTGTACTGAAAACATTTCAATCTATAAACGATATATAAACGAATGTTTAATAATGTCATAATATTCAAGTTTAATTGTTTAATAATTCATTTGCATTTATATTATATACTTACACTTCTTTTAAAACGAATATCAATTTTCCGTAAATAAATATTATTTAAGATTTTTCCACTTTTTTTAGCCTAAATAAGATAAATCAAATTTTCTAAATATTTATATGTTATATTTTTTCATATGGCATTTATAATTATATAAAATATACCTCTTCTTTTGTTGCATTACAAGTATTACATATTAGAAATATTTCACAACCCATTATTATTGCATATGTTAAAGTATTAAATATTATATAATAGTTCATAGATCGTTGAGATATTATCGATGATATAATTACTAAATATAAAAAATATAACTAAAATAATAATATTTTAAATTTAAATTTAAACGTAGCATAAAAGAATGAATTCTATATAAATATAGAAAAAATAAAATAATTTTTTTTAAATTATACCTGAATTGAAATATCAACAAATGTATAGGTGATAAATACTAATATTTGAAAATCATACACCCGATTGAATTCATTTGCTAACGATGTTAATCGTTCATGATAAATTGCCAATTTATCAAGCCAATCACTCAATGCACAAAATTTTTCAATATTAATCATTGATTTATGCGGTTGTTGACGACGACGATCCTCTGCTGTAATAATTTGATTAGCATTTTCCATACAATTTCGAATATTTCTATTAATTTGTTGATAATAAAATTTAAATGCAATCATTCCAACTATAAAATATACTGGAATAATTGATTTTAAAAGATCCGATAATGATATCATTACAATTGATGTATAATTGACATAGCCAAGTGTTAATTTGGATACATCGTATACGCTT
Source organism: Dilophus febrilis (assembly GCA_958336335.1). Lineage (NCBI taxonomy): Eukaryota > Metazoa > Arthropoda > Insecta > Diptera > Bibionidae > Dilophus > Dilophus febrilis. Next base: position 37,273,849 of record OY284468.1, read on the forward strand.
GAAACTAATACCCATTGTGCTAACATTCGAATTAAAATCATTTTTATTATACCAAATAAAATCTCTTTACCATAATTTACTTCATTATGATCAAATAATTCATTTAATTTGCCCAGTAAATGTATACTTTTATTTAAAAATGTTCCTATTGCTTTAGCTTTTAACAATTGTCCAATAAATATTAATAATATTGTTAATGATGTTAAAAAAATATGTGTTATGCCAACTAATCGATTAACATTCATCAAGGTAGCAATACCATTTGATATATACACACAATGAAATCCAATATTAAATGCAATCGCATAGAATAGATTTAACCAGGTAAAATGAAAATAATTCAATTTATAATCGAACTGATGAAAACGCAAACCAAAAACTAATACATTGTAATGTATTAATATTAATATTATTTTTAAAAATTTTTGTTGATACATTTTTATTAAACCATTAAATTTAAATCAAATTCTAATAATCTAATTTCTTGTGCAACTTAAACACAATATCTATATATAGCGTAAATGTGTATATATATAGTTGTTAAATGCAATTTATTTATAATCTCTGATGGTTAATCTGTTCCATCGATTACCTATACTGACTGTCCATACTGACTGTGAATAATATTACATTTATTTTTCAAAAATCAATATCTATATCAAATAATATACCATTTTATTTCCTTTATTAATGTAAACAATATATCATATATATATGTATATATCATTACAATATGAGATTAAAATAATTTCTAATTTAATTTATTAATATGTTTATTGTATATGAATTTTTAATTGAAAAATAATATAACATAAAAACACGCGGGGCGGGTATATTTATTTAAAAACTTTACCAATTCATATTTATTTGAATATCATTTTTGTAATAATCTACAATATGAAGTATACTTTTACCAAACCAAACAATATATTATACAATGGAATACATAATATCATACTATGCATTTTTTGAAACGCAAAATTGGTTTATAATTATTTTGTATAAACACAATTTGTTTAGGGTGAGTCATATCATAAAAGTGTAATAAAAGGATTAGGTGAAAATTCCTGGATGAAAAAAACCAAGAAAAGAGAAAGTATTTATAGAAATATTAGAAAATGACATGGGAAGTCTATGATGATGAATGATTTTTGCTAAGTATAACATATTTTCAATAGGATTTATTTCCCAATCAAGATCCGGATTAACGGGTTAGAGATATGTATAGCTCTTTTGTATTGATATAGTTTTGGTGATATAAGCATATAGGATTTGATTTTATTTTTGATTAAAAAATTAATTTTCTCAGAATTCAAATTGGAAAGCAGTGAAAGTTTTGAAACTGAAACCCATTTAACTGCCATATGGGAAATAATTATGACAATATACGATTTGGGGTTCTTATTTATCTTTTGAAACACTCTATATGATTACAATATTATATATATATCTAGTAATATAAAACATTTTTTTCAGTACCTAAATATACATATAAAATGTAATAATTCGACGAATTGTATAAAAACTCTTGAAGGCGTTTTAAATAAATTAAATTTTGTAAAGAAGCATATTTTATTTAAAAAAAAAATACAAGTTTTTCTATTTATAAGCGAAATTTTAATCATAATATTCTATCATAATTTTCCGATTTATTCATTATAAATATAAAATGAAGAATAGGGATGTTTTAATGTTTCCCACCTTCTGAAATAAATAATGAATAATTCGATTTTGAATGCATACTATTCGATAGGACATCCTTCATTTGAGTTAATTGAAATTGAATCAAAATAATCAGATAACCAACTGTTGTTGAGACAATCTATAATTTACATAAAATTAAATGGGGTAAATTATACCAAATATTATTATATTAAATTAACTTATCATATTTATATACATACTGCTGACATTAAAGAATGATCAATGTTAAACATTTTACAAGCTGTTATTGTCAATCGTCGATGCAATAATTGTATCGAAAATATTTCAATCTATACGGGATTGAAGAAATTAAAAAAAAATGGTATGGTATATTAAAAATTTTGTAATAAATAAATACTATATATACTTACACTTCTCTTAAGTCGTATGTCAATTTTCGATAAATATGTGTTATTTAAAATTTTTCCCGTTTTTTGAGCCTATTAAAATATAAATAAAAAAATGTTTTGTTTTTTTAGTTTTGAAATTGACAAATTGTAATGAACCCTTGAGATATTATAAGATCGCAGGAAGGAACACCTGCGGGAAATAACAGATATAACGAAAAAGAAAAACTCACTTCGCTTGATACATCACTACAACTACCACATAGTATAAATACAGCAGTTGACAATAAAAATGAATAAGATGCTACATTAACAATTGACGATACATCAATATCTTTTCCATTTAAGAATGCTTCCGCCACAATTAGGTATATTAAATAGAGCTACGTATAGAAATTTAAGTTGTTTATACATACATAAAAGTAAATTTTTTATTTGAAAACAATGAGTTTAAGGAATGAGAATAATTTTTAGACCCAACCTCAATAACCACAACCAGAAATGTAGCAAGCACGCACACCAATAATTGTAATGAACATAAACGATTTAATTTATATGTTAATCGTGATAATTTATAATGAATTATTGCAATGTGATCTATACGATCACTTAATTCACAACATTTCTCAATCATTGCATAATTTTGTTTATGATTTAATTTTTCATTTTGATTACGGCCCGGTATTTCAATTGATAATTCATGGTGATGAATTTCTTGAATTGCATTCGATAGTGATATATTCATTTGTTCAAAATAAAATGTAATTGTTATCATTGCCGCATAATAATATGATTGTATTATTTCCTGTAATATTATCGTTGTCAACGATAGGAAAAATATTAAACTACTCATATCATTTCCGGATCGTTGTGCTACACTAGCAATTATATTATAAAGTGTAAATTCGGCCAAAAAAAGCATAATACATGTTTTGACTAAAGCCGTTACTATCGGTTTTAGATGATTTGCTTTATTTTCCTCCACAAATTTATTCAATTCAATTGTTAATAATTTAAATTTATTCAAAAATCGAACGATACCATTTTGATGGTAATATTGTAGTGCATAATTGGATGCAATCGTTATCAATGATAAATAGGCAAATGTAAATGCAAGTGCACCTTGACGACGTAAATCATGATCTAATATATTTATCAAATGTAAAATTACATAAAAACTTGATAGCGGTATTGAAAATAATAATAACCATATGCTAATAACAAATTTATCACGTTTTGAATTGTAATAAAATAATCCCATACCAGTGCTTATAAACATATAATAATAGAAAACCATAATTGATTTTACAATTCTATTTTGAAATTTCATTTTAAATAACATTATTGTTTTTGTTTTTGTGATAATAATATTTTTAATTTACAATTTTTGGTATTTTTTTTTTTTTTTTTAATTCTGTATAATATTTGTTCGATGATGATATCGATTTCGTATCATTGAATTAATAAACTGTATAGCATAAAAATTATATTTAATTTCATTATCACCAAACATGGATATGGATATAAAGAGAAAAAAAATTAATTAGATTTTTATCAAAGTTAATGAGAATATAATAGCTATTTGATTATATGTATTATTTATATTTAATGCATATATATGTATAAATTTTGAAAATTATCCCACATGTTTGGAATTAGATTGTATAAAAGGCTAATCGAATTATTTTATACGTCTTCATAATAACATTATCACAGTGAAAACTAATAATTTGTAATTATATTAAATTTCATTTGTTTTATATCGAAAAGGGTTTTAATTAAATATAAACAACAACAAACGAAATATATCAGCAATTAAGATATAGTATAGATATAAAATAACTCGATCTAATATGGAATTTTTCACGTATTAGAAAAGGTGTCCATTCATTTTTTTGTAATTGCTTAATACTAAATTGAAATTCATCATATCCACCTCTAAAATGATATTGATAAGCAACATTAAACGGCAAATAAAACGTGTATATTAATTCGTACATGAAACGTTTAAAAATGTATTTTCATAGATTGCATTAAGGAAAACTGATTCTTCGCATCACGATTAATAAAAAAACATATAAAACTGACTCAATTATATACTTACTTGTAATTTGACATCATTACATGTATTACATACGAATAGAAATACGGCCAAAAGTATTAAAACATAAATACCAGTGTGAACGCATAAAATCAAATCAATTGGTTGTTCCGTAATTATAGAATTAGCAAATATAATGTATAATAAATAAAGCTAAATCGAAAAATGTTATAGATCAATGTAAAAAATGCAAGTAAAAAATAAAATAAAATAAATTCACATAACATTTAAAAATTTCATACCACAACAATTAAAATTGCAAATGTTGATGTTATATAACATAATAATTGAATTGTACATACACTCATTACATTTAGCGTCAATTTGGCTAATCGTTCGTGTAAAATTGCCAAAGAATCTAAACGATCACTTAAATCACAAAATTCTTGAATGTTTATTGATTTTCGTTTTGAAACATCATCAATTTTTATAAAATTATTATTGTTATTATTATTATTATTATTATTATTATTATTATTATTATTATTATTATTATTATGTTTATTGCATAGAATCTCCGTTTTAACGATAACCAATTGAATGTTACAATTAATTTGTGTAAAATAAAATTCAATAATTATTAATACACAAAAAAAGCATAACGGAGTAATTGTTTGTAAAATTAAAACAGGAAATACAATGATTAAAAGCACATACGATATTTTACCATAAACTAAGTGCATTGTATTTATGGTAACATAAATTAAAACATATTGAGCCAATATTAAAAGAATGCTAGCTTTTACTAGTCCTTTTATAATTATATTCAAATATTTAATTGTTTTCTGATTAAATAATTTATGTAAATCAATGATTAAACATTGGGTATAATTTAGTAATTGTACAATTTCATTTCGATAATAAAATTGACAAATGTAATTCACTGTAATACCACTTAATGTCATATAATTGAATGTAAATGAAATGATAATATTTTGTTTTCTAAGAAAATCATACGAAATAATAAGATTACATAGAATATAAATCGGTATGATCATTGAATACAGTAGTAACCAATTGGATATGGTAAATTTGCGTGTTCGATGATTATAATTAAAATGTGCCATTCCACTTATTCGCAATATTGTCAATGCTGAACTTATAATAAATTTTAATAAACGCTTTTGAATATTCATTGAATTTTATATATTAATTTTTTTATACACGTTTAATTTATATTGTTTTATTTAAAAAAAAAAATGTTTTATTTGATCCAGTTCATGTTTTTTTAAATTTATAAAAATGTAAGAAATGTTTATTTAACGTTAATCTTTTTGATTTTAATTATTTTAATTTAATCCAACACAAGAAAAGTATAAAAGGATCAAATTATACACAGTTTCACTTTTCATAAAATTAAACTAACTCCTATACATAATCAAATATAGAGATCGAAATATCTCCAGCACTCAAATCCACAACTTTCCATTATAGTTATCATCAACTCAATATATACATTTATTTATTTTGTTTTACTACGTAATGAATTTATTACTATACATATAAATAACTTCCTTATGGTTTACTAAATTAACATTTTACCAGGATATTTTTCTCATATTATTATTAACCATAATTTACATTACATTTAAAATCAAAAAAATATTATTATTTTAAACCACAGATTATTATACATTCAATTATAAGATACAATTAACTATATATACAAATAAAAAATGTATTTTAATTATTTCCATTATTGTATATAAAATATATTCTAATAACTATTGCAGGGTGAAGGGTTAAAATTTCAAATAATTGTATTAAATGCATGCAGACAAAATATAATGATTGATTAGCTTTTTACGTATATATGCGTTCATTGATAACTGCGATAATAATCCGTATTGGTATATAATAACACATATACCAATCGAGCTCGCGTGTTAACAAACCACATGCACGCATTATTGATAATAATAAAAATAGAAAACGTGATATATGTCATATAATCCAATTTGATTTTACCATATGATTATAGAACCTATACATGTTCTAAATATAGTTACATATTATACATTATAGAGTATTCCATAAATAAAATTATTTAAAACTGATAATAATGATATATGACGACGGAAGCCTTTGGCCAATTCGGAATTTTTTGTCTGTAAATCTAAGACTAAAAACACAATGGTTAATTTTAATTATCTAGACTGGGTTAACTGATGCGTGAGCGTTTTTGTTTTCGTATTATTTCGGTTTTATCACAAAAAAAAATTCACTGGGTTACGCATATTTAATCTAATATCATCTGTATATACAAAACATTCAATTTTTGTAATAATTCCTTTGATCAAGAACGCTTTTTTTCATCTTATTTTTACTTACTTCAATTTGTACAGCATTACAGGTATTGCATAAATTTGAACATCCATATATGAGTACACCAGCGTATAATAAGGCAACGATAAAAAAATTTTTATCTATTTTACTTTCGTAATGAATTGAATTAGCTACCATCAAATACAACAAATAAAGCTGAAATATATACCATTTTTTTTTGCTTTATCCATTGCAATCATATACAAAACAAAAAAACAAAAATAAAATAAAATACCTGAACAACGATTATGGAAAATGTTGTTGTGACAAAGCACAATAATTGTATTGTACATATATTTGTAAATTCTAATGTAATTTCTGTTAAACGTTTATGCAAGATGGCCAAATAATCTAATCGATCACTTAATTCACAATGTTTTTGCATTAACAAACCACCACATTTAACGTCCGATCCATTAACCAATGTTTTGGCTTTATCGATAACACAATCTACATTGTGATTAATTTGTTCATAATAAAATATGATCACTAATGTTCCATAAAAATAACAAAGTTGTGTAAAAACAAGTAAAATAGTCATCGGTAAGCATTGAATTAGGGTTATGTACGATGTAACACCAAATCTAGTCATCATAATAGATGCTGACATTGCTGCAGCACAATATTGTCCTAATACTAGTGGTACAATCGTTTTTATCATTGCAATAATAATGATTTTCATATATGAAACAGTTTTCAAATCAAATGCTTTATTTAAATCAAATTTTAAGAATCGTTTAACTTTATTCAAGAATGTAACAATTTCGTGACGATACATTATTTGACATACATAATTTACTATTATTCCAATCGTTGATCCTGCGGCAAATGTTATTGTGGTAATCTGAGTATCGTTTGTTATGAAATTTTGGGCTGTAATCGGTATTGTGATAAGGTAAATCGGTATTATTAACGAGTACAATACAAGCCAATTCGACAATTGAAATTTCTGTTCGCTATGATTATATCGAAAATGTATCATACCCAATATCATACAAAATATATGGAAAAATCGTGCAATAATTTTTACTAATTTTTCTTGTTCCATTTTTCTTCTATTTCCTTAAGATTTTTATATTAATTCACGCAAAGGATCTTTTTATATTATTACTTTTTGCACAAAATTAAAAAAAACAAAGTCACACATTACAAGAAAAACATTTCTACATATGATAAATCGAACAAAATATACACATATGATGAATAATAATAATAATAGATTTCAGTATAAAACAATTATACTCATGCATATAATTAAATTATTCCATATATAGACGTTTTATATATGACATATAGATAATAATATGGTAACAAAATAAAATCGAATTATATTATATATATAGTTTATTAATTTATTCATAGTAAATGGTCATGAAACAATTATTATATAAAATAAATGACGTAAGTTACGCAGAGATGGGCATCGCCACTAAATTAACGTCTCTAATCTAAATACTATATAGACATTGCAACTTTATCGTAATGCGTGTAATTATTTTACTTACTTCCTTTTGTAAAGCGTTACAACTGCTACATAACGTTAAACATGCAAATATGAGTAAACTAGCGTATACAAGTACATAGAAAAAAAATCGTCGATCAATTGATTTTTCGGTAAGTATCGATTCAGCCACCACTAAATACAACATATAAAGCTGAAAATAAATTAAACACAAACACATTGTATTTAACTGTGCTATTATAATTTAAATAAAATTGTATTGAATATATAGATAATGATCTAACAAGTATTATATATCTATACCTGAACAACAAGTATGGAAAATGTTGATGTAACATAACATAATAATTGTAATGTACATAAATTTGTCAATTTTAATGTGATATCCGTTAAACGTTTATGCACAATTGCCAAATAATCTAATCGATCACTTAATTCACAAAATTTTTGCATACAACATTTTGTCGTACCATCCGTTCCATTAACCAATGATTCGGTTGTATTAATCACATGCTCTACATTATGATTAATTTGTTCAAAATAAAATGTTATCACTAATGTACCACAAAAATAACCTAGTTGCGTGATTGTACATAAAACGATCAATGGTGATATTCGTAAAATTACCAAATATGATACCTGACCAAACATGGCAATCATCATTGAAATACTCATTTCAGCACAACAGAGTTGTGTTACCGTTAATGGTATAATCGTTTTTATTACACCAATTATAATATTTTTTAAATATGAAACGCTTTTCGAATCAAATAGTTTATTTAAGTCGAGAGTTATGAATGTTTTAATTTCATTTAATAACGCCACTATTTCATGACGATTCATTATTTGACACACATAATTTATAATTACACCAAGTAGTGACATACCAATAAATGTTATTGTGGTTATCGGATTATAATTCGTAACGAAACGTTGTGCAAATAGGGGCATTGACAAAATATAGAACGGTATGATTAATGAATACAATAAAAACCAATTTGATACATTGAATTTTTGTGCCGTATGATTATAACGAAAATGCACCATACCAAGTATTAAACAAAATGCATAGAAACATTTCATTATTATTTTTAATAATTTTTCTTGAAACATTTTATTTTTTCGTTTTGTTTTTTGTTTAAATTGTATATATATATTAATATAATATTCCTTTACAAACAATGTATACAATTGATTTTACACATTTTCACAAAAGAAACATTATCAAAAAAAAAAATTTCTATTATAACTATTATTCATCTATGTATATTGTATATATACATATTTATAATAAATAGCGCAATAAATATTTGAATAAAACTAAAATAATCATTATTTATATATATAGGTAGATAAATATAATATAGATATATAATGGATATCAATTAAAAGATTGTTATCAATTATTATTTACTTGAATATAATGAAACAATTTAAGTGTTGGTATATAGAAATTGATAAATACGGAGCGCTTTTGGTATCGAAACTAAAAAAAACTTTAACATATATAATATATATCTATGTATGACATTTTTTTGTAAATTAACCATTTGTATGAAAACACTTTACAAAAACCGAATTATTGTTATTTAATTTATGTCTTGATTTACCTGAAATACTAACATTAAAGTTTTATATATCATTTATTAATACTATTTATAAATATATTATACTTATCTTCTTTATGAATATCAATTGTTAACTTAGTTAATATAATTTTTGGCATAATCGCGACCTTCCCACCAAAAGATCCTAAAACATCTCTATATATAGATTTGGTCCCTGTCGAACGATTTCCATATATATAAATTAAAAGTAAACGAAAAATAATATGGCAGTTGTAAAATAAGAGAAAATATCCATCAAATATATCCTATCAAAATAATATAAATTATTTCGGTTTTTGGTAAAATTTGGTAAAAATTAGCTCAAACTAATGCTATACGTATAGATCATCGCAAATTTCTGGAAGATCTGATAAATTTATCAGAATTATGCTATTATTTAATATCTAATCGAATCTATAAGAGCAATTAATTTCTATATAGGAACGCCATATATAAATATAATGTCTGAACTAATGTTATGTCTAAATAAAATTGAATAATAATTAATATTTTGGATGCAACGCATACATTTTTATGGATTAATTTTGTTTTTGTATATGTAACCCATATCAATATATTGCATGTTGTAATTAAATATATACCATATATATAAATAAAAGTATATATATCAATTTCATTAATTTGTTTTATTTTTTGATAGATTCGATTGTGTTTTTTAATTATATATAAAACAATTTAGATATATATTTATAATTTAAGTTATATTATATTAAAAGCTTGAAAAAAAAAGTTTAACCTATATCAGAAAAATAAAAGTATTATAGAAAAATAGTTTTTAAATTATAGTATTTATTAAATAAAACTTTACGTAAAACGGATGTGAAAATATATTTAAAAGTCAAATTGTGCACGAAAATTATATATATATATATATATATATATATATATATATATTTTACGAAAATATGTTATTTCAAGAACGTTTTTTATATATTACTTTTAAATTTTATTATATACTTATACAATTATTTGGGCTATGGCCATATACTTATCACGTTAACGAGAATAAATTTAAAACCAAATGGTATTGGCAATTATATCCGATAGCTGCGATAATAATAATCATAATAGTATATTCATTAAGTGCATATGCTCTGTATTATGATGTGGATATACGATTTCGTTCATCGTCTGCAAATTTTGCTGGAATTTCATTTATTGTTTCATTAATAACCACCATATTTATTACGTACATCTTGCAAATTTTTAATTTTACTAAATTTTTGTGCCTTCACAAAATGGGTTCGGAATTTCTTCCAAAATTAAATCGATTATTTGATAAAAATGAAATCAATTATTTTCGCATAATAATACAATTTATAATGAAATGCATTGTACTCACCTCAATTAATATGTATGCGGCATTTAATGGGTTCTATTATTTGTCAGTCACCACTAAACCGAATATGGTTGCCGTTTCTCTATCAATGTTACCATTTCTAATTACAAGTTTAGTTCCGGGTTATTATTTTGGTGGTATGTTAATTGTACAATTTTATTTTGAAAAAATTAATCATCAATGTTTGGCAATTATGGATGAAGTTGATCAATTGCTTAATATCAAAAATATTTTCATAAACAATGCCAATGACAATAATAATAATAGTAATAATAATATTGATGATGGTGATTTGATAGATGATGATAATTTTGGCAATGATGGCAATGATAAAATTGATAACATTAAGAATACATCAAGGGAAAAGAAGAATTTTTATCAAATGAATCGATTTTGTAATTTAAGTGATCGTCTTGATGAAATGGCAATTTTACATCATAAATTAACAAAATTTACATTATATTTTAATCAAATATGTTCATTTCAAATTGTCTTATTTGTTACACTTTCATTTCATGAATTCATTGTGCAATTATTTTTTCAATATGTAACAATTTCGTTAGCATTTATGGATAGTGATAAAATTGTTGGCGGCGGTGAATGGCATACAGAAATAATGTTTTTTAATTTATTACATATTATTATTGCATTTATCGATATCATTTATTTATCGCATGTTTGTTTTGGTACAATGACAGAGGTATGTATATATATGAAAAAAGGAATAAATCTTTTTCATATTATAACAAAATCAACACATCCGCATTCCATTTCCTTTGAATGTTTCCAATTATTTTGGTTATAAAATTTGACGAATAACGAATTGACGAATCTAACGAATAATAACTAAATTTTGAAAGTCTTATATGTGTATTACTATTTTATTATAATTAAAACTATAGTACACATTAATTATCAATTTTATATACAGATAATTATCGTTTGATAGCGCGTTAATCAAGAAAAATCGAATATTATACTCTTATCATTTTGATTAATTACAATAATAAACGTATATATAATATAATTATAATTGTATAATGATTAGAATTTTTATTATACGCCGCATATGACCGTAATTTGAAATAAATTACAAACATATATATAAAGTATTATTATGAAAGCATCGCTAAAACAATTTATTTAAAAAAAAAAACGAAATATACTAAAATTTCATATATCAATATAGAGTGTAATAATATAATTAGTAGTATCCCGTCGGTACATTGGTGGAAATATTGAAAATGATATTTCAAGAGCATTACTTTAAATGGATTGCTAAATTTTATTATGTTATTATACGATTTTATGGGCTATGGCCCTACTACTACAATTCAATGGAAAATCAATTTAAAACAAATCGGTATTTATTAGTGTATCCAATGATTCCATGTATTACTATAGTGCTTACATATTTATATGGTATCAGTACATTTTATGAAAATATGGAAAATTATTTTAGAACTAGCGCTGCCGAAATTACCGGATTAACGTTTGTACTTTGCTATTCAATTAGCGTCTTTTCAATTTATATTGTACAATATTTTAATTATAAAAAATTTACAAAACTTTATTCAATGGCCATAGTATTAAAATGTAAATTAAATGAAATTTATGACAAAAATGAAATACACTATGGATATCAACTATTTAAATTTACATTTAAATGTATTGTATTGATAATGATAAATACGATAACCAGTTACTATGGGATTCGTTTTGTTTCTCGAAAAACAAATGCAATGCCAATACTAGTATGGTTTGCATTGTTGACATACTCATTTATAACACTAATACCCGGTTACTACTTTGCTGGTCTACTAATTATTGAATTTTATTTCAAATTAATTAATCGAAGGATATCTCAAATAATGGACGATCTTTGGTTGGTTTTAAATGATCATAAAAGGATTCATAGTTATACAAAAGATAGTGGTGATAATAATGGTAGCAATAATGAAAATTTACAAAAATTGTTCAATGTTCATAATCAAAAAATGACTGATTTTTGTAATTTAAGTGATCGTCTTGATGCAATCGCCATTTTACACCATGAACTTATAAATTTTACAAAATATTTTCATCGTATAAATGCACTGCAACTAATCATTGTTTTAACCGTCGCTTTTGACGGATTCACAGTAGAATTATTTGTTGAATACTTAACGTTAGCAACGATATTTCATAATAAATCCATGAATGGTGGTGTTGTTAATGCTAGTGGGGGTTTGGATAACAAATTCCATTTACAATTATTTTTATATAATTTAATCCATATATTCACTGCAATATTGGATTATTATATGCTAATGGATACATGTTTTAATACAATGAAAGAGGTATGTTTTAGGATGTGTTTTAATATTATATTTTTTTTTAAATCATATTCATTTGTTTGGATCGGTGAGCCTTTCGATCGAATATTAAATGGGGATTCAATAATTTAACATAATCTAATATCTTGAAGCGTTATTTTTGGTAAAAATGGGCTATTTACTATAGTTCAAAAATGGATTCGATAACTTTATCATTATTCTATATTTATTGCCTTGTTCGTATTAAAAAAGGAACTCTTGATGAGTTGAGAACAGATAATGAGTTTTTAATTAAGGTGTAATTTTACTATACCATTTTAATTTTAAAAGCACCATAATATATATACATTTTTATGAATATTTAAATATTACATTATTATATCTAAGCACGATATCATATTATACATACATTTTTAATTAATTATTCAATTTTATCTATATATAAATAAATGTTGATCACACATAATAATAGAATCGTAATTTTATGTATATTGCAATAGGTTTTTAATATTGTGTTCATTTTTAAACTATATACACTCTTAAATGAATATTTAAAAAAAACAATTTATTCTAAAAATATACGTATAAAAATTAAAAATTATTCTAATAAAATGTTCAATCAAGAATTGTATTTAGTAATTTTAATTAAATTCTACTATGGTGTAGTGCAAATATGTGGATTTTGGCCATATATTTACGATAGAGTTACCAAACAATATGAAACTACTTGGTATCTATTATTATATCCTGTATTTTGTTCGATATCATTAGAATTGCTGTGTGCTTACAGTGCACTGAAATTATTCGATTGTTTTGACGTTGAAAGTCATATGTATACTGATGCCGAAGTATTAATTAGTTCAACATATATATTGATTTATCTATTTGTAATAAATATGATATATGTTTTACAATGTTTAAATTTTCGTAAATTACAAAAACTCTATAAAATGGGTGAAATTTTATATCAACAATTAAATATTGGAATTTTTTCAAAACGAATAGATAACTACATTACCAATTATAAATTTTTTTTAATACTTTTCACAATAAATCCGATGATTTTATTAATAATTAATGGATGTATTAGTTATTTAGCTATTGACGTTGTAACCATTTGTAAAATTTCCATTGTATACAAATTTTGTTTTGCAATAATACCAATGGTTATATTATCACTTGTGCCGAGTTTTTATTATGGCGGAATGTTAGCGATACAATTTTATTTTAAAGAAATTAATCAAAATTTATTGGTAATTGTTGATCGAGCTACGGGATTACTTAAGGATAATCAACATCAATTACGGAATAACAATAATAATAATAATAATAATAATGGAAAAATTTTTTTTCGTATGCAACAATTTTGTGAATTAAGTGATTGTCTCGATGAAATGGCCATTTTACATTATAAGCTAACAGATTTTACAAAAGCACTCAATCGAATATGTGCAGTTCAAGTTATTGCTATATGTTGTTTAGCATTTTATACAATTGTTATACAATCATTTTATGTTTATTTAGCAATTTCATTGATGTTTTTAGGCAAAAATGATGATAGATTAATTGTTGATCATGGACCATTACAAGTTGATTTGCTTATTTGTAATATTTTTCAAATTCTAATTTCTTTTATTAATATATTGTATGTATCGGCTGTTACATGTCAGACAACAACAGAGGTATGAAATTTTATTTGAATAAATTATAAGAAACGTTTGATTATACAATTTTCTGCATCAATTATATTAATAACTATACAAATGAAATCGTTACGATTAGTTCTATACGCGTATGATAAATTATTGATTATTTTTCTTGAATCGTCTTATTTTTTTTATTGCAAACTTCTACAATTGAGTTTTTGATTCTTCAAAGTATAGTTGTCAGTTCAATACAAACAATAAATTCAATTCCATTATTAATTCCATATTTTAACCCTCTTCCTCATACACATTTTAATAAAATTTATTTTAAACTGTCATACATTATTATATATTTGTAACTCCGCGTAATGAAGACCAATGATAATTTTATTGTTACAGGCTCAAAGAGCTGGTGATATTATACATAAAGTATTTCTAACAAATAATGTGGATATTCGATTTAAAAGAAGTGTATGTAATAAATCTATAAATTGAAGATTTTAAAAGTAATTTCAAAATTAATAAATCCATTTTATTATCCATGTATTTTAAAGGTTGAAATATTTTCTATGCAATTAATTCAAGATCGTTTACTATTAACGGGATGTGGAATGTTTCCATTGGATTATTCATTAATACATTCGGTAATGTTGTTAAAATTTTTATATAATGTCAATTAAATGTTGCACATATATTAATTTGTTTCTATTCTCCGATGTATTATAATCATAATATATATATATATTAAAGGAATGTTTACAAATCGTAAATATTTTTTAAAGTTCAATCTCGGAGAATAGAATTCGTATATTAGATTCACAAATTCGTGTATACAAAACCTATATTCGCTATAACTAATCAAAATATTGTTTCTATATATATTTATTTTTATTGTATTTAGACAATTGCTGCAGCCACAAGTTATTTAATTATATTAATACAATTTCAATTAGCCGATCAATTTAGTTCAAATAAAAATTAAAAATAAAATATCATATGTTGAATTGTATAGTTTTATTTTATTCTAAAGGAATCCACTGTTTTCTCATAAATCATAAAAATTATAATTTTTAGAGATCACAATTTCGATTGTAAAAGTTGATAAGTTTGTATTGGGACGTTTAATTGTAGGTACAGATAAAGTAGTTAGTACTAATGTCTCTATTCAAATATATACACTGGATTATCAATTGCGAATTGATAACGTTTATCCATTAAAAGACGTTCTTCTCAGAGTTATTAAAAAAAATTGGTGTTTTTTAAATATAAGATTAATTATACATTAATACTTTTAACAGCAGTTTTTCGTTTTGGTAAAATAGACATTCTAAATAAATTAAAATAATTTTAATAATCATATATATAGATTCAAAATGCAATCATCAATTTTGTAATGTGCTGTAAAAAATTTGGTAGATGATTTAATGAAATTATTCTAATTGTCTAATCATACATAATGATTACGATTATTAGATTTTTGACAATAATTTGATTCTTTGGTTTTTTGTTAAAGATTAATACGAATTGCAGTACCAGCAGGAATTGGTCTGCTGTCATTAACAATAGCAATTGATTCAATATTTTGGCAACGACCATTATGGCCAGAAGGTGAAGTTTTATGGTTTAATGTAATACTAAACAAGAGTTCAGATTACGGTGTAAGGTTCTTATATGTTAATTTGATTTTTTTTTTAAAAAATAATCAACAACAGAATGATAAAAAAAAATAAATAAAATGAAAATTACTTTTATATATATATAGACATCACCATTTTTATGGTATATTTATTCAGCATTACCGCGTGCGATGGGTACCTCTGTGATACTCGTACCAATTGGATTATTTTATGAATCGAGAATACGTGCCATTGTTGTACCATCAATAATTTTTGTATTATTATATTCAATTTTACCACATAAAGAGTTACGATTTATAATTTATGTATTTCCATTGTTAAATATTGCAGCCGCATGTGGATGCCATCGAATGTAATAAGTGTTTTCAGTTTAATAATGCATAAAATTTGATTTTATTTTTTTAAATATTTATCATTTTTTTAGGTGGATTAATCGCGGCAAATCAATATTTAATATTATATTAGCATTTATTGCCGGTGGTCACTTAATTATAAATGTTTTCTTAACATGTTTTTTATTATTAATATCAGGTACAAATTAT
The DNA here is from genome assembly GCA_958336335.1 of Dilophus febrilis. Taxonomy (NCBI): domain Eukaryota; kingdom Metazoa; phylum Arthropoda; class Insecta; order Diptera; family Bibionidae; genus Dilophus; species Dilophus febrilis. The sequence goes on from OY284468.1 coordinate 37,290,895, forward strand.
CCTGGTGGTGTTGCAATGTCAAGGTTTAAAAATTTTCCTATTTTTTTTTATTAATTTAATATTATAATTTTAACTTATTTCATTTGATAATCTTTCTTTTTTTGTGTATTAATTACAATAGATTACATCGTTTAGCATCACATGAAACTAATGTATCCGTTCACATATGTAATCTGGCGGCTCAAAGTGGTGTCTCAAGATTTACGGAAATCAATGAACATTGGACGTAATTATATAGTATATAATAATTATATCACAATGTACAAATTATGATCAAATATACCATTCTATATTTTCAGTTATAGTAAAGATGAAAAGTTAAAATCAGGTAATCCGAAATTTCATAGTTTTACCCATTTATTAATTGAACCAAAAAGTAAATATGCATTGGAAATGAAACAATTACAACAAACTCATGATGTATTAGAGTTTGTCGATTGTTTTAGTAGTATCGGTATACAATATCATTCATTATTCCCGGTTAAAATTAAAACAAAACCATGTGTTGGTATTATGAAACGGAAGAAAAGTTTAAATTTTCATTTTGATGATTTATTGAAAAAAATCAATATAGACACAAAAATATTAATTGAAGATATTGATATGATCGATAAAGTATTTGAATCGGATGAACCCATACAACGTTTACGACCATTAGAAATTAATGATGATATTGATTTAATTGAAGAATTTACCACGGAATCCGAAGAGGATTTAAAACAACGACGTTTTGCAAAAATTTTAGATACAAAACAAATTAAACGTATATTACGGTCTGTTGATGATATGGCCGAAGACGAAATGAAAAACGATAATGATGATAACGACGATGACGATGATAATGAAGATAGTGATGATAATAATAATAACCATGATGATGGACAACAAATTAAAAGTACAAAAAATAAAATTAAAGAACTAATTGAATCACATTATCGTTCAAAAGGATCTCTTATTGAATATGATCCTGATATACATAAGATGACAACGGTTAGTCAATCTACAACAGCGCATCATCAACAACAATCGGGAGATGAACGAACAACCACATCATTTTCATCCTCGTCAATATCACAATCATCACACTCAACAACCGGTACCCATTCGAGTGCTAAAACTAATATTAAACGAATTATTAAAGCTGAACAAATAAAAGAATTAGTTGATCGAATTTTAAAATTAGATTTAAATAAAGCTTGTGATTTGGAAATATTAAGTACAAAAGATTGTTTAAAGAAAATTATCGATGAATATGATATGGAAGAAGTTGATGATACTCTTATTAGTAATATTAGTGGTAGTAGTAGCAGCAGTAGTAATAGTAGAAGTAGTACACCAGAATATAATTGAATTTGTTAAATAATTTTAATTTAATACATTATCATAATAATAAAAAATTTTTACTTTGTTAAGAAAAATGTTTAAATGTTATAAAATTATTTATTAATTTTCCTTGAAACATCGCTAACCTTTACCATAAGTCTATAATCTGAATGACTAAACCAAACTCATTTCATTATTGATCATAATAGATCGATTCGATGGCCTCGAAAACCATATCGAAAACCATATTCTTGCTGGGTTATGGATAAGATCTCGTCCATATTACTGTCACATACGTTGTTATTATATTATCAAATCAATTTAATATGAATACAGATGGGTTATTAGATGAATGTTCGATGCGAGTATCATTTGGTTCGTTGAAGCCAAAACGTGTTTGCATAAAATAAATATATTTTGAATGAAAAATAAAGTTAAAAAATTAAGAAAACAAGTTTAATATCAAAAAAATAAAAAAAAAAGATACAAAATTGATATGAACACTATGAATTTTAATAGAAAATTTAATAAAAAAATTGCATTTAATTTTAAATGTTTTACAATTATTAATATTCTTTTGGTTATATTTTTATTATTGTGCAGCGTTGAAAATTCTAGAAGTCGTAGGTTTATCTTAATTTTATCAAGTTTTAATTTCCTTTTGAAATTTAAATTAAATTGATTACAATTAATTATAATTTTTAGAAATACAATGTAATCGTGGTATTGCATGTATACCAATTAAAGAATGTGCGGTTATTATAGCATTATTAAACGAAAGATCATTATTGACACCAGAAACCATCACATATGTACGTAATTTACAATGTGCCGTAACTAATGAAGGGGTATGTTTTTTTAATATATTTACCGCATACAAAAACATAAAATTAAACTTTTATTTAAACAGCAAATTAATGCAAATTAATGCAAATATTTGAAAGATTTGAAGTCTAACTTATATTATAATAAACAAACGTTTCACGAATTTTTAACTTTAGATGCAATGAAAATCAATTTAGAATATATTTAAAAACAAAAATGTATAACATATGCTTTTGCTAAATGTTTCTATAACAGGGTGTTTTTTATTTTGTATAACAGAGAATAATTTCAGATCATTAATACCGATATAATCAATTATTAGGTTTAGCGAAAACACATCTAAGCCATTAATTAAAAAAATAATATTATTCTTCTTGTAAAATCCAATTTATGTTTTATCCCTTTGTCAAATATTTGTGTCAAAACATTCAACTAAAAGTAAATTTTAAATTGTTTAGCCGATGGTATGCTGTCCGAATACAAATAGTCCATTACCAATATCGACAACAATTAGTAGGCAACCAACGGTTTCAAATGCACCCATAATAACTAATAGCTATACCGGTATCAACAATCCAGATGTATATGAAGATTTTTCATATCATCCTAATATCAATTTGTTACCATCGAAAATATGTGGAAATATATTATTGGTTGATAAATTATCGGGTGCTAATTCAACGGCATTGTCACAATTTCCATGGATGGCATTATTACAGTACGATTCTGGTTCAGGATTCGAGTATTTCTGTGGTGGTTCATTGATAAACGATAGATATGTTATGACAGCTGGTCATTGCATTAAAAACGAATTGTAATTTAATTTAATTTAAATATTATATCAATTTCTAATTATATATTTGTATTAAACATATTTTTATTCATTTATTGTTTCTTATCCGCATATCTGAATATATATATGTTTATATAGAGTTTCAGTTCGATTAGGTGAATATGATATTAGAAAAACTATTGATTGTGAACGTGGACAAGAAAAATGTGCAGCTCCCGTACAGGATATACGAATCCAAACTAAAATAAAGCATCCCGAATATATTAGTGGAAAATTTGCAAATGATATTGCTTTACTACGATTGGTCAATAAGGCTAATTTGATTCCAGGTTATATTTGTTTGATTTATTTATCACATTTATATTTGGATATTTTAATTGTTTTAATTTTTACCAAAAGGCGGTTGTCATTTAAATTTTTTGTTTTGGTTATTTTTTATATAGATAATGTGAAACCAATTTGTTTACCAATAACAGCGGATTTACAAAGAGCATCATTAACACGACTGAAAGTGACAGGATGGGGAACAACAGAAAAAAGTAAATCCATTTTCTTTTTTTTATATAAATCACTATTTAATCATATTCAAATGGTTTATTTTAATCTGTATTTTTCTGTAATAAGAACGTCATTCTGATGTATTATTACAAGCCGATATACCATTTATTTCGATGAGTGCATGCCAATCGATTTTCAAACGTTATTTAAATTTAACAAACGGTCAATTATGTGCGGGTGGTGAACTCGGTGTGGATAGCTGTAAAGGGGATTCTGGTGGACCATTGATTTTTCCTGGTAATTTATTTGGATTACGATTCATACAGTATGGAATTGTTTCATTTGGTATCGATACATGTACGTTGGATAGCATTATACCTGGTGTATATACAAAAGTTTCGTATTATATGAGATGGATTTTAGATCAACTGCAACCGTAATCGATTAGATAAAATATATCTATATTATTTTACAAAGTAATTTAATTTTTTTTTATGAAATTTTATCACAATTTGTAATATAAATTTATCTTTTTTGTTAATTTTCTTGTGTTATTATATGTGAAAAGTTTTAATAAATATCAATATCTTAATTTTAATACATTTGTTTTAAATATCTGTATGATTGTAATATATATTAGCAATGTTTTTATGAAAATATCTCCCCTTATAAATAAAAAATCTTGATTTTATTTCGGCAATGACTGTGTGAATTTATATAAAAAAAATTTACTATAAACAAAACTTTTATTATATCTGTATTTTTACATTAATTTTTTTTTTTACCTTGCATTATTGGTTGAAGTTGAAAAATAAATAAATAACTGCGAGCAATAACTTTAGCTAACAAATGCTAATTCAATTGATTAATTATTAGATCTATTAATTTCGTAAATATATCTTCTGGTTGTTATATAATATATAAAAGACTAATTTAAATGTATAAATGACTATGTCTGTCTTTAAGTTAAATTATATTTTTTTATATACAAAAATATAAATAAACTGCTGCGTGCTTTTATTATTCTTCTTGTTTTGTTTTTTTGTTAATAATAAAAATAATTTATACTAAATTTTGAACAGGTTTATTTTTTATTTTGAAAACATTAATCAAAAAAAAAAAAAATAATACAAAATATTGAATATTTATTTTGAATATAATTGAAAAGATTTACACAAAAATAATTAATGAATAATTGTAAATTGTATCGAAATATACGCTCGTGTCACAGAAAAAGTATACACAAAACATATTATGTTGGAACATTTTTCGATGATCAAGGCGATCGATAATCGATATATTGTCGCATATAGATATACAATGAATATATAATTAAATGTGTAACCGGAATGTAATTTCCAATTTTTTAATAACAATTTATAGAATATACGGGGTTTATTAAAAAAAAAATGATTCATATAATTTTACTTGTGTGCGTTTAAGATGCAAGTTAAAAAAAATCATTAAAAAAAAAGAAAAGATATAGATTAAATGTGTTAATAAAGGAATAAACAATTTCATCCATTTCGTAGTTCAATAACATACAATAATAATGAATTGTTAATTCTTTCTTTTTACAGATATTTAAAATTTCTGCCTGCGTTTTTTTATATTTATATACAACTTATTGTTGTCATCTCCCTTTATTAAACATATTTACCATTATCTTAATATTCATTATAAACATCGCAAGGATCACTTATTATAAGTCACTAACTATTATAAATATAAATATGTTCTTTGTTTATATGGAAAATTAATAAATAATACTACTCATTCGTCTAAAAATTGGAAATACACATATGTGTATGAATTGGATTTTTTTTTATGATTAATTGTTTGTATATATATAAATTATTGGCGGTATAATAAAATTTACGCGTCTATATTATTATAAATTGTTGTTTTTAAAAAAAAAAAAATATTAATTAATAAACATTTGTTTTTTTTGTTGTTTATAACTTTTTACAGGGCGATAATATTAGTAAAAATATTAACGTTGAACGTATATATGCATGCGAATATTTATTTAATTAATTTGTGGATTTTCCTACGCAGTTATAGTACTATATATAGTCCATAACTCAATTTATATGTGAAATACAATGGAAAGTGTGCCAATTATTCATAACACACTATACTATAATTTTGAGTTTATGCTATAAACGCGTCAATGGTTAAATGCTATGGGAAAAAAAACTCTAAATAATATATTGTTAAAACAAGTAACTTTGTAATTTTCCGTTGAAATATATTAGTATGAAATGCAAAATGAATCACATTTAAAATTAAAAAAAAATAAATATTAAAGACGTCATATAGAATTTGTTTTATGATTTCAAATTAAGAAAAAATCATTTGATTTTTTATTATTTATAGGTCTGTTGTATATACCATATATTACACGCAGTCTGTTGATAATTATTTTACAATCTGCGTTTTACCTCATCGAAATTAAAATTACTTAAAAAATTAAGCCGCACTATAATTAATATTAACATTTTAATTTTATTTTCTATATGATGATTTATTGTACCTTTTATTAACTAAAACATGTGAGTTTGTTTTTTTTTCTTCTCTGGTTCATTCATCATTCATTGTGGTTTCTGGGATTCACTCTGTAATTACATTATATTATATATTTATATGTTTTACATACGATAAATGTATGTAAAATGTTATATATATATACTATACATGCAACATATATATATAATTAAATGTATACGTCATATACCCATAGAGATGTAATGAAAAAAAAACGTATCGATATACAGTTGGATTAATAAAAATATTTGTGTATTATTTTATGTAGGTTATTTAATTTTGGATCTTGCATATTATTTTCAATAGGTATAAAGAACATACGAGAGATTGAAGAATTTCAAATCTCTTTGACGGAATTTATGTAATCGCATATCAATTCCTATATATCAATTAATTAGTTAATATTCAAAAGGACATTAAAAATTATTGGGAATAAAATTATTTTGATTATGGATAACATTTCATTCACGTTACTGTAATTTATATTTTTTATATTAATTACACTTTATATTTCTTAAATATATATATATATATATATATATATATATATATGACTAAAACATTTGATTTGAATGCGTTGAGTATCATTTGGATTGTTGAAGGCAAAACTTGTCTTTTATTAAATTACAATAAATATACAAAATAAATAAATATATATTCTGAAAAATATATGTATAAATGAAATATAAAATTAAATAAAAAACAGGTTTATATATTGTATATATTAATTTAAAATTATTAATAATAACAAAAAAAAAAAAAAATTAATATGAATACGAAAAATTTGAATAGGAAATTTATTAAAAAAATTGCATTTAATTTTAATCATTTTTTTACAATACATTATTTTTTTTTGGTGATTTTTTTATTATTGTGCAGTAGTGTAATTGTTAATGTTAAAAGTCGTAAGTTTAACACAGAGCGGTTTATTTAATTTAAAACCTTTAAATTGATTATTATTATATATATAGATTATAATTATATTTGTTTGTTTTATTTGTTTGTTTGTGTCTGTGAGTTAATTAATATTTTTTTTTTTTAGAAACCCAATGTAATCGTGGTATTCAATGTATACCAATTAAAGAATGTGATATTATTATACAATTATTAACGGAAGCCCGAAAACCATTGGCACCACAAATTGTTAACTACTTACGAAGTATACAATGTGCATTAACGAATGAAGGGGTATGTGTTGATATTTTTGTTTTTTATTTTAATTTAAAAATAATGTATATTTTATACAAAAAAAAAATAAAAAATTTCACAAATAACCAACGAACGATTAACGAAATCGATGTCAATTTCTTCATTATAATTTTGATTTTTTAATTAATTTATATATAAAATAAACGACAACATTTCTCTTGATATTCATATTATAATAAAATGGAAATAATAATAATCTAAATTCACAAAAATACATAAATTTAATTTTTGAATATTTTCTATAGATCCGTATAATTTTTTATCTGAATTATTTTTGATTTTAAGTACCTCGATCTATATTTTAATTCATTCATATTTTTACTGCGTTTTTTTTTTGCAATCCTTGCAATAATATTCAAAAATATCCTACATCGTATAGAAAAGCTCGATATTTTTTATTTTTAAATTCAACATTTAATCATAGTAAATCAAAAATAATAGAAAATGAATGATATAGAACAATGATAACCGATCGGGTAATTAATTTAATTTATAATTTATTTAGCCGAGGGTTTGTTGTCCGAATTCAAATGGTGCACAAGTAACAACAACGACAACAACGACTAGTAGACCAGCTGTATTTTCAAAACCACCAATAACGGTTCCAGATCTGGGTACAAACAATCCAGATGTATATGAAGATTTTACATATCATCCTAATATCAATTTGATACCATCGACAATATGTGGAAATATTTTATTGATAGATAAATTATCGGGAGGTAATTCAACGGCATTGTCACAATATCCATGGATGGCATTATTACAGTATGATTCTAGTTCAGGATTACAACATTTATGCGGTGGTTCATTGATTTCCGAAAGATATGTTTTAACCGCAGCTCATTGCATTAAAAGCGATCTGTAATAATAATTATATTAACCTTTTTAAAAACTAAAATATTTTCCTGTTTGTTATATTTAAAATTGTATCTATTTATTTTTTCTATTTATTTGTTTTCAATATTTATATATATAAAAATGTAGTGTTTCAGTTCGTTTAGGTGAATATGATCTTAGTAAAACTGTGGATTGTGAAACTACAGAAGATGGTCAACAAATTTGTGCCGATCCCGTACAAGATATACGAATTCAAACTATCATAAAACATCCAAAATATGTTGCTCGAAAATTTGCAAATGATATTGCTTTACTACGATTAGTCAGAAAGGCTAATCTAGTTCCAGGTAAATTTTTTTTATCCATTTCATTCTTTTCTTTGTTTTTAAGTATTTTACGATTAAAAAATTTAATCATGACCCCGCACGATATTGTCCTCTGATTTTAGTTTCATTAAATATTATTATAATTTAAATTAATTCTTAAATATATTTTTAATTATTTAGAAAATGTTAAACCAATTTGTTTACCAATAACGGCCGAATTACAAAAAGCATCATTTTTAAAATTAATAGTGGCTGGGTGGGGAACAACCGAAAAAAGTAAAACATGATAATTTTCTATTTATTTTTTCTTATCTTAATTTTAATATTTTCCTTTTAATATTTTTTTTTGTGAAATAAGAACGTAGTTCTGATTTATTACTACAAGCCAAAGTACCATTTGTTCCATTGAGTTCATGTCAATCGGTTTTCAGACGATATGTTAATTTAACAAATAGTCAATTATGTGCTGGTGGTGAACTGGGTGTGGATAGTTGTAAAGGAGATTCCGGTGGGCCATTAATTTATACCGGTAAATTATTTGGATTACGATTCATACAGTATGGTGTTGTTTCATTCGGCGTTAATACGTGTTCATTGGATACGGTAGCGCCAGGTGTATATACAAAGGTTTCCTATTATATGCGATGGATTTTGGATCAAATGGAACCGTAATAAATTTAATTTTATTTTACTTGATGCGTGAATTTTTGTTTTCATATAAGAGCGAGTATAATTTATAAGATTTTATAATGCAATTTTTTTAAATATAGTATTTTATTTTTATATATTTTTATAAGAAAAATAAAAAAAAAATTGACAATAAATTATTAAAATATAGTGTAAAATTATGAATCGATATAATTATGCGAAACAGTTATAACTATGAAACAAAGCCAAATTATATTGGAATAATCTACTCTATAGTATAGAGTATTATGCTTTTGTAGTAAAATTTCGTAACGAATACCTGCCGGCCCTCTTCTACAATAGTAAATTTATGAATTGCGAAAATACTATATATGGCAAAAACTATTAAAATATTTGCCTTAGAAAGTATATAACTCACGCAAACACCATGTATTTATTGAATTTTTTTAATAAAGTATCTTCATCTAACTAAAGAATTTAGATATATTTATTGTACTTGACTTGTGACGTTTTTTTTGTGAATGTTTTTTTTAATTAAATTTTCTATTTTGAATTTATGCAAATTTATGTATAATTTTTATCTAATATGAAAGAAGGTGATGAGTGTCCTCGCAGTACACTGCGCACATTGGACCCATCAGAATCAAATGATTAATAATTTTGCGGAAAACTATATGCGGTTCTAAAATTTTTTATGATGTATATAAATTTTCCGTATTACTGTATAGAAAAAAAGATCTTCTTGTATAATGAAACTGCGAATAAGAGTAAATAAAAAATGAATTCATACATATACTCGTTTTTATGTTTTTTTTTGTATTTCAAATTGGTTTGAAAATAAAAGGAATTATCTCTTTATTCACCATCGTTCCATATATATTTATTTCATCACTTTCTTATAATTATATGCAAAATTAATCTTGTAAAATTAAATTATTCATTAAAAAAAATTAATTCAAAAAATCTTTTATATAGAGTTTTTTTTTTTTTTTTGCTGATATTAAATGATGATATGACATTTGAAATGTGTTAGTTTAAATCTAAAAGCAAATAAACATATAAAATTTAAATATATATACTGGTATATAATACAATAAAAAGAACTAAATCTACAACTAAAAAAAAAAAAAAAATAATGATGATTTAAATTTTCAATACAAACAAAAGATACTTAATCTGTATTTTTATTATTATTAATATTTCTTTAAGAAAAACCAGAATACAATTATATTAACAAACAAAAAAAATCAACTTTACTTAATAATATACATATATTCAAGTTCAATTCATATATGAATAATAATATACCAATGTATATTTTATAGAATTGTGATATGATAATTTATTTTGTGCTGTGATATTACTGTGTTTAGTGAGTGTTTAACTTTTAAAGTCGAATATACGGCGCGTGTTAAAATTTTTCGTACAGATTAACTATACTCATATATATATATAGAGTATATACATATAAATAAATATTAATGCGGTTGATTTGAAAAGAAATAAAAATAAAAATTTTTGTAAATTTTCGCAAAATTTAAACCATTTTTTATCAAAAGCAAAAAAAAAACAAAAAAATGTCAATAAAATTAATTTATTTATTTATTATAAATATTATTAGTATTATATCATTTGGTATTGCAAATGTGAATAGTCGTAAGTAATATAGTCTCTAATCAGTATTTTTATATTTTTATAATCAAATTTTAAATTTGATTGATTTTTTCAAATTTCCTCTACGTATTTTTCTATCCATTAGAATCACAATGTACATATAATTTAGTATGCATTCCGATTAAAGATTGTGCACCTATAATCAATGCATTAAATTCAATAAAAGATGGAAAACAAACAATAACTGATGCTGATCGATTACAATTACGACAACTACAATGCGGAACTGATCCAAATAATGGTGTAAAGTATATTAACATTTATCATATGTATATTGAATTATATAATCGTGAGATATTATAATTTATTATCGCATTTAACGACAATTTACCATTCAAATTATATATATGTATATATAAAGGAAAATTGTGTTTATGTGGATGAACTATTTGCTTTTGTTTCTATAGAAAAACTATATAATATAACAAACATCCAATATATATATTATGTATATATATAAACAAGTTTTCAGAATATTCTCTATATATATATATATATAGATTAATTTGATTAAAATATATATACTTCGTTAATATAGCATTAAGTCAAGAAATTTTGTATTACAAAAAACTATATGTTTTTCACAAGCATATAAAATGTATTTAACTTCTAACTAATACTATTGATACTATAGTATAGTACTATAATTTCTATTGCTTATCTGATTCTATAACGAATAGATCATCAATTAAGATAACATTTTCAAGGGTTAAATAAGTTATTGTTTATGAACATAACGTCATGCAACGCAAACACGTCCAGAGGTGATTTGCTAATAGTTTTTCAAATAACGCTCAAGATTACAATTCATAAATATTCATTAATTTCTTTTTATTGATACATGTAGATGAAGTAATTTAGGATATTTTTGTTAAATAATTATTATTATATTTTTAGTTACCATACGTTTGTTGTAATACTACAGAATCTTCATCATCATCTTTGACTTCTCCGACGTACGCCGATGAAAATGATGAACATGTTTTTGATGATTTCCTTAAACATCCAAATATAAATTTATTACCAAGATCTACATGTGGACCAATTTATCAAAGTGCAAATATAGTTAATAATAATAAGAATAATAATAGTACTATTGCAAATCTTTTTGAATATCCATGGTTGGTGATATTAATGTATAAAGGTGAAAATGGATTAACATTTAATTGTGGTGGTTCGTTAATCAGTGATCATTATGTTTTAACGGCCGCTCATTGTATACCCGATAGAAATTCAACAAAAAGATTGTAAATATTTTCATTTATCTAAATACGTATATAAATTAATTAATATTAAAATTTAATTAATTTTTAGAATAGCCGTACGAGTGGGTGAATATGATTTTTCAACAACCGTTGATTGTGAACAACAAACATTGGCGACCGGTGAAAATACAACAAAATGTGCTGATCCTGCCCAAGAAATTCTAATTGATAAAATAATAATACATAATGAATATAATCGTAAAAAATATTTAAATGATATTGCCTTATTAAAATTAACAGAAGCTGTAAAAATAAATTCAGGTAAAATAAATAAAAAAAATTTAGTTTTTTTTGTTGATTTGTGTGTTTTGATATGTGCAGGTAAAAAGATATGAATTTTTTTTTTATTAGAAAATGTAAGTCCCGTTTGTTTGCCGCTACAATCCAGTTATAAACTTAATCGTTTAACAAGATTTACCGTTAGCGGTTGGGGTATTTCAGAAGAAAGTAAGATTTTGAATAATTTGAATTATTTTGAAAAATTATATAATTAATTTTTCTAATTTTAACAAATCAACCAAAATAGAACAATCATCCGTGGTATTACGTTCACGTATTCAATATTTACCGAAATCCGAATGTCAACAATTATTAAATAATGTTATTCAAATAACGGATAGTCATATTTGTGCGGGTGGTGAGGAAGGCGTTGATACATGTCGTGGTGATTCTGGTGGTCCACTCGTTTATTCCGGTTTAAATCGTGAATCACAATACGTACAATATGGTATTGTATCAATTGGTGGTGGTTCATGTTCAGCATCGAATTCAATACCTGGTGTATATACAAATGTATTTTATTACATGACATGGATATTGGATAATTTGGAAGTTATTAGCAATACCGATGATGATGATGATGATTATTAACTATATACATTACGTGTGATTTTAACAATTTAAATTGCAAAATTTTGTAAAATTGTCTTATAACATGGCGCAAAATATAGATATAGAATTTATTTTACGATAATTTATAATATATATCATTCATTTTAAAACAAAAATATATATAGATAAAAATTATATATAGTTATATGTAATGTATATATCTAAAATGAAAATTCATGTTCTGTATATGTATAATTGTAAAATTGTAAATAAATTTATATTCACACGATGTGATGTTATTATTTATTATAAAATTTCCCTGTTGAGAAGATAAATGGTAATTAAATTATATGTCGTAATTTTGACTGTTGTATCACCTTTAAACAAAAAATTTCTATTATTAAAATATAGGGATTGTTGAATGATCGAATACCTTTTATTGGGACTTTAATAAACCTGGAAAATTGTCATGCGATATAGTCAATTCTATTCTAATTATTATTTTATCAAAGCGATGATAAAATGCACAGTTTAAATCACTTCCGTTTTAAAATGTTATTATTTCGGTTCAATAATTTGACTTTTACTATAGTATATAGTATATAGCCTAAATGAAGGAATGTCTGAACCATTTAAATATTATATTACATAAATGTACATATATGCTTCTTTTTTTGTTTGTAAACCGCAGTATTATTTATGTATATAAATAAAATTATATTTTCATATATTGTGTTGATAAAAATATAACCGCATATGTTGTTTTGAAGAGCTCTCCTTATCTCAATTAATTGGAAATTCACACTTAAAAAAAATTGTATTTTAATTCAACCGTGAAATGACCTATTCTGTGTTGATATAATAATAAAGTATTTAAAAAATTAAATTTCATTTGTTTCAGTAAAAGAGATTTTAATGGTCCAGAGATTGAGATTTATTATTTATTAAAATGTTCTTATAAGAATTTAAAAAAATATATTAATATGTGTGAATTTCCAATCACAAATTAAAAGAAAAATTAAAAATAAAAATAAAAAAAAAAACCCAATTTTATAATCGGTAATAAGTCAAAAAGTTATTCTGAAATGTATTTTGATTTTATATTTGATTGCTATATATTTAAATAACACACTGCGTGAGAACAAGAACTTTGTGTGATAACTTTTTTTTATCTTTTATATTTATTATAATCTTTTGTATTTTTGTATTGGGTTTTAAAGCAATAAATGAAAAAATAATTAAAAATTGTCAAACGATTCTCAACTCTATTTATATATATAGTAAAAATAGATAGAAAAGAAAAACAAAATTATAATAATCGATCGTATATTAAAAAAAAATTAAATAAAAAATAAATAATAATAATAAAAATAATGAAATTTACAATATTTTTTTCTTTAATAAATAATAGATAATAATAATATAAAAAAATAATATAATATAACAATAATAATATTGTATTATTTTCCAACAGAATATATATTTATAATAATAATAATATAAACAATTATATTTTTTTTGTATATATTTATTTTAAAAATATAATAAATTATATTTCATCATAAATATATGTAAATATATAAAGAATATATGAATAAAAAAAAATCATTCGACTCTAAAATTCGCTGTTCGCACAGTTAAAGTTTGTATTTTGTTAAGTTCAGTTTAAAAAAAAAGACGTAGCCGTAAACATATATTTTATTAAATATATTTTTTATTTTTTTGCAATTTGCAATTCTTGTTAATAATTTTTTCAATCATCGCAAAATTAAAATAAAACTATTTATAAAATAAAATGTGATTCGGCGCGGAATGTGATTTTTTTTTATTTAATATTTTTAGTGTGATAAAAATATATTATTATTTATTATTTTGTTTATTAAACATTTTATTAAAACATTTTATTTAATTTGAATTTATATATTTTAAGATTAAAAACATTTCAAATTAGATTTTGTTTTTTTATTTGTTTATATTTATTTGTTTATTATATTTTTATGAAACTGGTTTTTTTTTACTATATTTTAAAATAAATAACAAAACAAATTTTGAAGATATAAAAATCATTCGCAATTTTAAATAGATAAATATAATACTATATATATAAAAAATAATAAGTGTTAATAATTTCTATGCCGGTATTTTTGCAAAAAAAAAAAAATTCTTATTTGTTAATCTGATAAATAAAAAAGGGAAAATATGTCATTAAAACTAGTAATATTTTTAAAAATATCCATTTTGATTGTTATGACAGTCAATAGTCAAATAACAAGTGGTAAGTTTCGCAGATAATAATTTTTTAATTTTCTATTCTTATAATATTATGAATTTATTTGAATTACTTTTATCCAATACTAATTTAAATATAGGTTTTGAATATTCAACGGATAAAGAATGTGATGATGATAAAAATGATACTTGTGTTAATTTTAAAGATTGTCCATTAGTTTATAAAATGATTATCCGAGGAATAACAACTGAACTATCAAATATTCTAAAGAAATTAAATTGTGGATATGATGGTTATGAGGTAAGTTGATATTCAATTGATCAATATAGAAAAATCCCCAGGATATGTATATACATAATATAGAATAGTATATTCAAATCATTTTTCATTTTATAATAAAATTTAAATCGCAATTATACTTATAATGAATATTTAAAATCATAGCTCAATATATTTTATATCTCTTCGAGCGATATTTAATTTTTTTTTGTCTATTTGTAACAAATCATATATTTATATAAATATGTATATTATTTATAAAGAATTTTCACAGATGATTAAATTTTGATTTACATAATTCACAAATAATTTACTCTAACTTTCTTATATAAATAAATGTTTTTTTTTTTAAATACATATACGATTTTATATGAATTTAAAAAGAATTTTTGTTTTGTTATATTATTTATGTATATATATAAAATGTGTGTGTTATCAAAATGTGTTAAATAAAAAAAAACATTAATATTTTATGTAAATCTTATACATATAATATATTATACATAATAATCATTAAGATTTGCAATGACGATTATAATATAATTATTTGTCAGTATTTGTTTGTATAATAATAATTGGCTGTATATATAGTATTTTGATTATCTGTATTACACGTATATATATACATAGATTTAACTATACTTATACTGTATATATACATCATTTACATCATTTAGTGAACATCATTTATAGTAAAATTGTATTTGATTGATAAATTTAACACGCCAAACGGTATTCTGTTTTAAACTTTGGTAATGGGAGCCGAGCCGGTTTTGATTTACATATTTCGAACATTTTTTTTTAAGATTTACATCTAAATTTTATCACAAGTTTAAATGATATTTTACATATTTTACAGTTATAGAAATAAACTTTCGACCCTTTAAGTACATATATAGCTCTTCCCATCAGGTTTTATCTATGATTACAATGAAATCGCAAATCCTTATTAACATATATAGAAACGAAATAGATAGATAAATATAAATATTCCATTTGATTATATTGAATCATAAACAGTATATAGTTATTATAACATTATGAATATATATTGTCATAATAATAATTGTAAATTGCGGGGATTTTTTAATCATTAATTTTTTTGGTATTATCCAAACCAGGTTATTATTTTTTTATATTTTATATCCATTCATAAAAAAATATATATATATATATATATACTATATACATTTTATGAATATTAATGATTTAGGTTTTGAGCATACAGTTTTTTTCTTTTATGAATTGTACTTAACAAAACGATGACAATATTTATTGAATTCTTATAATATAATATTTCATATTATAAGAATGAATGAATAAAGAAACAAATTTATCATTCGCCGTTCGTCTGATGAAAAATAAATATAAAATACAAAATATATCGAATGTATAAATATTAACAGAAAAATTTTTGTCGTTTAAATTGATATATATATATTTAGATTGATTTATGTACAGTGAACGAATAAATAATTTTTTAAAGATCAATACAACAGAAAAACAAGTATTATGATACTGTAAATGCTAGTATATATTCTTTTAAAAGAAAATTTTAATTGTATATTATTGTAATTCATTTAAAATTAAAATTAAATGTATAATTCTTATTATATATATATATATGCACCAACAACGTGTAACACTTTTCATTTAATTTCCTGGTTGAAAACACTTGAATAAATTTTTTTGGGATTAATGTATAATGTAATTTGTAATATTTGTATATTAAAAATATGTCAATGTAAAACAAATGAATATATTAATTAAAGATTTTGATTGATTTTTTTTACATATATGTTACATCATATATATATTATTACACCATTTAATTGAAATTTACAATTATACAAATGAATTTTTTTTTTAAATTTATTTATATATAAATATTAATGTTAAAAGAAATGCGTAATAAATGAAATTAAAATATATATAAGGATCTTTGTCATGATTATATTTTTTCTTGCGATATTCTAGATAAATTTTAATTCATGTCTTTCTTTTTCATTAATTCTTTCTTTTTTCATTCTATTACACGCATTTACCAAATTCAGCCAAGAGTTTGTTGTTCAATTGAAAAACCTATGACCAATACTGATTTACCAACAATAATGCCATTCGAAAATAACGGGACAGATGGAATGAATGCAACAGAAACCGCAACTAGAAAACCGGCAATAAGGACAATGTACACAACAATGAAAATCGTATCTACCCCAACAACGACCGTAACATCAACAACATTTAATTTAAAAAATAAAATTCAAGAAGATTTTTCAACAACAGAGTCTACTGATAATAGTAATAATACGGATGATAATCAGATTGTCGGCAGTAATAATAATAATGATAATAATAATACAATAAATTATGATGTAACCCAACACTTTAATTATGATTTATTACCAATTAAAACGTGTGGACCCATTGTAACAACTGATAAAATATCGGGTGGTCATACAACTGGATTGTCACAATATCCCTGGATGGCATTAATTCAATATCAAACAAACAATCAATTGACATTTAAATGCGGTGGTTCCTTAATAACAGAACGTTACATTTTGACTGCTGCTCATTGTGTTACCGATTTATTTATATCCAAAATGCAAGTATTTTTCATTTATAATATAAAGTAAATATTATATGTTACATATATAAAAAAAATTAATATTTATTCTTTATATATATTATAAAATAAATTCATTATAGAGTATCAATACGTTTAGGTGAACATGATACTGCGAAAGAAGAAGATTGTGAAGTAACCGAAGACGATGAAAAAATATGTGCACCACCCCCACAAAATATTAGAGTGGAAAAAATTATAATACATCCACGATATAATAATATAAAATTTCGAAATGATATAGCTTTAATACGTTTATCACAACCGGCAAATTTTACATTTAATGTTGCACCGGTTTGTCTACCGACAACATTAAAATTACAAACCAATACATTACGAAAGTTAACGGTCAGTGGTTGGGGAACAACCGAAACCGGTAAATAATATTCAAATAATTGTTTTGTTTTGATTATATATACTTGAACTTTGAACAAATATAAGAATTATATAGAACATAACGATAAAAATGTATTTAAAAATTTTATATATAGGATATGCATCAACGGTTTTACTAGAAGCCAATGTACCGTATGTTCCAAACGAGCAATGCCAACAACTTTTTGGCAAAAAAATTAGAATAACATCGGGTCATTTATGTGCGGGTGGTGAACAGGGAATTGACAGTTGTCAAGGTGATTCGGGTGGTCCATTAGTTTATCCTGGTGTTTTGTTTCGACAACAATATATACAATATGGAATTGTTTCCACCGGTGGTATAACATGCACATTAGAAACCATAACACCTGGAGTCTATACAAATGTATCACACTATATGAAATGGATAATGGACCAATTGGAAATGTAAAATTGTGGGTGTGTCTGTGTGTATTATTATTGTATATATATTTGCATTTCATCATCATTTGAATATCATATATAATTAAGATTTTCATATAATATATAACCAAAGATTTTCATCATGCATTATTACAAATTGAATATATACGCACACACTTCATGGTATACATACTGTATATCTTATATATACAGAGATGATGTAATGACCATTATCACAAACGAGCTTATAATTGGAAAATTAATATTTTATTACATTTATTGTAAAAACTCAAAAAAAAAAAAATTAGAATATTTCTAGCGAATTTATATATATCCTATATCATCATTATCATCATCATCATATTATTATATGTCATCATATATATACGAATATCTATAAAATGTACATTATTTTATTCATAAGAAAAACTTGTTTGTTTTTAATATTTACTTTTTATGATATAAATTTTTAATTATAAATGTTATAAAATTAAATTTATATTAATTTGATTTGATTTGATTAGTATGCAATTATTTGCGTAAAATCTGTCCCGCATATCTCTATCGCACATAATAAATAATATCTATATATATAAAAGCTGCGATATATCTTAAATTTTTCCGTTTATAACTTCTAAATTAATTAATTATAGTTAATTATATTTGTATTTATTATATAAATCATATATGAATAAAATGTTATTAATATTATTATTATTATTAATGGATGTAATAAGCAAAGGAATGTTTTTGTATATAAGTAATTTATTTAGCCTGATTATTTCCCAGAAGATATAGGATATTCTGAATGGCAAGTGTTTTATTTTAACCGATTAAAAAACAAAAATTTCGAACAAAATTTGTCGGAAAATCAACTATTTTTAAATTTTCTATTTATTTAATTACAACCCGGGATTTTCTTAAATTTTCGTTTTTCTTCTTCGAAAATCATATTCAACAGAACGCATTTTGGAAAATCTTTTGAATACCAATAAGACAAATTTCAAATTTAATTTTCTTATATAAATTATCGGAAATTGATTGAATTTTCAAATTATTTGTGTATGGAAAATTTCTGGACCATTTTATTTAATAAAAACATTTTTTTTTTGTCGAATAATTAATTTGCTTTTAGGCATTTAGGCCTTTCGGAAATATCCTATCATTTTGGTAATATATGGCAAAAAAAAGAAAAAAAAAAAGAAAATTTCCATCTCTGTCCATGCCTAACAAGACTTAAACATAATTATATAGGAAATGAAAACAAAATACATTACCTAAAATCCATTCAGCATTTATGACTTATGTATACGGTGTAAAAATTAATTAAAAAAAGTTGATCAATCCCCAATAAATTGCAGACTTCATCAAATTATATATTCATATCATTGACAACAAATAACCTACAAAAAAGGAATTCAAATCTCAACGATTTTTAAAACTAAACTTTAAATTTGAAATATTTCCGTATGATAACCGATATGATAAATATTATGTTTAATGAACAAATGAAGCTGATTAAAAATAGATTAAAAAATATCAGGTTTATGTTGATTTTTCCAACAATTATATTCCATTAACAATTTTGGAAGTTTTTGAATGTGAAATTAAAATTAAAAACTAAATCCATAGAATAACCCGATTCTATCTATTGATCTATTATTATCTATATTTATCATATAGAGAGTTATAGTCTTAAAATTTTCATATTAAGAATGTAATTTGAATTGATTTGGAATTTATTATTGTTGATTATTTTGAAAAATTGTCATTGATAATGTGTGTATTATAAAATTATGTGTATTATACTTTAAAAAATTTTACAATTCATTCATTATATATATATTATATATATATATATATATATAATAATATGATCAATTTAAACCGAAAAGAATCGAGGCGTTATTATGAAATAACATTTTATATATTATAATATAATCAAAAATACAGTTGTATAATAATGTAAAGAGATGAATGAAAAAGGAACCTTGTACTTGTATATTAAAAAGTATAGTAATAAAATTATGAATAAAAATTAATCAAATACGGATGAAAAATTATTTAAAATAAACTTTTAATAACCCATGATTCGATTAAAAAAATACAAAACTGTGCGGGATGATGGAAAAATAAATAGTTTAATATTTCCATAACAATTATTACAATGGTTTAATATCAATTACTTACTATATATAAAAATGTATCACAGTCAAAATTATTACAAAATTAAATTGTATATGGTATATAGAAATTGTGTGATCCCTTTCGTTTTATCGATTAAAAATTTCCATAAAAAAAAAATCGCAATATTAAATAATATATCGCGAGACATTTAAAGATTATTAAATTTTCTGTTACATATAGATTTAAAAATTTTTTAAACAAAATGAATATTTGTAGAAAATTATATATATATATTATGTGGGTCATCACATCACATATCTCTGATTTTGTATATTTTTTCGTTTAAAAAACAATTTTTATATGAATATATCGATAAAAAGATACAAAAAAAAAAAAATTTCACTTTTCAATTTTTTATATTTTTTGAATATAAAATTTATTATTAAGTAATAATATGCAAAAAAAATTTTTTTTTCACATAAACATATTTTTTAAGATTTAATTAAAAGTAAATTTTAGTATATCACAGCTCTCATGGGTGCAGTAATCGCGACGATATCATAAAATCAATTTGTGTTTAACGAAATTATACAATTATTAACGTAATTAAATTTAAGTATAAACGACGTGTGTGTTTATTATTTAATCGATTTTATTCTATTTTTTGTTTTATATTATATTGTTATAAGAATAAAAGAAATAATGTTAAGATTTTGTTGGGTGATATTGTTTTTTTGTATCAATATTTTGAATTCGATAGATGGTAAGTGGTCCTTTTACCCATATAAGAAAAAATCATTTCCCTAATGAACATTATATATAAAATTAAACGTATTGAATAATTATTGAAAATAGCTAGCAGATATTGCATATTACCTGATGGAAATCGAGGTATGTGTGTTAAAATTGAAAATTGTCCAACAATTTTTAATATAACAAGTCAAATGTCAACCAGTGAATCGGAAAATTATTTAAAAAAAATAAATTGTGGTGGAATTTCATTAAATAAAAATCGTGTAAATATTTTTTTATATTTTATGTTTTGTTTGTGATCATGAATTTAAAATTTAATGAATGTATTTCAAAAAAAAAACTCCACGTTTAGATAAAAGTTTGTTGTACAGATACGGCTGTTGAAGATCGTCGATCAATATTACGCGGTGGCGGTGGTTTAAGATCCCGTTTAGCAGCATCAGTAAAACCATCTGTAGCTAGCATTGCCCGTCGTCGTGTTGTAAAAGAATATATTGATAAAAAAATTGTAACTCATCCAAATTATCATTTAATACCACAAAATAAATGTGGGTTGTCGTTGAACGCCGATCAACCATTAAAATATCCATGGATGGGTGTTTTACAATATGTTCAACCGAATGTTGAACAAAAAATATGTACCGGAACAATTATAAATGAACGTTATGTATTAACATCAGCCAGTTGTGCAACAAATCAATTGTATAAATTTTATATCACGTCAATCATTTATTTATATTATTTATTTGATTTTGTTTTTTTTTTTTTATATAATTATATAAATTTAGAGTATTTGTTCGGGTCGGTGGCCATAAACCAGAAACAGGTGTTTATGATTTTCCAATTGATGAAATTATTGTGCATTCAAATTATAGTCGAGAACAACCAATGGAAAATGATATTGCATTAATACGTTTGGCTACACCAATTTGTAAGTGTATATTTAGACAAATTTTTATAATTAAATAAGTTAATGATTATTGAAATTGTTCAATTAAATAGCAAATGTTCATCCAATTTGTTTACCATTTTCAAGTCGTATTAAATCATTTAATTTTAAAAAATTAGATGTTTTCCATTGGAATACATGTAAGTATTAATTATTAAATTTATGAATTGAAATTACTTTTGTGAAAAAAAAAACTAATTTATTTAACGTTTGTTATTTCTTATATATATATATATATATATATATATATATATATATATCTATATATATAGTACATGAATCAAAAGAATTTCAAAATCATCTATTACCGATTATGACAAATTTAAAGTGTCGTAAAATGTTTAAGGGCAAGGGTAAAATAAAAATAACCGATAATCAATTGTGTTCGGGCGGTGAAATTCCTAATGATTTTGATAAGGCATCTTGTAAGGTGATATCCGGTGGAGCACTTATGCTATTGGCAACACCCGAACAATTTCCACGTACCGTAACCGAATCGAAATACATTCAAGTTGGTGTTTTATCATCAGATATTTTATGTGATTCATTATTTACACCGACAATTCATACAAGAGTATCATCATATATTCCATGGATTTTGGATAGTATTAAATGATAAAATTAATATTTTGTTGAAACAAAAAAAAAAAAAACAAACCGAACGATTAATCCTCATTTTAAATATTATTAAATTACAATAAAATGTACAAAATATATAATTAATAATAAATTTTTTAATACTAAATCTTTTTGGTATATGGCAAAGAATTTTTTTTTAATAGTTAATTGTTTTTTTTTTTTAAATAGATTTGTAAGATTTGTTTAAATTCATTAAATGTTTCATTTCATTAAATGTTTCATTTCATTTCGTTTCGTTAATGAAAGGTTTGCAGTTTTTTTTTTGATTTTTATTGTGAAGAAGTCGGAACAATGTCAAATACTCTTGAATTCCTTATAATCTATTAACGAATGATTTGATTAAGAAAGGATAATTCAATTGATTGGTTTTTATTCGTTTGAAGTTAGACTTTAATTTTGTATATAGGAATGTTGTTAAGACCCTCGATCCTTGCTAATTGGATTTGTATTTTGCATTTTGTGTGAATTATCTCATTGTTTGCGTTTATTCTATTCTATTTTAGAATTTCGGGATATTGTAGTTTATGATGGATTATAGTTTAATTAATGCAATAAAGGTTTCGTAATATTCATTGCTACATTTGACTTTACTTAAAAAGAAATGCTATAAATCAAATGAATATGGAAGGTTTTCAATTGTGTGTTGGTCTACCTTATAATAATTTAAAAAAAAAAATACTTGCCAATTACTTTCCAAACAGAAAAATTAACAAAACCACAAAAATTACATAATTACAAACACAATAAAAAAAACAGAACGGGTACATTTTTAAATAATTTTATTTTAAATTAATAATATAATTAAATGCATTTACATTTTTCAAAGAATGTACTGATAAACTTTTTATTTATTTAATGCAAATTTCTATATTTTTTTTTATTTTTTTTGGAAATGTAAAATTTTAACATTTTAAAACCCGCGTGAGTGCAAAAAGTTATCTATATTCATTATCATAATCTTTGAAATATATAAATACTTTTGTTGTTCCTTACAAAGTGTTTTTTTTTTCTCTATATATTTTATTCTATAAATTGTGGTGGTGGTGGTGGTAACTTTAATTATAAATTGTTCTAATTTTGCGGATATGCAAGTTCATAAAATAATTTTCCCATTGTACCGAGACCGGCAAAACATAAGACCCATGTGAATCCATATAAAATTTTATCACTTGCACCACCTTTTAAATGGACGGGTAAACCATCGTTTTTCTATTTTTGTCAATAAAAAACATTTATGGGTTTTTGTTTCAATAAAAAAAATGTTTGTAAAGTATATTTTATAAAATATTAGATAAACATACCTGGAATTTCGCTTGAACTACATGTAAACGTTTGTATCCTTCATGGATTTCTTCTTTTGCAGCTGATGTTGATGATTGACGAACATTTTGTGTGGCCAAACGGGCAACGTTCTAATGATGTATGATTTGGTTGGTTTTTTTTTTTTGTAAATTAAAGTACATAATATATAATATATAATATATAATGAATATTCTAAATTAAATTCAATAGAACTGATTTTTCTGACTTTTTCCTAGTATCATTTATAAATTTTTTTGCATTTATATAACCATATAACCAGTTGAAAGGCCAATTCGAATTGAAATTTGATTTCTGCATATGTAATGTTGATTGTTTTTTTTTTTTTTACTGAAAACGATCGAATGATCATATCCAAATGATGCTTAAAAAGCAACAATTTACAAGATTAGAATTGATTAGCTGCACTGATCGTGCAGGTAGGATAACAAACGATATCAGTTAATTATGAATTGAATTGAATTGGTTACGTTCACGAAAAATGGGTTTAACAAAAATAATCCTTTTAATTGAGTGTGGTTCGGGAAATTAAGATGAAGGAATCAAATTTGAATATTAAGTAAAATAAATTGGAATATATTAGGCAAATATTTCGGGATTTTTTTTTTATTGTATTATTTATTGGTTCTTCTTTTGATAAACACAAATAAAAAAAAAAAATATTTTCCATCAGGGACCACAAAATATTATGTAATTGGACAAAAATAAAAAAAAAAAAAAAGGTTAAAAACTCATTCACTTTTTTTTTCAATCGCAAAAATAATCTAAGTTAAAGTTTAAATTTCTTTTAATTAATTAATTAGTTAATTTTTGGTATTTTTTTTACTTACTCTGATTAAACTCATTTTTATATCGATATTTTTGTTAATTAAAATTAATAATATATAATATGATTTCTAAAGAAAAAAGAATTTTTCGTAACCACACACACAAAAAACAATTGTATTTATGAAATTGAAATGAATAAAAAAAAAATAAAAATTGCAAAAAAATAAAAAAAAAATTTTACACTACTATTTGAAATGTCAATACGGCAAAATTTGGTGTTTTATTTATTATCCTATTACCGCTAACTGCGCCGCCCGGTGATTGATAGTGAAACTAAATCAATTTTGCTCAATTTTCTTAAAAAAAAAATTTGTGGTTAGTCATAGAAAAACAACAATAAAAAAGATTGTTTTTTTATTTTTATTTTCATTCGGAACACTTTAAAAATTATACATAACAAAAACAAAACAAATGTAAATTAAAATTAAAAATTAAATAGTTTATTGAATTTAAATAATTAATTAATTAAAATGGGATTTTTAACGGTGTTGAAAAAAATGCGACAAAAAGAAAAAGAAATGAGAATATTATTGTTGTATCCTTTTTTTTAGTGTTTTTATTTTTCCTATAGAATTTTCAGTTGTTTTTTTTTGTTAAAAAAGACAATTATTTAATAATATTCCTTAACTTACTCAATTATATTATTATTAATTGTTCACAGAGGTTTAGATAATGCAGGTAAAACAACAATATTAAAACGTTTTAATGGTGAATCAATTGATGAAATATCACCAACATTAGGATTTAATATAAAAACATTAGAACATCGTGGATACACATTAAATATGTGGGATGTTGGTGGTCAAAAATCATTACGTTCATATTGGCGTAATTATTTTGAATGTACGGATGGTTTAGTTTGGGTTGTGGATAGTGCCGATCGTATGCGTTTAGATGCCTGCAAAGAGGAAATGGAAAAATTATTACAAGAGGAACGATTAGCTGGTGCAACACTTTTGGTATTGGCAAACAAACAAGATTTACCGGGTGCATTAAGTGCACAAGAAATTAAAGATGTAAGAATCACAATTATTTTCAATCAAAAAAAAAAAAAAAAGGTTTCTAATTTTAATTTCTAATTTTACCTATTGTTTAATAGATACTTGAACTTGAAACTATTAAAACACATCATTGGAGTGTTGTAGCCGTTAGTGCAGTTACCGGTGATAAATTATTAACATCCGTCGATTGGTTAATTAATGATATTGCACGTAGGATATTTACGCTTGATTAAATTGAAGTGATCTATCTTTCATACTCGATCGATTCTAACGTTTTTTTTAAGTACGCTTTCCATTAATATTATTTAAAATTGAAATTCGAATGTATTAATTTTATTTTTTGTGTTTTTATCGATAAATATAAATTTTTTATTTATAGAAAAAGGAAAATTTAATTTTTAATTATTGATTACTTCGGTATAGTAATTCTGGAATATAATGAATTTTATCTATTGTGAACCAGATGAAAAAAAACTAAGTACTTTAACTTTTCAAATAAGGCATATTACAAATTACGGAAAATATGCTTAAAAAATGAATTGTTTCCAATTCATTTAAAGTTAAAAATCAATTAGATCCTGTTGGTTAATTACCCAAGATTAAATTTAATTCAAAAGTAT
The DNA here is from genome assembly GCA_958336335.1 of Dilophus febrilis. Lineage (NCBI taxonomy): Eukaryota > Metazoa > Arthropoda > Insecta > Diptera > Bibionidae > Dilophus > Dilophus febrilis. Next base: position 37,317,826 of record OY284468.1, read on the forward strand.
TACAGAAGAAGAAACAAAAAACTTACAATTTTTTAAAATGCTTAACTTTGCTTATTTATTAATAAAATAATAATAATACTAACTTAAGCTAACAAAAAACCAACTAATATTCACAATAATCCCAAATTCATCTAAATTATTTTAATGCAAATGTTTTTAATCATTATTTATGAGACGACGGCGAGATGATGTTGTTACACGTTTTGGTTTATATAAATCTAACGTTGAATATCGTTGATTCATTCGTTGACTCACTGAAATAGATGGTGTTTTAATTGTTCTATTCGGGGTGGTGGATTGCGGTGTTACAATTTTTGATAATGATTCTTCTGTGTTAATATCATTGGCTGAAATTGTAATAATTGTTAACAATAATTAATGGAATTTTTTTGTTTCAAAATCATCTTCCAAAAAAAAAAAAAAAATACCCCAACAACAATAAAAAAATTACTAATTTTAAATCTAAATTATTACTTTGTCTTACCTAATAATGGTAATGTGTTTTTTTATTATTTACTCTTAATTTACCTACCCATTTCCAAAAAAATGCATATTATTAATTGTTTTTTTTTTTTTGTTTTTTGTAATTAAAAATTAACAAATTATTAGTACAGAAAAAATAAGCAATTTTTTAATAATAACAATAAAAAAATTCTAAATTTTTTTTTAACAACAATGGATGAATAAATAAATATAGAAATTATTAATACTTACGGGATGCATTCAATGTTTGTTCTGTTCGAGTAGTGCATCTTCTTTTCTTACTATCACATGTGAAATGATTTTCTTTATATGGAAATTCATTAAATATTGAAGATGGAGAATGAGATAATGATGACGATGAAGTTGACGATGAAGTTGAAGATGACGATGATAATGAGGATGCTGACGACGACGACGACGACGGTGTAGACGTCGTAGCCGATGATGAATATGTTCCTAAATTTTTAGTTGATTTCGTTGAAGGTGTCTTTCGTTTACGTTCATCTAAACTATTTATATTATTGTTCAATGTTGTATCAATTTTAAATACTTTAACATTATTCAAATTATCATCAGCTGCATCATTCAATTTTCTTTTCATATTTATACCGTGATATTTTATATCGTAAACATTCACTTGTAAACTTCCCTTATAAAATCCATTTAAATTATTTATATTAAAAGCATTTTTATTATCCATTTTATCTTTTGGTTTTGCTATCGGCTGCTTATCAATTGGCATATCCACGGGTGGATTAATCGATTCTTTTATCGGTTTATCGGTGGATTTCTCAATCGATTTTGGTGGTGGTGGTGGTGGTGGTTTGACGATAGGTTTCTCTTCTATTGGTCGATTGACAATTGATTTCGGTGTTGTTCGTTTTACGATTGGTTTTCCCCTGGATTTTCCTGTGGATTTACTTAATTTTGATCTTTTCTTATTTAAAGTATTTTCCAAGACGACTACCAATTCTTTTTTATTATCTAAACAAAATATATAATAATAAATTAATGGAATAAGACCAATAAGGGATTGCATGAAAGAGCAATGAAAATGCTTACCTTTTTTAACTGCATTGTTCGATTTCAATAAAGAGTTTTCATATGATTTAATTTTATCTGCAATCGATTTTTCATCATATGGAAATATAAAATTGTCACAGGGAAAACCATAAAATGGAAGTTCATCTTCGATTAGATTTTCAACGATATCATTTTCATTGGGTAATTCATTGGCTACTTTTACCGGTGATATAATAATTTCATCCACTATTTCGCTTAAACCTGATGAATTTAAATTTATTTCTTCTTCACTGGCAGATTCCATTGTTTCTGCAACAGATTCCAATGGTTTTTGTTGTTGTTCTGTACTAGATCCCCAGATTTTGTTAAGTTCTATGCTAGAGTCCAATGTTTGCTGCAGTTCCGAATCAGATTCTTGAGGATTTATTATTACAGATTCTATTGTTACCTGTTGTTGTTCTTTACCAGAGTCCTGTATTTCTGGTTGTTTCAAATCAGATTCTAATAATGTTTCTGATTGTTCTATACCAGAGTTCACAGTTTCATTTGTTGTTTCGGTAGCACAATCCTGAATCGTTTTTTCTCCGACATCGTTTGTCGGCAATGGATTTTCAAGTATTTCTTTTTCCACTTCTTTTGGTATTGCAGAAATTTCCAATGGTTCTGCAGCCATATTCATATTAGATTCATCGTTATCATTATTTGTTATCGATAAAGTTACTGGCATTTTCGACATCGTTGATGCTATTTCTAATAATATTCCATTATCATTTTGTAATGATTCTGTATTTTCAAATGGTTTGGCAATTTGTAAAGCTTCACTCTTGTTTTCCGAATTCTCTTCCAATAATAATGATTCGGTATTTTGTAAATTATTTGCCAACGGTGAGGGTTTTGAATTTTCCGATGTTTCTAGAATTTGTAATAAATCTTCTGTATTTTGCATGTGATCGAGCATTTCCAATTCATGTGCGGTTTTCGGTGCGGCCTCTAAATTATCAAATAATGTCGGTTTCGATTCAGCCGTTTCGTTTACGATTGATTCTAAATTTTGTACAAATTCTGTTGATTGCAATGAATCAGATGTATTATTTTCTATCAATTCTACTTTTTCTTTTTCTTCTGGTTGTAGTTGAAGGGATTTTTCATTTTCCAAAGATTCGTTAATTTGTATTGGTTCTACAACATGTTCTACATTTAATTTTTCATTTTCATTTGGAGATGTTTGATGTGATTGCACGGAATTTTTACTTTCTACCTCATTTAATATAGCTTCCGTAGGGTTTTGGTCTGTTGGTGAATTCGATATAATTGAAATTACATTTTCAACAATTTCACAACCATAGATGGGAGATGATGATGTTGTTGTTGCTGTGGCTATTGCTGTTGTTTGACAAGCAAATTCAAATTCGATACCCTGTTGTTCATTCAGGTTCGACATTAACGATGTGGATGATGCCTTATTTTTATGAATATATTGTTTTGCAAATACTAATGCTTTTTCACGTCGTTTTTGGTCTTCACGATCAATTTGCTTTCGAATCTATTTCGTGTTTGGGGCGAAACGATAAAAAAAAAAACAATTATATAAATTAAAATTTTAAATAATATAACAAAAATACCTTCATTAATTTTTTAGCCTCATGAAAATTTTCTGCAAATTTTGGTTTAATTCTTTTTTTAATTCCATCATCAACACCATAATTTAAAGTTTTATTTATAGTTGAATAAAATAATTCATCTTTTTGCATCTGTTCATTGGGATGATGTATATTATGATGGTCAATTAAATCCGAACGATTTCTATTTTGATCAATTAACAATTCAACATTCTTATCGGTTCCGGTTAGAATTTGATCGATAACAACCGGTTGTGTTGGTAAAAATATAAAATCATTATCGTTCAACGATTGTTCATTTAAACGTTCTGCTGTTGATTTTATTGTCATGTCACGCACATTTTCGGCGGTAACAAATGAGTCATTCAAATTTTTATTTTCTGACAATGAATTCGATACAGTAGACGTTTCCTTTGGAATACTTTCAATTATTACACCATCTGCATGCATTAACGGTATGGTATGGTTTTTTTTGTTTATATTTTCAATGACACTTGAAAATTCTGAGCGGGACGACAAAGAGGTAGATGAGGTAGATGATGTTGATGATTTTGATGATGACGGTTTTGTTGTATTTATTTGTGATGAACTTTCATTTATGGTTACCGAAGACGATGTCAATTTATCGTTTGTATTATTTCCATTTGATTGACTTAATGGTAATCCATTATCACGTTCATCATTTGAATCACGATCATTTGAACGACGTCTTTCAATAACTTTCTCCCTTGAACTATAATGATCATCATCGTCATCTTTTTCCTTTGGTTTTTGTCCATTACTTTCGGATGATTTATCTTTGCCACTACCATTTGAATTGGATTCATCATGATTTCTTCGTTTACTATTGCTACTCCCTTCATTATGTTTCGGACGATGACTACTTTTATCTTTATTGTATTTACTATCGTGTACGGTCACTTTATTTTCAACACCATCGGATGTATCATCTTGTTTACTATTACTACGTTCACTGTGATGTGATCGACGATGATGATGATTTGAACTGCTGCTAGATCTTGATGATTTACTGGAAGATGTCGATGATGAATGAGTTTTGGAACTGGTCGACGAACGATGATGTGAACGTGATTTGTCATCCGATTTCGACGAATGTGACGAACTTTTACTACTGTGATGCTGCTAGTTGGAGATGTAAAGCAAATGATATAAAAAATGGTTAAAGAATTTTAATATATTTCAAACATTATTTAGTGTGATTACAGAGTTATTTGAATTTGGGATAAGAAAAAATACAATAAATTCAAAACTTACCTCAGAACGACTTTTTTTTTGGGTGTCTTGCGTTTTTGATGAATGTTCACGATGGGATGTAGATGTTTTTTTACTATCCGAATGAGATTTATCTGATCGGGAACGGTGTGCGGACTGATAATGTCGATCTTTTTTTAATTTATCCGAATAAGATTTAGATGACGACATGGATTTTGATGATAAACTGTGATCATTGTCTTTTACAGTTAATTGTAATTTTGATTGTTCTTTCTGTGATTCAACATCGCCCACATTTATTTTCTCTTCCATAACTTTATCATTATTTTCATTTTCATCCATAGATTTACCATTATCAAATTGTTCATGCTGTTCGTCTCCCATTAATATCGAAGTATCTTGTGAAATCATATCATAACTTTCTTGTTTTATGTTCTCTTGTTCTATTTTTTTATTGTTATCGTCCATTTCCATTTTAATTTGATTGATCGGTTTTTTATCATCTGATAAATTAAGATTGGCGGTGTCCTTAATAATTGGTTTCATTGTGTTATTGTCCGTGGGCGATTGTGATTCGTTTTTTATTGAAAATGCGCTTTCGTTTTTATTGTGAGATATTTGGTTTGTTGGTAGCGAAACAGATTCATCGTTAACCATTGTACTATCGTCAATAAACAATTTCGAATGTTCGTCGGATGATTTATCCGATGATATCATAGATGATTGATTATAATTATCAATATTTACCGGTTTGACATCGTATGATGAACTATCATCGTACGATGAATCAAATACATTATTATTATCGATAATTTTACATCGTTCAGTTCCTTCAAATTTAATTTCAGTTTTTGTAATATCTGTGAATGTTGTTACGAGTGGTTCTGTTCGATTTTTATTTAATTCATCGTTATCCTTATCATCATCGAATTTCGGCATTTGTGCCTCTTCACAAATATTCACATCAACCGTTGATTTATCATCACACGATTGTTGTGTATCGGTTATAATCGATAGTCGGCTACTACTCGACACTTGAGATAATTGTGAATGTTCACCATCATCACCAACATCACCAACAACAACAACACCACCACCGTCAATAACATCATTGATTTCCGTTGATACATCAAGGGAAATTAATGATTGTTCGTCTTCTGGTTCATTTCGCTGTAATTTTACTGTGGGCACTTCTTGTGATTCTTGTTGTGGAGTTTCCTGTGGAATTTCCTGTTGTTGTTGTTGTTGTTGGATTTCTTGTAATGGTGGTAAATTTTCTTTTGATGCTTGTAAACTATTTGATATAGATTCTTCGTTTTCTTTATCGTTTACTTCATTTTTAATCATCTGTTCCGTATTTACTTGTTCAATAACTGCACTTTCACTTTCAAGTGAATCTTGTGACGTTAAACCACTAATACCCGATAATTTTGAATCATTTGAATTTTCATCTTGAATTTTTTTCGGTTGTTCCATTTCAATATCCAACGGTTCCAATGGTTCAAATGCTGGAGACTCAAAATCATCATCTTCATCGTGATCATTATCATCACCATCATCTTCAACATTCTCATAATTACTATTACTACCAATTTTTATATAAATATTCTTTTGGACATTGATGACATTCAAATCAGTTTTCTCATCAGTATGATTTTCCGATACACATTTTGGATTACTTTTATTGGAATCCGGTGAAACAGCTTCTAAATCTGAGTGAACACCAGCATCATTATTATTATTGTTATTATTATTATTATAATTTTCATCAATCTCCATTTTATTGGGTTGTTCGACGATTGCGTTGACTGTCATCGATATTTGTTGTTCATTGGGTTTTGGTTTTTCAATACCCATAAATTTGTAATATATTTCTTCGATTTTTGGTAAGAAAATTGAATTAATTTTCGGATTTACAACTTGATCAACTATACGTTCAACGCCAGTATCTAAAAATGCGGATCTAAACAATTTATGTGATAAATAAAAAAAATGTGAATGTGAATACCAGGAAGACCTAAAATTATCGTCATGTATCTATAGATAAAAAAAAAAAATTACTTACTCAGCAATATTCTTCCGTAGCTTTTCTCTTAATTGATTTTTATTCAAATCGGGTTTCCATTCTTGTTGGTTTAGAAAATTCGAAACTGAATTTTCCACGCGTTGTCGTAAATTTTGATATGCTGGTTTTGTATCAACATCGGCCATGCATTCCCGTCGAAATTCATCAAAAATGCCTTGTGATTTAACTTCGCACACTACACTATCAATTATATTATTAAATGTATGTTCCATATTTGTGTGTCCATAAAATGCTTAATTAAAACTTAATTTTATATATATATATATATATATTGTTATAATTAATAATAATTTTATTGAATTCTATTAATTCATTTAAACAATTATTTATAATACGTTCTTTGTTTGCTGATGATGGATAAAATAAAACAAAAAATTAAAAAAAATTGCTTCTAATTTCGTCGTCTTGTATTTTTATTTTATTTTTATTCCATTGAAATGAAGTTGTTCGCAAAGAGGTTTTAAATATGAAAAATTAAAAATGGCTACATTTAAAATGAATGCGTTCATGTTAAGTTTAAAAAATAAGTGTACACTGTAATTAATAAAACGAATTGTGATTTTCACTAGAGGTATTATTGTTATGTAAAAGAAAATGAATTTTTTGTAAAATTCAATTTGATTTATTCAAGGGATGATAGATGAAATTTCTGGGTATTCCCCAGAATGCAAAATATTTCTGTTTATAGACATTTTTTAAAGAAAAAAAAAACGGTATTTTTATCCAATAGTGTGGACGGATAAGCAATATATATAAAAAGTTGGTGCTGATGTTTGTTTCATCATCACTGAAGAACCATATTAGCTGTAACAACTCCATATTTTGAACTTAAACTACTTTGTTGCTCCCATGTGTCGTAGTGCATTTCTTTTTTTTTATAGGTGGCGTTTGATTCAAAATGGCTCGAAAGGATTACCTTCATTGAGAATTTTAGGATTATCTTCATTGATTTCTTTAACATATTTCATGGAAGAATATTTTTTGAAAGGAATAAAAATGGCAATTATATTCAAGAATAATGGTTTAAAAATGAAAAATATCAAATAAAAAATGAAATGTAAGTCAAAAATTAGCTTTTGGAAACAAATTTACATATAGATATATAAATCTGATGAATATATGAAAAAGTTCAGATCATATCATATCAGAAATTTTTTGCTGTACATAAAAAAAGATATTTGGTTTCAATAAATATAATATTGATTTATTTTCTAAGAATTTTCCCAGAGCTAAAAAACTAGGGATTCTCCCAGAAGGAAAAATATAAATGTATTTAATATAAAAATATTGATAATTCACTTTGTTGTTGTAATTTAATGTCATAAGAATACCCGTTTTCATTTTTGTATGGCACTTCCGACCATATATTTAGAAAGATTTAAAATAAAAATATTCAACTTTCGATCAAAATTAAAAAGAATTAGTGAGATTCTTGCACAAAATTGTATATTTTTTATGGTATTTGAAAGATTTTAAATAAATTTATTAAAATTAATAAATTAATACAAACTATAATCCTGTATTTTATGTAAAAATTCCAGTTCCGTTGTATTTTCCATTGTAGATTTTCTTAAAAAAACATTGCTTTGAAAAATTTTGATTTATATAAAATCGAACGTAACCTATGTTTTTAGAAAGTTGGCAAACCTGAATATTTCCACTTGACAGTCAATATATAAATAAATATAAATGTACACAACAACAAAAATTAGTATTTTTATTTTGTGTGTACTGTTTTTTTTTTGGTTGATCTTCGAAAAACTATTTTTTTTAAATTAATTAATTAATTGAATTATTAAAACTTAAGAAATTTATTAGATAATGCCATCGCTTGAAACCGGAGAATCTGTTGATGATGGTGATAATGAAATTGTTGAACCACCAACATTATCGGGACCAATAATTGGAATAATATATCCACCACCCGAAGTTCGGAGTATCCTTTTTTTTAACCTAAAAATATAAATACATTTATTTTGTTTTTTTTAGCATTTTTTAATCGTTTATCCAATATTAATTATAATTTTCCTTAACCATAACTGCTATAATAAATAATAATAATAATAATATAGATATTGTTGATAAGACAGCTAGTTTCGTAGCACGTAATGGACCGGAATTTGAAGCTCGTATTCGTCAAAATGAATTGGGAAATCCAAAATTTAATTTTTTAAACAATGGTGATCCATATCATGCATACTATCAACATAAAGTCGGTGAATTTCGTGAAGGAAAAGGTAATAAAATAAGAGAATTTCTTTTAATTGCCATGTTTTTTTTTCTTAATTGTATTCTTTTGTATTTGAATAAATTGAATGTATTTAGGTCAAGATACGGCTGTTTCTGGTGCGCCTGGTGCTGGTGGTGGTGGTATACAAAAATCTCAATTAATTTCCGCTACACATCTCAAACAACAGGAACTATTAAAACAAGTATCTGATCAACAATTTGTTCCGAAAGATGCACCGGCAGAATTTGAATTTATTGCTGATCCACCATCGATTTTGGCATTAGATTTGTAATTATAATTATAGTTTCTTTTTTTTGGTTTTGTTATTTGCCTGAGATTCTTAAGTATAAAAACAATCACTCATCATTTTTTTTTAAATTATTTTTTACAGAGACATTGTAAAATTAACGGCACAATTTGTAGCACGTAATGGTCGTCAATTTTTAACAAATTTAATGAATCGTGAACAACGTAATTATCAATTTGATTTTTTACGTCCACAACACTCGCTTTTTCAATATTTCACAAAACTGCTGGAACAATATACGAAAATCTTAATACCGCCAAAAGATTTAATGGTTCGTTTAAAATTGGAAACGTCCAATGGTGGTAAATTGGGTTCAAGTAAAATATTGGAGCACGTTAAATATCGTGCAAATTGGCAAAAACATCAGGAAGTGCAACGACGCCGTGAAGAGGAAAAAGTTGAACGTGAACGTGTGGCATATGCACAAATTGATTGGCATGATTTTGTGGTTGTCGAAGCCGTTGACTATCAACCGTATGAAACGGGAAATTTTCCACCACCAACGAATCCGGATGAAGTTGGCGCTCGTGTCCTAATGGAAGAACGTTTAAATGAAGACGACGGTGATATTGAAATGCAAATTGAATCCGATGAGGATTTAGATTCGGACGATGATATTCGTGTCACGGCAACCGGTATAAAATTATCGACAATGGAAAATCGAATTGGTCTGTCGGCACAATATAAAAAGGATAATAATCAAGTGCAGGATATGGATGAGGCGTCCAGTGATGATGAACCATCAATTAATATGAACGAATCGGAATATGGAAAATTACAACAGTCTAATGCACCATTGCCACCGTTACCCCCGACATTGGACAAAGTCATAATCAAAAAATACGATCCAAAACAATTGCAAAAAAATCAACCAAAACCAATGCCAATCGATGAATATCTTATATCACCCATCACCGGTGAACGTATATCGGCATCAAAAGTTGCCGAACATATGCGTATCGGTTTATTGGATCCACGTTGGGTTGAACAACGTGATAAACATACAGTGGATAAATTAAATCAAGATAATGTGTATGCAATGGGTACGGCTATCGAAGCCAGTCTAAAACAATTGGCTGAACGTCGTACCGATATCTTTGGTGTCGGTGATGAAGAAACAGTTATCGGTAAGAAATTGGGCGAAGAGGAAACGAAAAAAGATGAACGTGTCACATGGGATGGTCATACGTCGAGTGTTGAAGCGGCAACGAGAGCCGCACGGGCAAATATTACACTTGAAGATCAAATTCATCAAATACATAAGGTATAAATATATTTTTTATTATTTTCATCATTATATAAGGTTCAAAATGACCACTTCTTTTTATACTTTCATTTTTATTATGTATTTAATTAACTCTTATTTAATTAATAGGTAAAAGGTTTATTACCCGATGAAGAAAAAGAAAAAATTGGTCCAAAACCAGTGTTGAATGCTCAAAAATCAGCAGCGGCTTCGGCACAACAACAATTAATTATGTCTCAGGCACAAATTGTTGTACCACCAAAACCACCACAATTACAACCACAAAATCAACAACAACAGCAGCAGCAGCAACAACAACAGCAACAGCAGCAACAACAGCAACAACAACAACAACAGCATCAATTAGTGGCACCACCGCCACCACCACAAATGCCAGTTATGATGATGCAAATGCGACCACCGCCAATGATGCCCAATCAATATCAAATGGGTTATATGCCTGGTATGCCACCGGGAACTCAACAACTTGTTACACCAGCACCGTCAATGTTAGATCAACCACCAATGCCCCAACAACAACAACAACAACAGCAGCAACAACAGCAACAACAACAACAGCAATCAATGCCACCATTACCACAACAATTGCAAATGCAACAGCAAATGGATGATGAACCATTAAGTAAAAAAGCACGTACCGAAGATAATCTTATTGTTGAATCCCAATTTTTAACAATGCATCAAGTAAGTTTTTATTACTGTTAAATTACTTATAGAATATATATATTTTTCAATGATATTTTTTTAATTCCTATTAAAAATTAGGGACCAGTTACGATTCAAGTACAAATACCACATGCAAGTGATAAACCAGAATGGCGATTAAATGGACAAATTGTTTCGATAACGTTAGCATTAACGGATACAATAACAACGTTAAAATCAAAATTACAAGATGAAACTGGAATGCCACCGGCAAAACAAAAAATTTCATATGATGTAAGTGTTTTTTTTTTTTTTTTGGTTTTATGAAGTTTTAAGTTGTAAGGTAACATTCAGTAATTGTTTATGTCCAATTAATACATTTTAGGGTATGTTCTTCAAAGACAGTAATAGCCTGGCATTTTATAATTTATTAAGTGGTGCTACAATTCATTTACAAATTAAAGAACGTGGTGGACGTAAAAAATAAATAGATCGTGATAAAGCTATACAGTTTTTTTTTTTTTTTTTTTAATCAATATTTCAATTCGTTTTAAGAATAATATAAAAATATAGACACTTAACTACATTCATGATTGTGTATTTGTTTTTTTTTTTATATTTTATCACAATTCCGTTGAATTTTTAATCCCATGATGTTATTTCATCATTAAATAACACAAACAATTTTACCTTATATCATTTTTTTTTTATTTATTCCAAATAATATAACAAAAAATAACAATTATATAGAGTATTAAAAATGTTACTATTACCCCCGAAAAATACGTGTGTGTTTTTGTGCCTTTTAATATTCGACACAAAACTTTTATATAAATTAAGTATATAAAAAAATAAATAAATGTGATTGATTTATACAAAAAAAAAAAAAAATAAGCCGTTCTAATAAGTATCAATAATTTTCATTTTTAACGTGCGATTTTTTACATATAAAAATATATTTTTTATCTAATAAATATAATAATTAGGAATTTATAATTTAAAATAATACCATATAAATATTTCATTTTATAAAATCTATGAGAAATTAACAACAATAAATTAATAATATAGAAATAAAAAATAAAAAAATGCATTATTAGAAATAGAAATTAATAGATAATATATAAATATTAATGTGAATGTGAATGTTGTTGCTTGTTATATTACACTATCATGTAATAAAAAACCGAATGTTTTACAGACCCACTTAAAAAAAAAGAAAAAATCTATTATTACCCAAACATTTCTTATTTTAAGTTTTCTTTTACACCAATATACTACAATTTTTTTTTTTTTGAGAAACCGTTTTTATTATTAAAATAATTAAAAGTATTTCGGTGGACTATTCTCTGGAGTACTGCCTGGACTATTAAGATTTTTACTATTATTCGCTGCTTCAGCTTGTTTCACTAAAACATTAATCATTTCACGGTAACGTTTTTCCATTTGTTCATAAACATCATCGGTATTTCCTTGTGGTTCACAAATTCTTTGCATATGATTTGGTAACAATTTACTGATATAATCAAAATAGGATATTTTACTATCGGATTGTGGTTCAGTACAACATGAATGAACATATTTTGCACGATAGGCAGCTCCCAATACGGCAGCTTCCGTTGATTTTTGTTTATATACGGGTGCATTAAATACATCGGCCATCACTTGTAATATTGCTTTGTTTGCCGATCCACCGCCAGTTGCTAATATTCGGGTATTTTCACCAAAATTAAAACCCATATCGGTGGCCACCGCCTTACGATGTAACATTTGACCTTCAATTAATGCACGTATTTCTGTTTGTGGTGATGCAAACCTTTTAACATACAATAATTTATTTTAATATTGCTATTTGTGAAAGATAGCAAAACAATAATACATACTTAATAACACCTTTTGCAAGTTCTGGATTACTTGAATTACTTAATTTATTCCATCGTAATTGTCCTTTTACAGGCGGAATGATTTCCATTTGTAGAAAATGTAATGCTAATAATTGTTAATAAATGAATTGTTTTAAAATTAGCAAATTTCAAAATTCATTGTCGTTCGGTGAGATATTTTTTGCTAGAAACATTACTTACCCATATTTCCATAGTTACCGCGAGTCGTCGAACCCAATAGTTCACTAAAATATTCCCAATTATCATTACCTTCGGAACGTTTAAAAATATCACGAACCAGTGAACCATTACGAAAACTAAATGAAAAAAAAAATTATTGAAAATGGTCTTAAAAAACACTGTTTTAAAAAATTATTATTACCATAAAAGTCCCATAAATAATTCATCATCGGTTGGATGCACCAAAACGTGACCCTCTTCCATTGATTTTCGTTCTTTAATGCCCATCATAATTGTATCGCTAGTGCCCAATGATATGGCCAACCAATCTTCAGCGATTAACATACCGGCCAATGCCGATGGATTATCACCGGTAAACGCAATAATTTTACAATCTGGATTAAAACCATGACGTTGTACCATGAATTTTGATACGGTACCGATAACACTGTTCGTCGGTACCGGTACGCCTAATCGTTCCTCCAAATCGGGGGCACATGCATTTAAACACGTCATTGACCATTTTTTTTCTTTAATATCCAATAGATTCATACCGGACGCATCAGCAAAATCAATGGGAGCCACTTCTCCCAAAAATAACGTTGCCAAAAAACTGCTTACCAATGAAATACGTTTTGTTTTTTCATAGCCACGTGTACGTTGCTGATAAATTTTACGTATTTGTGGTCCCGTAAAACGAGCATATCCCTTTGAACCGGTAATGTTAACCATTACATCACGTCCGCCAATTGCCTCTTCCATTTCAATGCATTGCTGTTCCGTTGTACCATCCATCCAAATTGGTGTATGATGTATCGTAAATGCCCCATCATTTATTTGGGTATGTAAAAATTTATCAGCATCTAGTTCATTCAATATTTCTAAACCGTAATCGGACCAATACACTGAACCATGTTGTTGTGCGGATCCACTGATGGCTACAATACTATTAAAATCACCACCCTGTACAAGTAAACGATCCAATACCAAATCAACGGCTCTCACCCACATCGTTGGTGATACATAAAATCTAAATGGATAGAAATTTAGTAATTTAGTATATAGATTTGGATTTAAAACAGATTTAAAAGAAAAAAATAGGTAAAATTTTCTATATATCAATATATATACATACTCATTGTTCTCTTCACCTGGATTTACACCGCCGACTGTACGAAAATGTTGTAAATCCGTATCGAATTTAACCTCAGCTTGTGCAATTACTTCTAAATGTGTATTCAATTGGACGGCTTTTAACTGAAATTCAAAATTTTTAAAAATCAAATAAAGTAAATATTATACGAGGCAAACAAGCACAGTTAAGGACTTTACTTTGATTCTGTATAATTATGGTAAGGGTTTGTTTACTCAAGCGGCTCCTTAAGTCATAATAACATTTTTTCTTTATCAAGGATATATGTTTCAAGTTCGATCTCGGGGGCTAAACTTCCGTTCACGTTGGGGTAAAATTTCTTAATAAGTATCGTTACAAGTACATTGAACTAACAACGCTAGAAGTTATATATATTTTCACAATGGTTTAACATATATTTAAATGAGTATACGAGTATAATATAATAATATAAGGTTGGATGACGAATTCTTATACTTTTGTTGTGTGGGTCACCTTATATGGAAAAATGGAATGCGAAATGCAACTACCTACATATTGTTATTTGTCGTTTAATTAAACATTGAAATTATGAAGAAAAAAATATACAAATGTAAATATACAAAGTGTAATTTTTAATGAATAATAAGTAACTTTTATATCATTTCATTTTATAATAAACATTATAAAATGAAATGATATAAAATTAATGTATTGACGGTTTTTTTTATTATAATTTTTAATGATATATATTATAAATTTAAATGATAAAACGATATGAATTACAGTTAATTATAGCAACAAAACAATTTAAAGTCAAATGGGTCATCATAAATATAATATATGATTATTTTTTATTAAAACATTTGATTAATAAAAATGGATTGTAGCTTATCATTTATAATAATATACAAAAATAGATTATTTTCAAAAGAAAAAAAAAATATAATGTGATAATTATTAGCAAGAAGTATTATATATAGATTATATTAAAACAAGAAGATAATTTCTATTGTAAATTTTCAAAAATTAAAAAAAAAAAAGTAAATAAAAAATTGATTACCGAACCGTTAAAAAAAAAAAAAGGGATGTTTTTTTGTACTTTGTTATTTGAATGGAATATTAGTACCGGTTTAATTATACAATAGTAAATCATTATCAAATAATATTAATTATTTTCTATTTAATTAATTCCGTTATTCAATGTATTGTATAATATATATTATACTTATCTAAAAACGATTAATAAATTGAATTATAAACGTATAAATATAAAAAAAAAATTACGTTATTTACCTTTTGTGTACTTAAATCTAATCCTAAAAATGTTTCATTTTCTTTTAGAATCATTATGCTTTTTATTTTGGTTTAATACTGTAAATAGTTTTTTTTTATTTGTTTTACGTATTTAGTTATTTAATATGATTTATTATATTAACAATAAATTTAATTCTTAATAAACTATTAAATTAAAAAAAAAAATTAAACACAAAATAAACTTTTTTCTATATGGAATGAATTGATTGAGAAAAAATAAAAAAACAATAGAAAATATAAAATAAAAAATATTATTGTGATGTCATATTTTTTTCATATGACATTTCATTGAAAAACATCGACATTATGGAAATATTTAATAAATGCGTTCGTTTTCAGTTATTTATAAAGTTTCGGCCATTAATGAAATTTTTTCCATGGATATCGAAAGAACGAAAGAAAAACATCGCCAAAATGGTATAAAAAAAAACCAAATTCCATTTTTCCATTCAAATAGGGCTCAAATAGTTCATTAGTTTATTTTCTATTTATAAAAAAAATTATATTTTTTTTTTTTTTTTTATTATCGCCATCATGCATGATCATGAATTCAAATGCAATTCTGTGTGACGACAAGTCATGATAATTTATTATAAAATAAATAGTTTAATTCGATGGCGGACTCATTTTTTGGATTCGATGTAACAAAAACGGTAATTTTTTTTTAATTAAAATAATTCAATAATAATTTCATTAATTATATTTTCATGTATATTGATAATAAAAATGAATCATGTCAGCAAAAGTAAAAATAAAGGAAAAAAAAAAAATAAAATGATTATCATTTGACATTTCATATATCGATGCGTGTGTATGAATAAAAAAAAAAAAAAACCTATCATCATATACCGATACCGTGTGTGTGTGTGTTTGTGCGATGATGTGTGCGGTTGCGTGAAATATTCAAAAATATATAACACACACTCACACATATATAAGCCGATAATATATTGTTTGTTATACTTCTAATTGCTAAAAAATATTTGTTTTTTTTTTGTCATAGAATAACACTAAAAATATTTTATATTTTTGGCCAAATAATACGTTATTTTTCAAACGGAACCGTTAGTTTTTAATTCATTATCATCAATTTTATGGTATAGTTTGTGTATTCTTAATCGTTTCATGTACAAATACCTTGAAAAAGGGAAAGTAAATGACCATGTGATGATGATTTTATGGATATGAATTGATTTAAAAATGAATGGCTTAATGATGTGGTGCGATTAAATATCCAATAGAGAACACTATAATTGTATCTATATTTTTGTGTTTTTTTTTTTTTTTTTTTTTTTTGGGACGTATAGGTGGACGATAAAGGTGGTGGAGGACGTGATCCTCTTGAAGCAGATTATGATGCTTTAAATGATGAAACATTCGGTAGTGCAATCAATGGAGATTGGGAGGGACTACATGAAAGTATGGTGCGATTGGATAAAACTAGTGATAAAGATGAAATCGGTACCGATTTACTATTTGATACTTATTCATTGAATGACGATGACATAGAATCCGATTTAGGTATAAACTATTCTATTATTTGATTATGTTGTTGTGTATTGATGTTGATAATTTTATTGTGTTTAACGTTGCTTTATTTTAAACCATCCATTTGTATAGAGCTGGATTTAGGTGGTCTGGGTTTAGAAGATTGTGTGTTAGCTGGTGAAGACACAGAAGCACACATTCAACTTGATCCTAGCGTTTGGTCAAGTCCCTATCAGCCACAAACTGGTATTTCAAAAAATTTGTATGGTAATTTACGGTTACAACAGCCAACAACGCCATCAACTCCACCACAAAATAACATACAATCGCATCATCCCCAACAAGATGTGTATTTCAATCAAAATATTCAAAATGCACCTGCTCAACAACCGGTATCAATATTACAATCAATTATACCACAAAAGTATATGAATATGCTTCAATCACAACAACAGCCACAAATGTCACAACAGCTACAACAACATCAACAGATGCAATTGCAATTGCAACAACAACAACAAATGCAACTCCAACAACAGCAACAGCAACAACAGCAATTGCAATTGCAACAACAACAGTTACAACAATCAAATCAACAATTTGCAAATTTATTGGAACAAATGCAACAATCATCATTGGTAATTTATTATACTAATAATTTTTATTTCAATTTACCCTCCCGATTCCGATGATATTGAATATTTACGTAGAAAACTAAATGATTTGTAAACATTTTCTAGTTACATTATACCTCTCACTGTGATTGAAAAACGATATTATATTTTAATAATTTTTAAACATTACAGAACTCTCTACCTAAAAAAATGTTATCTGTGGAAGATATTGAAAGAAACTTAAGAAATCCACAGCCACAGCCACCACCAGCGCCCACACAACAACAACAACAACAACAACAACCACAAACGCAATCGAAAGATACAATTATATCTTCTCAGCAACATCAAACACAAAATGTGTCAAATTTACCTCAACCATCTACTACGAAATCCGGACACTCCCAACAATTACAAGGATTTCCAATACCACCATTATCATTACATCCGCCACAAATTACAAATCAACAACAACAACAACAACAGCCACCACAACAACAACCATCATCTCAGTCACAAGGTTTTGTTAGATTTTCATTACCACCATTACCGATGAATCAACAACCGGGCACGAAGGGCCCTGGAATGTTTGCACAATCACAACAACAACAACCGCCACAACCACCACCACCACATCCTCTTATGCCTTTTCGAATGATGGGACCATCACCAATGCAACAACAGCAACAGCAACATCAACAACCGCCACCACAACCACCTCCACCACTACATCACATTAATAATCAATATGCACATGGTATGCAACGGCCACCAGGAACACCAGTGCCACCACAACCACCACCACCACCACAACAACAACAGTCTGCTATTGCAGCACAAGGACAACCATTAGTACACAATTTACCAATAAATTTTGTAAGTACAATTACATTTTTTTTTTGATATTCAACCTCTTATTTTTTGTTGATGATGTTTGTGCTGGAGAATGAAATAATTTGTTGGTTCTCATGAAATAAGATTCTATTAGTATAATTGTTGATTGGTAATTTCTCTCTAATATTAATACTGACGATCAATCACAGGATAACTTGGTAAAGTAAAGTAAAAGCAGAAGTTTCGATCAATTATCTATATCGAATGCATTCGATCATTTCGACCTTCAAGAAAATCTTAAAGGTTATAGAGAAAGTTTTGCTGGATTTATTTTAAATGTCTGTAATTTTTTTTGGAGATTCCAAATGATTATAAAGCCATACCAACGAATATCCCGATCAAATATAATTTCATAAAAATGTTCCACATTCCTATTAATGAAAAATCTAATAAAGTTATAGTTTTCGCATACGAACAAAAAAAAAAGAAGCACTTTGAATGGTGTCTGACTTTTTTTTTATCGCCCGATCAATCACTGACGACGACTACTAATATATGCCCTTCACCGTTCTAGATTATACATTCTTTAAGACCTAGTTAATGGAATTATTATATTTATATTTCTTCTATAAATACAAATTTCACAGCTGCGTCAAAACTTTACACCAATTCGCCCAATGATGCCGCATCCGCGTATGCCACCACCTCCACCTGCACACATGCTACCATTACGACCGCTAACGCCAACACAACAATTAAATCAGCAGCAGCAATCAATATCACAACCACTACCACCCCTTCCAATATTTCAGCAGCCGAATGCACAACATAATAATATGATTGGTGGAACACCGCAGCAACCTCCATCAACATCACAACAACAGCAACAGCAACAGCAACAACAGCAACAACAAGCAACACCAATACCATCAATTAACCAATTTAATAATCGATTGTTGCAAGAAATTCAATTGAATCACCCAATGTTACCGTATGCTGGTAATCGTAATGGTGGAAATCGTAATGGTGCCAATCCGCCGATGAATAACCATAACATTCATGCCTATGCAAATCAACAAATTTTACAACAAATGACACATTTGCTAAATATGCCACCAAGTTCGATTCAACAACAACAATTACAACAATTGCACATGCAACATCAACAATTGAAATTACAACAATTACAACAGCAACAACAGCAGCAACATCATATAATAAATCCACAACATCAAAAGAATCATCTTAACCATCAACAGCAACAGCAACAACAACTGCAACATCAATATCAAAATCATCAACATCATATGCATCAACAACACCTACAACAACAACAACAACAACACCAACAAAATCAACAACAATATTTACAAAATAACAAAAGGATAAGACCCAATGGAAATGTGGTAAGTGTATTATTTATTTTTTAACCATTTATGAACTTCGAACGTAAATCTTTATGCGTGAGCGGATTAAATTAAATTTGGTTTTTTTTCTTTTTTTTTCCATAATTATATAGAATGAAGAATTCGATGAATATGCAAATTTAATGAGTAAACGTGAAAAAGAATTTCTATTAACAATTCATATATCACAATTGAATACCGAAACACCGTACATAAACGATTATTATTATACGGTATTTAAAGAGCGTCAAATAAAACAAAAAGGTGAAAAAGAGAAATTAATCCATCAAGATAATCAATTGAATCATCCGTTTGCCCAACAACAACATAATCAACAACAACCGCAACAGCCGGGACAACAGGCGGGACAACAGCAACAAAAAGGACATGCACAATTGCTATTGAATGCGTTGACCAAACAAAATGGTATGCATTTACAACGTAATGGACAACGTGAACGTAACGTGTCCGAATCGAGTGTAACAAAAGAAAAACCACCACGTACATATACACCATTACAATTTGAAAATTCATTGGGTAAAATTCAATGTGGTAGTGTTACAGCACCACGTAAAATTATCGATATGGATATTGTTGGATCCGAAGCACAAACACCATTAAGTTCAACCGTTGAAAAATTCACGTATCGAAAGTCTCGTCAATTGCTAATGCAAATTGAAACAATTTATAGTATTGTTTTGAAATTAGAAGATTTAGAAAATCCAACAGCAACGGCAACTGCATTAATTATTAAAGTATTATATTAATTTTTTGTTTATTTTTTCAATTATTTTATTTATATAATTTTTTTTTGTTTATTTTATAGCAACGAAAAGAAAATGAACGTTTAAATGACTTTAATCATGGTCTTATTGATAATTTGGATAAAGTTTTAATAAAAAATGATACATCAGGTGATGCTTCTACGGGTGGTGGTGATGGTGATGACTCAATACGTTCATCAATATCGTTAAGTGATAAATATGAAGATGATCAAAATGAATTGATTATAAAATTATTAGCAACGTTAACGAATGGAAAAATAGCTCAAATATTTACGGTGCGAAAGGGACGAGTAAGTTTTTTGTTTTTTAATAAATAATTTTCTTATAATGGTTATTGATTAATATTTTAATTAAAATTTTTCCATTTAGACATTAATTAAACGTATAATGTCGTTAGTAATACAACAACCATGTCGATTAGATTTATGGTGTTCGATATTTTCGGCATTATCAGTAATAACAAAACGTGATGATTATGAAATTACATTGTATGATCTATTTGTGGAATTTAAAAAACATATACAATCGATAAATTGTATGGAAGATATTTTACAATTAGCAAATGAATTAGTAACTGTTAGTGAAAAACGTATAATATTATTATTTGTTAAAAATGTAAGTATATGTTTATTTTAATCAATTCTATATAGTTAAGTTCAAAACCTTCCAAGATCACTTTTATATTAAGTGAAGTTTGGGGTTTTTTGCTTTGTCTATAGTCATTTGAAATTCTTTTTTTTATATTCTCAAATTATATTAGCTCAAAGTCTCTGTTCGATTAATTCCTAATGGATATTTTTTATGTAGATGTATGGATTTTCCCTTTATTAAAACAATTTTGGAACTTTATTTTAATTTTATTCAAATTTTCTTTTGTTTATTTTCAATTCAGTTTTACATTTCCTGCTTAATAGTTCTTATAATAAAAGTTGAATCGTTGTATGTAACAAATGAAACGGATGTGGATATACAATTACAGAATTCATGGAAAGAAATATTAATAAAATTGACAAAATCAATCGATAAAATGATACAAACAAAACAAATTTTAAGTGTTGGCGGTGCTGCTGCTGGAACTAATAATAATAATAATAATAATATAATGGAAAATAATAATAATAGCTTAGAAGAAAATGATGATCTAGTTGATTTAATGAATAATGACCATCAAGATTTATTGGCTGATGGTAATGATGATAATAATAAATTACGTAAACAACTTGTTAGTCATTTTTCGCGATTCAATGAAATTAAATCACATCAATTATTGTTAAAAGCATTATCGCAAATTTCATTTTAATATTTAATTATTCTAATTTTTTTTTTTTTTATTTCATTTTAAAGTTAAAAAAATAATTTAGTTTTATTTCTTATTTTTTATTAATAATTTCTTCTTCTTTTTTGTTTTTTTTTTTTTATCTAAATAACTAATATATTTATATATATAAAAAAAATTTCTATACTTTTATATTTTTCCCCTCACAACAAAAAAAAAAAAAAAACATAAATTAAAATTAAGTTTAAAAAACAAAAAGCGCGTTTACGATAATCTTTTTTTTTTTTTTTTTTAGTTTTACGTTTTTTATATTTTAGATTGTAGTTAGATTTTTTTTTCTTTATAAAATAAATACGGTATTCATAAGTAAGAAATATAAATTAAAAAAAAAAAAAATCGTATCAATAATTCGTTTGACGAATCTTCAAAAAAAAAAAAAAAAGAAAAGAAAGAATTTATTAATTAAACAAATATAATCAATTTATGAAAAATGTTAAACATTTTATTTTTAAATAATTTTTTGTGTTTTCTCTATCTATTTTTTTTTTTTTTTTTTTTTTTTTTTTTTTTACATACAGTTTGTTATATGTATTTTTAATTTCTGTTTTGTAATTAATATACAAAATTAGATTGTACTTTTAATAAAATTATATCAAAATTAACGGACTATAAAACGACTTTTAGGTAAAAAAAAAAAAAAAGAAAAAAAAAAATGATTATATACAAAAGAAAAACAGTGTTTTTTTTTTTTTTTTAATTTTTGAATTGTAATTTTTTTTATTTTAATATATGTTTTCGTTTTTTTTTTTTTTTATTTTAAATTTTGTTTGATATTAAAAAGAAGAAAAAACACAAAGAATTTTTTATTTTTTTTTTTATTATTATTCTAATAAATTTTCTTCTTAATTAAATGGTAATTGTAAATTATAAAAAAAATTAAATATGAACAAAGTGAAATGAATATTGCCATTACATTCAACACCACACAATAAAGGCAATTTAAATAAAATAGTTTTTTTCGTTTTTGCTATGTTTAATAACACAAATTTAAATGAAAATTATTCACGGTCTGATAAAATTAGATTTAAAATTAATAATATGCGCATTTTTTATTTTATTTTTTTTATAATTTGATTCTTATTTTATTTAATGCTTTTATTTAAAAAAAAAAAAAAAAAATTAGTTAATAAACAAAAAAATTTAATTATATTAATAAAAAATGAAAAAAAAAAACACAAAAAAAAAAAATGAAAAAAAATCACAAAAAAATGTGTGGGGATAAACAAAATAAAGTGATTTTTTTTTTAATATTACTATTATTATCTCACTTTTATTTTTTACTTTTAAATATTTTTTAATTTTTAATTTATAAAACTAAAAAAAAAATGAACTTCGGGTTAATTTAAACAAAAAAACAAAATGTAAAAACACATAAAATAATTTAATTATAGCTAATTTATAGATCAAAAAAAAAAAACAATTTGTTAAAAAAAAAAAATATTTAAATTAACTAATTTTGAAATTTAACTTATTATTTTTGTTTTTTTTTTTTTATTAATTCTGCGTATATAACTTTTTTTTTTTATGATCTTATTAAAATCATGTTGTTAAATATTATATTTTTTAAACTATAAGCAAAGAGAAAAAATAGGATACAAATATTGATTAAAAAAAAATATCCTTATAATTTTTTACACTAATTAATAATTAATAAATAATATTAATAGATAAAAAACAATAAATACTGAAAAATAAAACAAATTATAATACTAGTAATTTAAGATATGTTAGTTTGAAAGAAGTTTATTATTTTTTTTTTTTTTTTAATTTATAAAATAAAACAAGACGAAAAGTTAATAAATTGATAAAGGAAAAAAAAAAATAAATACAAAATTAAATGGTGTGTGACCGAACGAACGTGTGTATTTATTTTTTAAATTACATTTTTTTTTTTTTATTTTATTTATTATTTATTATTATTTTTTAGCACAGTTTTGCGCCGCCACGCCACACCAAATCATTTTAATTTGTTAAACATAAATTCACCATAAAAAAAAAAATATGAAATAAACAATATTTAAAACAAAAAATATGAAATAAATTTTTATAATTTAAAATAAACGCAATATTTATTTTAAAAATAAATTCAATTAATAAAAAAAAATCAAATATATATATATATTTAAATAATTATATAATCAATATATATATATATATGACAGGCAAAAATAATCATTATCTTAACACACACACCCAAACAACACACCCTTTTATATTGTTTTTTTTTTTTTTTTTTTTTTGTAATTATAATCTCGATGCTAAAAGCGAGATAATTATTAATAAAAACAAAACAAAAAAATGTAATTTTACAACAGAATTTATAAAAAAGAAAAAATTAATTTAACTAAAAAAAAAAAAAATAAAAAAAAAAAGAAATATAAATAATAAAAAAAAAAAAAAAATGGAGGAGAGAAGATAGGAAAAGAAATTATTTTTTTTACTAATTTTTATTTATATATAGATTTTTATTCTAAATTTTGTCCTCAGAAATTTGATTTTGAAGTCCTCATTAGTTTTGATTTTTATCCTATATATACTACAATACAGGAATGTATTTTGGAATGGATTAATGTATTCTGGAATGGATTATCAAGTTTTTTAATTGAAGATCTTAAAAATATGGTGTGTAACTCAGGATATTAATTGAATGAATATGTAATTTAGACCAATCAAAAAACTTTTGAAAGAAATTTTTGTTATTTCGTGGGTATTATTGGTCAGCTGTCGGCGTTATAGCAGAAATATTTCTAGAATTTTTCAAATTAGGCCAAATGTAATCCGTTTTTTTTTCTTTTATATTGAGACCTTGCATTCATAATGTCGATTTAGATAACATATGGCGTAATTAAGCCTCGATTTCTATGAAAATATTTTATTTATCACAAATATGATATTTGTGATATATAAAAAAATGTGCTTTTTCTGAAATTTATTTTGCCTGGATAAAAAAACCGAAATTTAATAATTGCTGTTAAATAATTCCATTTTTTATTAGTTTGTAAATTAACTGGATATTTTATTATTATGAAATTAAATCATAAAAATTAAATAAAATGTAAATAAAATGAAAAATGAAGTTTGGACGACGGTCAGCCGACGGCAATAGAAGAAAAAATATCAATGTCCGCCGTCTGAAATGCATGTATTTTCAATTTGACATTTGCCGTCGTCTGCCGTCGGCATTTCATAAAAAGCATTACTTTAGCGTTGTGTGCATCGGAGTACAACAGTAGAATTAATAGTGGTAGAAGAATAGTCTCCGTATACCTCTGTATAAAAAATATGTCACCTAGATAAAATATTAAATTAAGCTAAATTCACTCGTGGATACTAGATGTCTTGTCGATTTGACCCATTTTAAGAATATTTTAAGCGCAAATACAAAATTTAATTTAAAATATTTCAAAAAATCAAAAAAATTATTACTTAAATATTTGTCATGTTACAATTTTTTTATCAGGAACAACGAAACAACAGTGAAACAACAGAATAAATCAATAAATAAAAATATTCAATGTAATTACCAAAATTTCTTTTTCGATTTTTGGGATCGATAATACATTATAAATATATAAATAAAAAACAACAAAAAATAATAATTATTCAAATATCCTATGCATATTTATAATTTTATAATAATTATGTATCCATTGGATCGGTGGTGGATTAATTTATCTTCTATAGAAATTATATTGGTGTGATCAAACCAAATGATAATATGCTTCTAAATGGCATGTTGAATCATAACTAAGAAATGAACGTAAACTATATTAATAAAGATTTCATTAAAATATTATTGTACGTAAATAAATACTCACTTTAAAATTGAATAGCATCCAGAAATTATTGTCCAGAAAACAATATCAATTTGTTAAATTTATTTCTTATTTTTTTTTTTTGTGCATTTTCGTTGTTTCGGTTCTGCCAATGTGGAACATTCTGATGTTCCCGTAGTGTTCAATAATGGTTTTAATAAGTGCATACCGATGATTATCCAATACATCATTTTCGTTCATGTGTGCCGTCATGTTATTGAAATTTAAATCATCAATATTTCTTAAAATTACCATTATCACCTTTTTAACACCATTCTGTTCAAATAATTTATTTTCCAATCGCCAAATACTAATGAACTACTTTTCAGCCTTTTTACATATTCGAACAATATCTTCTATTGGTTTTACTAACCCACCGCGGTCTTTAATAAATATTAATGGACATTCAAAGCTTTTTGGACGTTCATCCATTGCCCTTAGACATTCAAAACATTTTATCATGGTACGTACTTTCCGTTCTACGAAACCAGCAATATACGTACATATATCTGCTACAATGGGATCAATATATTCCAAATCGATTTCATCAACATCTGCCTCCTCAGATATAACCGTGAAGTTTGTATCAATAGCATCATTTGAATTAATCGATTGGCTTAAATTGAAACCACTGGAAACAAATAATATGTTTGTATTATCCTGTGCTAGTGAATTTGCATTCGCGGAAGACTTAAGTTCGTTATGAACTAATATCCGCTTATATGCCGATGCAAAATCATCTGCACTTGGATTATTGTTCCAGCCGCCTTTATTTCGTATTATCGAAAATAATTGCTCTAAATGATCCTGGGAAAATTTGTATGTCAGAATGTATTCCAAGTCACCTTTGAGGCAATATTCTTCGTACATCAATCGAAATGCTTTCATTGCTGAAAGAAAGCCAACGAAACCTGTTCTTGACTGTGAATGTACCACTTTTATTAAAATCCCTTTGTGGAATGTTTGTAATTCCATAATATACTTCGAAGCGTAATCAAATAATTCAAAATATTCGACAGCGGTAGTATTGCTGATTGACCTTTTAAAATTTTTACCAAATTTGCTCTTACTGTTGCATATGTCGAATATTTTATCAAATAATAAAATAAAATCAGCTGTGGGTAAAGCATTATCAAAACTTGCATCACGTGTATTTAAAACCATTAATTAAAAAATATGCGACGG
Organism: Dilophus febrilis; assembly: GCA_958336335.1. Lineage (NCBI taxonomy): Eukaryota > Metazoa > Arthropoda > Insecta > Diptera > Bibionidae > Dilophus > Dilophus febrilis. The sequence goes on from OY284468.1 coordinate 37,344,673, forward strand.
GAATCTTCCAATGGTCGTTCACCGCATTTACCAAAAATACCAACGCATCTTTTGCTATGGGTTTCATTTCATCTTGATCATCGTTTGTAATTCCACCAAAATCCACATATCCAACAAAACGTTTTCGGTGTTTACAATATTTGACTTGTTGCCTTATGGTCATTTCGTCGAGAACCAAATTGCAATATGTGGGTTTCTTATTATTTAACACTTTCATTTTTATAGCAACCAAGGCTTCCATCGTATACCCAGGTGACCCGTCGATACTGCGATACCATTTTCGTATGGTACTTACACCAGGTAAACATTTATCGACATTTTGACGAACATATTCGTACGCTTTAGGTGAGTAAAAATGCAAAGTTATTGCAAATGCCCTCACCTCAGCCGAATATCTTCTCTTAAATAATCTTCCCTTAAATCATATCTTCCCTTAAATAATACCTACTTTAAATGTAATTTAAAATAATACCTACTTAAAATGTAATTTAAAATAATACCTACTTAAAAAGTAGTTTAAAATAATTTATTTAATTATCCATTATGCATTGCTTAAATTTATCAATATAATCCAACTTACTTGTACCAAAATAATAAACGCTTGATAATAACCTAAATAATAACCATATAATAAATAAGCAATAAAGTAAAGCTTATAATACCATAATATCAAAAGCATGCAAATGATGTCGTCCATTTCAGCATATCGTTCCGAATATATATATAGTATATATGATAATGCGATGCATATATACGTGGTGGCGTGTTGACATCGAATGTTTTTTTTTAATTAAAATTGTTTGTAAAATTGCATTCAATTGGTAATTAAATATTTTTAAAAAGAATCCGTAACCATTTAAAATTTCATTTTAAAATTTAAATAATCAAACTTACTTGTAAATAATGTTCAATATTTTCCGACAACATATGCTCTTTACGCAGATATTTGATTAAATTGTTTTTGTTTGTAATCTTCTTATCGCGTCTGTTAACCTTTCGTTGCAAACACCTGACTTGTAACTTTTTTTTAATTAAATTTGACCGCAGTATCTGAATTGCTTTATTTCCACTTCGTGGTGTGTTAAAGCAAACGTTCGCAATATCTCCAGGATACCTTAACTTTACTTTTGAGGATGTATTAATAGCATCTATTCTGTAATAATATAAATAAATTATATTTCGCTTACTATGTATAGGTAAACCAAACAACTGAATGTAAAATTATTAAATTTAACTCAATGTACTTATAATTAGATAAAATTAAATATATTTAAACCATTGGTAGTATAATATTGAAGAACTTACATGGGCAATAATTCATTGGTAGCTTCATTGTCGATGCAACTACTTTCACCATCTTCTAAATATTCTATATCATATCTGTTAAAAAAAACGACAACAAAATTAATTTTAAGAATTCTGTAGGTAAATAGACAGTAGGTAAATTATGAAAAAAATATACTTACTCGATTGGCTGACCAGCATCTGATATTATATTATCTATTCGTTGCTGTTGTGATTGTTCAATACTATATAATTTAGAAATAAATTATGCGTTAATACGTTATTACAAATTAGATAAAATTAAATATATTTAAAACATTGGTAGGATAATATTGAAGAACTTACATGGGCAATGGGGAATAATGGTGAAAAATTGTAGGTAATGCATTCGGCGCAAGAAATGTGGAAAATGCATTTTCTATAAGCATATGCTTTTCAAAATGTTTTCCACATATATACATGGGGTCTTTTCCTAAAATTCCCGATGAACTATACTTTTCGATCTGTTGAATATTTTTATTATTAGAATTTTACAAATTGAACGAAATTGATTTTGTATTTTTATATGAATATTTTTCTAAGATAATTTTTATTTTTTCATTCGAAACACTCTGTAATTCTTAGAATGTAATCACCGCGTATATATAACATATAGATAGATGTATATTAAATATATATTAAGTATACTTAAATGGTACGAAAAGTAACTTATTAGTTTATTTTTTTTTTAGTTAGTTGAACACTTTTATGTTTTTCCGTTTGAAGTTTTTGTATTGCTTATATAATATCTCAAAGAAATTTGTATTTATACAAATTAACTTTTATGTATGTAACAAGAGGATTTGGGTAACAAATATGAAAGTTTTTAAACAATCTCTCTGTTATTATTTCACAACCCATTCGTTTGAAATTTTTTTCCCATTCCGGTAATTGATCACCGGGTAAGTGTTTGTCCATTTTGGTGTTGGCCTAGAAGTTTATTTTATTATTTAGAAAAAAAAAAACAAACAAACAAACAAACAATATATATTCATATATATATATATATATAAATAATATAATATAATTAACATAATTTTTATATAAGAAAGAACATTTTATTTTGTTTATTTCATTTCCATATACATCATCGCGCAGTATATTATATATAGTCATTCAGAGTCAATATATATCAGTTCATTCAGTTGAGCGTTCGCCCTGTTGATAACGAAAATATGTATTGATCATTTTGTGTTTTTAATTTTTAATGTTTTTTTTTTTTTGAAATAGAGTGTATAATAAATGAAATAAGAAAAAAAATTAAATATATTTAAATTATTCATCATTTTTAATATATATACAAATTTTTTGTGTATATTTTAGTTGCGATATATATTATTATAATATATATATATATGTTATATAGTGAATATATTTATAATATTTCAGTGAGTATAAAATTATCATAAAATAATTGTTTATTTATTATTATATTATATATTGTAAATTGTTTATTTATTTGCCATAAATATATTTTTAGTGCAAAGTGCAATTATTTATATATATATATATATTCAAATTGTTTAAAAAATATTTTCTAAAAATTTAAAATGAATTTCTATATGCGATAAGGTATATATTACATTTTTTTTAGATCGAAATTGCTAAATGTGTGAATATATGGCAAAAAGTATATATATTAAAATTTAATTATATATATATAATATATTGCAAGACCATAGGTATAGAGTAAACATTATTTTCATAAACATATATATAATGAATGGAAAATTTTTTAAATTAAATCTTTTTCATCTTGATATATATATTATATATATGTTATTCATATATTATAAACGCAGAGATGCGGCAGCATAAATTGTTAATGTACTTAAATATGTATAAATTAATATAAATATATATATGTATATTATTAATTAAATATTGAATGTGTTCTTGTATCGTTCATATAACTTATTTTTTAAATCATATCGAAATATACGATCAATTTCTTTTGAATATATATTTATATTGTTGTTGGAAAACATTTTTATAATGATCCTTTTTATGTTGTTAAACCTCTATATATAAGTGACATTTATTGCAGATAAGAGCCCATATATAATCTATAATTTAATAGTCAATTACAAAAAAAAAAAAAAAAAAAAAAACAAGTAAACAAAAAAATATATGAATAATCAGTTAAAAAATATATATTATATATATATATTATTGTTAAATTAAAGTGTTTATGTATAAAGTTATATGAGCTGTTGTTCGTGTTATTATTACTCAACAATAATTGTTATTTATCGCTTATTATTCAGAGGCGGTTTTATTTGATAAATTTTAGAGGAGCTTCGACGACAATAATGTTAAGGAATAAAGGATACAAATAAACTCAATAATTCATAATATTTCGCCGAATAAATTTGAGTCACCAGCATAATGCGCATGGTTAGCTTCAGAAATCCAATTTTATCTCATTCAGATATCAGAAAATACATAATAAAATTCAATAAACGATTCTTATTCGATTTTTTAAAGTAATTCTTACATTTTCTGAAGATCCACAGACGATATGCTTGAGGATGTCCAGATACTCAAATCAGGGAAAAGTTTTATGAGAATTTGATTTACCATAGTTTATTGGAATAAGAAACTTATGTTTTAAAGTAATTTATTTATATGAAAACTTCTTGAAATACACTTTTTTGGGATTCAAAAAAAGATTATTCGGGAATATAAATGTAAAAAAACCGTTAGGGATAGAATCACCAAACCTACGAAACTTGAAACGTGTGAGAAATAGCCAGAAATTGTAACTATAGTCCGGTTAAATGACCTTCATAGAAATTAAGGGAAGTTACGCTGCTTTCAAAATTGGAATAACGTGCTTTTCATCAATGCGTTATTGGACCAGCTATAATAATCTGAATTCATTCGAACACAATCTTAAACATAAACTTCAGAACTAACATGCTAAAATTTGGAGACGCGCTATCACTATACAGCATTAAAGCAAAGGTTTAGGAATGTTTCATCCATATTTATAAAAAATACTGAAATAGTACGAGCGCGAGTCTGATCAACGCATATTCAAAATATTAGGTTGTCGAAAAAGTATTGATAATTTTTATAATTAGATGTCATTATAATTGAATATTTCAAGTAGTACTAATCTGATCAGGTAACACTAATCACTGAAAAAGTCGATGAAATCATATCAAAAATTGAAGAAAATCGACACGTAAGCAGTCATGATATCACTAAAGAACTAAACATCCATCACCAAACAGTTTTAAACATATTTAGCATATTTGACAAAGGCTGGATACAAGAAAAAGCTCGATGTTTGGGTACCACATGAATTAACACAAAACAATTTAATGAACCGCATTTTCATTTGCGAAACGCTGTTTAAAAGGAACGAAATCGAGTCATTTTTAAAGCGAATGATTACAGGTGATGAAAAATGGATCACATACGATAATAATGTACGAAAAAGATCGTGGTCCAAGAAGGGTGAAGCTCCTAAAACAGTAGCAAAACCTGGATTAACACCAAGAAAGGTAATGCTGTCTGTTTGGTGGGATTGGAAAGGAATCGTTCATTATGAATTACTAGCACCCGGTCAAACCATTGATTCCGATCTCTATTGTCAACAATTAACAAGATTGAAGCACGAGATTAAAAAAAAACGTCCAGAATTAATCAATCGAAAGGGTGTTGTGTTCCATCATGACAACGCCAGACCACACACATCTTTGATGACTCGGCAGAAACTGAGAGAGTTTGGCTGGGTAGTGTAAAGCATCCACCATATAGCCCGGACCTTGCACCTTCAGATTATCATTTGTTCCGGTCTCTGCAGAACTCCCTTAATGGTTTAAAATTAAATTCCGCAGAGGACTGCAAAATGCACTTGGATAAGTTTTTTGCCCAGAAAACATAGAAGTTCTACAGTGATGGGATAATGTCTTTACCAGAAAAATGGCAAAGGGTCGTCGATCAAAACGGCGCATATTTGGTTTAATAAAGTTCATTTGAAATATATAAAAAAATCGTTTGAATTTTGTAAAAAAAATTATCAATACTTTTTAGACAACCTAATATATTTATACTGCTGTATTTTAAATATATTGTATTATGTGAATTTTCATTATATAAACTAAATGAAAATGAAATTTTTTAATATTCAATTCGCTATTTATTCAATTTTGCTATTTTTAATTTGTAATGACTATAAAATAAAACGACAATATAATTCCAATATATATATAATTATTATTATATAGAGAACGCACGCATGCATAAATATAAATTCATTTAAACCTTAAAAACAAAAGTATTTGATTAAAAAATTTTCAATATATATTTATATGAATATATATGAAGTTAATTATAATCAATCAATCAATTAAAAATAATACATTGCATTGCAATCGCCATATAATAGCATTTATAATCAAATAGAATATATACGTATAATCTGGTTACAATTATCATTACACTTTTGTTTATAAAATGATTATTATAATTCTAAGAATTTAGATAATTATAAAGAAAAAAACTACTTTAATTTTATTATTATGTTTAAATGATGTTATAATTTTTAAATATTATTTAAAATTCATTCGATGTATATTTCAAAATTATATTTATTTAATTTTTATAAACACAAATGCAATATAAAATAAGCAATTTCTATAAATAATATATATAATTATAATTAAAACAAATAAAATGAAAATATCAGTAATGGAAAAAATTTAATTAGGTTTATAAATAATATATTTAAAAATTTTAAAACGTAATTTTTTCATAATATATATTTAATTATAAACAATTTATAGTATTTTTAACAAAGATCAAATAATTTTTTTATTTTTTCAGTTTAATAGTGACGATAATCCATAACGAAAAAAAAAACAATAAACAAAGAAATAAAATATATCAAATATCAATTTAACCATATACAACAATAATCAATCAAAACATTATGTTAATTAAATTAAAATTATTTTATTTAATATTAGTATCAATAATAATTAATATTCAATATGTGTATGGAATATTTGAATTCAGAAAAGGTAATAATTAAATATACATAATTATAAAATACACTTTGATTCATTCTAAATATTGCGTATAAATACTTTTAATTAACAAAAACATTATAGTTTTTTTTTGTTAAATATGTGAAAAATATAAATATTTCCGTTTTTTTTTTTTATTATTACACACGTTTATTCGATGTGCGTATATATAAATAGTTCGATATGATAACAATTATGGTGTTACCTTAACAAATGATGAATTATTATCGGCTGTCGAAATGGGTAAATCAAATTTTGAAATGTTAAAAAATCTTGAGAATACATTGATAAATTCAAATGTTAAATTATCATATGGTAGTTCATCATATGGTCAATATTTAGAAAGTTGGCCAAATGAAAAGGCAAAAGAAATTGATAAAATTGCACAGACAATATTAAAAGCAAGTATTCAATTATTGAATATGAATTGTTTATTGTAAGTAAATTTTTATTTTTAATTATATATATTTATAATTTTTATTTATTATATTCCATAATTATAATTATATTATTTTATTTCCGATTATCAGAAATAATCCATCAAAACGTGAAAATTGTGCAGAAATAATATCAAGTTTTCATTTACCAATGAATTCGGGTATTAAAGAAAATTGTACAGCATTTAAACAAGAATCAACAAATTATTTACATACCTATCGGCGTTTATTACCTGCAAATTATGCTGATGGTATTTATAAGGTAAATGTACCAATGATTGAAATTTTTTTTTGATAAGTTATATCAATTCATTAAAAAAAATGTTGATGTGAGAAACTTATGTACATTTAATTCATAAACATCGATGCTGAACTGGGCAAATAATTGCTAAAATTGTTTTTGACCACTTAAATATCCATTCTATGTCTTGAATGACTTGATGTCTTCTCGATATACAACAGACAATTGACAATAAATATCCCAGAAGAATCTTGTCTTAAAAAAACTGACCCTATTTATTTTATACACGTTATTGAATTTCTGGAAAAAACAAATTAAAGCTATACAAATATATATGTTGCAAAAGATCGCATTTTACCGCATTATATGTTAATTTATTGTTTACATTTTCAATTATTTTGACTAAATTATTTTTATCATTATCATATTCCTTAAAAATATGTTCATTAATTTACAAATATATATAGATGCACACGGTAAATGTTCAACCAAAAGGAATAAGTAATAGATTCTATGATTCTCAAGTGATAAACGAAAAAAATGCACCAAGTTCACCTGAAGGCATTTTAGATGCTGAAAAAAATATAGCATTAGTACAATGGACTCAATTCATTGAACATGATCTGGCTAAAACGATTGTCCAAACAATGTGTAAGTTTTAATACATGTGTTTGGAGCGTATTAATAAAAATACAAAAACTTATTGATTAAATTAATTGTATATAGGTAATAATGAACCGATTGAATGTTGCAATGATAATTTAAATCATCCACGACCACGTCATTTGCATCCATCATGTGCCGCCTTAAATATTGAAGGTTTGAATTCAATTGTTAGATGTTTGAATTATGTACGAAGTGCATTGGGCATTGATTATGATTGTAAATTTGGGCCGGCCAATCAGGTAAAAATTATTTTATATTATAAATTAAATATTTAATTTTTCATTAAAATCATTACTTTATTATTTTTTCAATATGACCGACTTTTAATTTATAAAAAATAAAATATATATATTAAAGATTTTGATTTAATATTTTTACATTTATAATAATATCAATAAAATAAAATTAGTCAGCATAATTTTTTATATAATAATGTGCACGAAATGCATATATTCATTGCGATATTTTTAGGGTCATTGCTTATATTAGAATTACAAAATTTTGAATCTTTATTATATTATAAAATTATGGTGTATTATTGAAATAATAAATAATAATAAATAAATAAACAAATTTGGTAATAAGATCTGATATTGATCAGGTCAGGATATTATATTTTATGTTTGTTTATATGTACAATCAATTTTCAATTATACATACATGAATGCAAACGTATAATATAAGCTTCACAGGTAATATATATTTTGTATATACAAAAAAGATGATTTCTTAAAATGTATTCGTGCAGAAAAAACAATTACTTAAATCGGTTTTTTTTAATTTCAATTTATAAATTCTTTACAAATAATCGTAAACAAATTGGAAATGTATAAAATAAGAATTTTCATTCATTTAATTTACAATATTAACATATTTTTTCATATTATACCATAAACAAACATCAATTATTCTGAATCGAAAAATCAATCAATAAAAAAATTGACTCTGTATATTAATTTACTTCCACACACGCAGTTAAATCAAGCAACTAATCAATTAGACTTATCACAATTGTACGGGACAACAAAAGAGGAAAAAAATAATTTAAGAACATTTATGAATGGTGAATTAAAATCATCCGATCATCCAGAATATTCATATTTACCAGAAAGTAATGCAGCTGATCGTTTGTGTATGCATGATCAAAATGATGAAAATAATATTTGTTATAAATCAGGTGAAGATCTTATTTTATTCGTTTAAAAGATTCAAAAATATAATAAAATTGTAATCAAAAAAATGTCTATCCAACAAGGCGATACTCGAGTGAATGCAAATCCATATACAATAACATTATATACAATATTTTTACGTTCACATAATATGTTGGCAAAAAAAATACGTCAACAAATAATAAGTACAAATAATGCTCAACAAATCAATGATAATGATATTTATGAAAGAGCTAAAAAATTAAATAAATATATTTATCAAAAAATAATTTATGAAGAATGGGCAAAAATTGTGTTGGGTGATGTCGTAACCGAACAATTAAATAATGAACCATTCCGTCCTCCAAATAATCATCCACAAGTATCGGATAAAAGTGTAAGCAATGAATTTGCAACTGCTGGAATACGTTTCTATTATTCAATGATACCGGGTGATTTAAGTGTTAACGATGAATTGTCCATTGCTCCATCACAATTTAATGTAATTAATAGTTTAAGGTGGGGTTAAATTTACTAAATAGAAATTATTTATTTGAAAACTTAAAAACATTTTTATTTTCTATTATATAGAAAAACCACATTGAAATTAGAAAATGAATTTTATAAACCACAAGATTTAAGTTTTGAATATCGTATGGAAAATTTTCTAGAAGCTATTTTAAATCAACGTGCAATGGCTATGGATTCAGGATACGTTGATGATGTTAGTCAAAAATATTTTTATATATTTAATATTCTAACAACAAAATCTTAATTATAATTGATTCATTTTTATAAGAATAATATTTTTATTGTTTCTATATATATATATATATATAGGTAATAAAAAAATTATTTTGTTATCCAATTGCATCTCATCAAAATCAAAGTGTTGGAACGGATGTGTTAGCGTTAGATATTGTTCGGGGACGGGATCATGGATTGGCCAATTATATTTCATATTTAACTGGATGTACAAAGGATGTGATTTTGAATTGGGATGATTTAAAAAAATACATTAACAATAGAGATATTTTGTTGTTAAAAGAAATTTACACAACACCGGATAAAATTGATTTAATTGTTGGTGCAATAACAGAAAAACCATTACATGGTGGTACGGTTGGTCCAACATTACAATGTATTATTGGTGAGTAAATTATATAAATGTTAAAAAAAAATATTTATATAATGAGTGATTCGACTTTTTAAAACCTTTTTTCCGTGAGGTAATTTATTTATTTACGTTTTAATATCCTTTTATTTTGCACCTGAAGAATAAAAATATCACGTTTAAGTGTAGCAAATAATAAGGACATTTCAAATTTAGCGTTATTTCAAAACTTTACCTACAAAATTGCATTATACTCAGATCTTTTGTAGGCTGACTGCGTTCTATACAAATTGTTCGTGCATATGTAGATTAGTCTATAGCCTTGCAATTGAGTCCATTAAATCTATAATTAGGAATTCAAATTCAAATATTATTTTAATACAAATATATTTTGCAGAAGATTTTATAAATATAAATATAGTGTCTGTGAGTTGTCTTTTAAGATAATACAATTATTGTTTAATATAATTTATTATTATTTTTTATAATAATTTTCTTTTCACTTTTTTTTCTATATTATTATACATACGGAATTGTATTTAAATGAATGTATAATATATATATTTATGCAAAATAGAAAATCTATTCAAATATATATGTGATATGTTTTTATAAAAAAAACAACATATAAATAACTAATTAATTATATTTTAATTTTACACATCTTTCGCATCGCATTCAATACACAATAATATATATATATATAATAAACATCACTTCATCATTTTTTTTAATTTTATTTATACTATATGTATAATAATATATATATTTACACAGTGAGTGATCCCATGTGATTATATACTTATATTTGCAGTATGTATATATTTAAAATTACTTAATTACGCATAATAATTATTAAATATAAAGTATTATTTGTATGTTTGTATTCTAATTATTAATTAATCATATTTAATTGTGAACGAAATACAATATAATATAATTTATTTTAATAATATTATTTTCTATGAATGGTTAGTTTTCTGCTCTGAGACATTTCTATTTAAATTTTACATATAATTATAATAAATATATAAAGAAGGCATTAATTGCATTAATTCAATTCATAGAATGTGTGATTAAATGGAAATATATGAGATTTATATAGTTTCTTAACAATGATTTAATTATAAATAACTAAATAAATAGATTTATAGATAAAAAATTCTTTATCATCAAACATATTTATGTATTTTATGCGATAAATTTATTATCTGTTGTGCTTTTGTCATCATTCAAATACTCAAAATTCTGATTGATTCTTCCAATATAAATAAATTATAAAAATAATAATAAAAAAATATCCAATATAAATAAATTATCTGCATAAAAAAAACATAAATACACTTTAGATAGACATACATTTAATATATAAATATACAGACTATTATCGATAATTAAGAATAATCGTTTCAAATTAACTTTTTTTTCTATATGAAACATATTATTTATTGCTGAAATATATTTAAATGTTTTTACTTTTCATTACACTATATACTATATTTTTTTAAGATAAAATCACTTGTATTACTATACCAAAAAAAATAATTGACTGACATCATGAAGATATAGTACAAATAAATGTATACATAGTTATATATTTAATGTATCGAAAAAAAAATATTTATATGAAATTATGAAATATGCATAATGCATCATCATATATATTTATTACAGCACCATATTCCATATACAAATAAAATCATATATTGATAACTTCTCTTCTACTATATCTTTTGATCAAAATATTTTTTACTTCTTGTATCAAAAATAAAAAAAATGCTTATACGTACTTTAAACCATGTGCATATATTTTTTTATAGATAAATATCACCGAAAAACAATAAATCAAAACAAACAAAAAATTATTTTATATACAAATTATAGAGTATATATATTTGTAACAAAACAATACAATAATATATTATATATTTATAATAGGAAAAGAAAAAAATAAATAAATAATGTGTTATAAAATTTTTTTAATAGATATAATAATGAACCATATATATATATTTTAAAAAATTTCAAGCATCTTAAAATTGTTTTTAAAAAAGACAAAATAAAACAACTCATTTTTGTTGTCCATTTTTTTTTTTTTTGCTGTCCGCGTATATTATGGTTATGGTATTCAAACGCATAATTTAAATTTAAATAAAAAAAAATAAATAACAATAATAATAATAAATAATTGAAAGTTATGACGAAATATTATTATAATATAATAGATATAGATATATATATATATATATAAATTATTGGTATATATTTAAATATATGAAATGAAATTAACTCTGCGATATTGTCTATAAAGTCTATATAATAGATAAATTATTTAAGATGGATTTGTGTGTGATTACAAAAACATTCATTCTTCTTTATATATATATACACTACAATCAATTCGATGTGCGTTATTTAATTGTCTATATATATAATTTTTTTTAAATAGATTTGATTCTTCTTTAAAATACAGTATATTTAATTGCGTTTTTGTTACTTTCTGATATCTAATAATGCGTTTGTAATATATATAATGATCGAAGTTATATAATTCAAAGTTATATTATTATAAAATTGATAAAAAGCGATATATAAAAGAAAAAATTAATATAGCATTTTGTTTTTAATACATTTGTATTAGAAAAGAATTTGGAATAATAACAATAAATTGAAATTATATTTTTAATATTTGCATAAAAAGAAACTGGATTTTTTAATTTTAAAACAATTATTAATTAATTCAGATATAATAATATATGAATGGCAATGCGACAAATACCAGAAACTCATACATATATACAAATTCATTTGAATTTTGTCATCAATATACATAAAATTTCTTTATTATATATTACGTACGTATATATGCAATTTTTACATTATAATCTTATAATAATATATATACATTAACGTTAAATTATATAATGCAAATAAAAAAACACAAAAAAGATTAACAAATCTGATACGATCGATTTAATTTTATAATTTCAGGGTAATTCGTAAAAATATTTAAATAGATCTATCAAAATATTTCGTTCAATTGGACTATAATATTTAGAATAATAAGCCCATTATAGTTTTACAGGTCATTTGTTTAACTATAAATAATGTTTTTGACTAAATAATGGTTTGTCCTTATATATGTTCGGGTTTCTATTTTAAAAATCATAACATTTATTTGGAATAGAGCATAAATGCATTGATTGTGTTTTAAACCCAATTAGGTTCAATCCCATAATTAATAAACTTAATAATTGTGAAAAATTCTTCCAATTAAGTTGATCAAAGTTTCTTACAAAAATTTTGAGGTCGTGCGTTCGAATTCTATACTGAAGACATAAAATATATGTTTTTTTGTGTTTTTCGGTTTTCATCGAATCTGAATTTTCACACACAGAGTTGGATATTTTCCAATGCGGTTACGGCTAACTATATATTTCGACACCGTAAAAGCAACTAATTAAGAAACCAACAACCGTAGAAGGATGTTGGCGGATGCTCAAAAAGTGATTGTGGGTTGTAAAGCGAATATTATTTTTTAACTGAATTGTACTCTTAATTTGAATCATTCGGTGTTTGCATATATATGCATATATATTTTTGCATATGTAAAAAACCCAAACAAACAAAAAATATATAACAATTTTGCGATATATTTTTTTAATTATAAACATATTTTTGTTGTTTTTTATATTATAACATATATTTTTTTTGTTTATGGCTAAGTATTATTTTTCTAAATGTGCAGTATAATCATTTATGATTAAAAACTATTATATATATATACGCACAGATATAATAATTAATGAAAATCAGGTAATATATTTTTTGTCGTATTTTAGATAATCGGCGAGGTATTATTGGATAACTATAATACCAATTACTATAATATATGCATAATAAAGTTAAATTAATTAAATTTCTCGTCTCTTGGTGTCAATTTTTGGATATAAGGAACTGATTTTATAAAAGCACCCGTAAAATTAAAAACATTATATTTTTGAAACTCAATTACAATCAATATTTAAATACAAAAAAAAAATCACAAATTCACCACCCAATTTAATTTTAAAAATTATTATAGGCGAACAATTATCAAATACAAGACAAACCGATGAAGAATTTTATAAACGACCATCCGAAAGAAATTTCTATAATCAAATATCACAATATACTGGCGCGAAATTACTATGCGAAACAACAAAATTAACCGAGGTTCCAAGGAATATATTTAAAATACCATCTGCTAGGTAATTAAATAAGATATTTTAAAATTATTTTTATATAATCAATGTCTGATTTGATTGATTAATATATATACTTAATATATCACCAAAAATATTTATCTATTTTTCTCTTATTTTAATTTTTAGTAATCCATTGGTTAAATGTAATACGTTAACATAAATTCATTGCTGCACTCTTTCAAATCACACAACAAATCATATATTATATATGATTTGGTGAATGAATATCAAAATATTCATAAAAATTATATCAATCAACAATCTAAAATTCATATATTTGATTTGAAAAAAAAAAAACAACATTAAAATTAGATTAAATAAAATTAATTTTTTTTTATTAGTTTTTTATTTTATTTATTTATAGTTTAAAAATAAATAATATGCGATTTTAATCATGTGTCACAAAAACATATATCAGCTGATTGGAGATTTTATACTTTCGTTATTGCATGTAAATATTTTTTAAATTTTTTTTTCTTCTATATACATATATAAAAATACCCACATACCTACTTATATACATTTAAAAATATATTTTAAATTTCTTGTACATCTTATATTTTATATTATATATAAATGATTGAATTAAATTGCGATATAATATAAGATAATATAAGACAAATCATTAAAAACAATTCAGTTCAAGTTATATATATATATATTACTTAACAAATTAATAACTAATAGTAATAATATATATATACACTATACAGTAAACAAGATAAATATAAACGCTTTTATTATTTTCAATTACATTCAAAGTTTTTTTTTTGTTTGCGAATCTCTTCGTTATGTGCGGGTTCGTTGATAATTTTGAATTTATTATAGTTTTTTTTTTTTAAGTATAATTAAAGTTTAGTAATGGCAAATTTGTTAGTTATATTTAAATTTATTTCGTTTACTATTTTATAACTACACATGAATGAAAATGAATAATAATTTACACATGATAGTAAATGAATCTCATATTTGATTTGTATATATATTTGGTACATGAACACATATATTGGACATATTATTTTTTTATATTAAAATCGAATTTGATTATATAACATTCTTAATTTTTTTTATAATACATTTATTTTGTATATATATATTTATAAACCACATATAATAAATAAATAATTAATAAAATGTTGCAAGATGAAAATTTGTGTTATTTTTAATTACACCTATATAGAAATAAATAATCAATTATATTTGTAATAATAATCTAATTTGGATAACTCATTTTACATGCGTAAAAAAAATATTATTTAAACAATTTAATGTTTTTGTGTGCTGTTTATAAATATGGTAAATTTTTTTTTTTATATAAAAAATGATTTGGAATGGTTGCATTTGAAAATTTGACGATTTAATGATTTTGTTATGAATTATACAGAAATATCTTCTCTATATCCATTCTGCTACGGTTATAATTAATTATAGAAATAGAAAATAAATCATTCAAGATAAGTATGGGAAAATATAAATTATATTAAGCGCTTATTTAAATTTTTGGTCAGAAAAATTCAATGACTCTCTATTAGATAATTACAAATTAAGTGTATTTAATAATTCAATAATCAAACTTTTAGCAAATTAAATTTCAATATTTGGAATTTTTTTATATATAATTTTATAAACTCATAAATTTTCCGTATTACATTTTCCGTCTGGTGTAAAAATTTTAAAAACCCTTCAGGATTCACGAGTTTTGTAACTTAAATCGGTTCTTTTGTGACTTAAAAAAAAATGGGCATTCATTACACATTGTTTTAAAAATATAATAACTATTTCAAATTTTATTTGTTATATAAACAAATAAATTAAATGAATTTAATTTCAACATTCAACATATACAATTGCAAAACATCTATATATAGATAATAAAAACAGATAAAAAATATATTTAATTTATTGTTAAAAACTATATATATGTATAGAATTTTTTGTTAAAAACAATTTTTTGATGGTACAATTTTTACTTCGCATATTTAACCTTCAATTAAAAACTGTCTATAAACATATAATTATATAATAAATTACAAATGTATGTAAAATAAAAAAAAATTGTATATATAGATATATAGCAACAATATGCGTTTAACAATTTCAATATTTATATATGTAACAAAAACGAAAAAAGAACATATTTTTGTTTATATATAACTTAAATACAGACAGGGTATTTTATTAAAAAATATTCTCTTTAAGCTAATTATTATATAAATTCATTGTTTTTTTTAATCCACAATAAAATTTATTAAATACAAATAAATATTTGATTATAAAAATAACAATCATAAAAAGGGTTATTGATAATCTAAATTAATTTATTTAGTATATTAATAAAAAATTTATACATAATAAATAACTTTTTTACAGTTGCTTAAACATATAATTGATTCATAACACGTACTTAAAGTTTCCCAGAAATATATAACACTCTGTAAAAAAAAAAAAAATGTCATTTTATAAAAATTAAAATGAATAATATATCGTTTTATCTGTTGCTGGATATATATATATTTGTATATACAAAATATTTTAAATTTTTAGAGCAAATCGGTTACGTTTAGTTAAATAGCTTATTATATTATTATACGCGCATTCATTGATCTGATCACATATTATTGTTAAAGTTCATTTTTTTAATCGAGTTATATTTATAATATATATGATAGAGTATAGTGTCATTTTATCAAATATAAATATATATAATAATAATATTTCCATATACATTTATTTTTATTATAAATTACGCATAAAATATATAATTATATAAATAAATATATATATATGAAGGTTAATGTGCGAAATTCAATGAATTTATATAAACATAAAAATTCAAAAGCTTCATCATCAATAATATACATATACCGCATCAAAATACCATATAGTGAAAGCATCACTAAATAACTATAATATATACATATAATATAATTAAAAGATATTATTGTAAATATATTTTAATTGTATATATATTTTATTTATTTGTTAAATTATATTATGCAATCAAATAAAAATATATATATTAATTTTTTTTTTGTATAATTGAAGAGTAATCAAAATAATCAATTAACTATTTTTTTTTGTTTGTGAAAGAAACATAAATAGAATAATATTTTTATAGACATTTTACGAATTCGATCATCGCATAAATTATTCCATTCATCTATATATACATTAAAATCTTTAATAAAATTCAATCAATGAAAAAATTGAAAACAAAAAAAAAATTATTAAATTAAAATATATAAATTGGTAAATATACAAAAGAAATAGTATAATAATAATTATAAAAAAAAATCAACCATAATCAACATCTATTAATCATAATATTTTTATACTGTAATTAGATTAGTGTTTGATTTTTTTTTGTTTTGCATTTTTATATATAATAAGTTTACGATTAACATAAAGTGAAAAAAAAAAATTATTTAGATTTTTTCTGTTTAAGTATATATATATGCATATAATATAGAAATTAGAATGCCGCCGCTGCCGATATATTGAAGGTTAAGTGTAAGTTATCGCAATGATAATTGGATTTCATATATAAGTTTATATAGTCTTATAAGAGATTATGATGTTCACTATAAATGATTTTGTCATAATTATATATAAGATTTGTTTATATTTTTTTATGATAATTTTACATTTTGACAGGATTAACAACAATATATAAATTAACAAACATGATAAATATTAACGTGGATCATAAAATAAAATATTGATTTTAATAGTAAATAGTTAAGAAATTAAATATACAATTTCTATATGTGCGTTAATTGCAGTAGTGAGATATAAAGATTATATTGATTATTATGAATAAGATTAGAAGTTAAAAGTTGATTCATGATATTGCGTTCGGGGGTTATGCGGTACAGTTCGATTCTAAAAGATGCGAAATATAATAAATATTTCTATAACATCTGCGTGAGTATTATATATAACAAAAAAAAAATCAACTGAAATAAAACGATTAGAGTTAATCTTCATCATCTATATATATTTTATGAAATGCGTATATATAGATATATATTTATTTCTATATTCCAAGCGTGTCCTACTTATTAGACATTGTATAATAACATATGCAGACAAAAATTATAGTTTAATGCAAAAAAAAAAAAAAATTATATATTGAATATAAATAAATACAAAATAAAATAGAGAAAAAAAATTTGAATCAATTTTGATTACTTTTTATTTTTTTTTTTTTTGTTTATATGCTAAAAAATAATTCAATGGTTTAATGTTCGCATCATAATTAATAATTGTAGTACTTAAAATATATACATTTCTCAATACATAATTATATATATTTTATATACATTATATTTTGGTTATAATATTTATAATATGATATTATCGATTTTAAGATTTTTACTATAGCAATTGTTGTATCATGGGATTTAAATATAAAATTGCATACACGATTTATTTATATATGCCGATTATGTGTCTTATAAATATCAAAGTTAAATTTATTCAAATTGGTCATCGATTTGAATATATTAATTGAAATAATTTGAATCTTCCCACTAACATAGATTGGGATTTACCAAAAAAATTAGAACTTTTATTTTCCACATTATTTTATACGTAATCTGAATCGAAATACAAATTATCATAAAGGCGTGTATATAAATTTATTGAATATATATAAAATAATAATCATGTGATGAATTATGATTTAAAAATATAATTATATCTATTGTAAAAAAAAAGAAAGAAAGAAAATTTAAGAAAAGTAAACTAAATAAGTGATGTTTTATAATAAATAAATATGATTAAAAATATATATATATACATAAGAGAATAGGTAAAAAATTAATTCCTAATATTCATGTATAATTACACATATAAAAACATAATTACAATATAAGTTTTATATATACAATAAAATATGCTTAACCTTTAAATATACATTCAAAAGTCGATGATACGCATTATATTTTACGGAAAGATTATAAAAATTTTTATTATATGTGATTATATTATGAAAATCACATTATAAATTAAGAATCATTATAAAAAACAAACAAAAAGTTGGTTTTTGAAAAACAACCAAAAATGAATTGAATCAGAAAAACATTATATTAATTAAATTTATTAATAGCATTTATTATGAAAAAAAGGAAAAACTCACCGAAGCTATTATTCCAGAAATTTTCCAGAAAATTCGTTTTTCTAAACATAGAAATTTTCCTTGGTAAATTTTAATTCGATATTTAATTTTCCGTCTTTTTATGAGAATCTAAACAACTTCTGATATTGACAAATGTACAAAAATACGGTACGAAATTTGTCGAAATCACTTAAACCCATTCAACATTCCACAATATATGCATCATTGCAATGGGTTAATTTTTTACCTAATTTCATATACACTATATATGATTATTATATATATGTTCTGGTTTTTCTAAACATATATATATGTTGTTTTTTGTACAATATATATGTAAGTACATATATAATATATATGTATTTAAGCGATGTCTCAATATATATATTATATAATATATAATATGTAAAATACAAATAAAAAACGTGCAACGAGAAACTTATATTTTATATTTTTGATCACATTTTAAGTTTAAATTGTAATTAGATATATAATATAATATACATTAAATATATCTAAATTTATTTCTGTATTATATGAATGTTGAGGTTTTCTTATGAATATGAATGTATAAAATAAACGAATAAGAAAAAAAATAGAATTTAATATCAATTGTTGAATTTTTGTTCGCTTTTTGTGATTAAAAATTACTTTTATATCTGTATTAATATATTAATATACCAGCAACAAAACCGAATCTAAATTTAATAAATAATGCGTTTTAACGTTATTGGGGACAAGAAACTCGTCTTATTTTAAAAAGTTACATGCGAGACTTGAAAGTATTCGCAATAGAAATCCATCAAATATAAACATTATTTATTTATAGTATAAAGATATTTATTTAAGGAAATACTTTGGTGTAATCCTTTTTATATATATTTAATAAATTTAATTAAATCTTTATAATATATTATATATTTTACAATCTCTATCACGCAGTTAAAAAACAAAATTTGACAAAACATTTTTAATGTGTTTGTCGTTTTTGATACAGTTTTTATTTTTGAATAAAAACGCAAAATTTCATATGTTTAAATATTACTACATATACATATGTTTTTTTTAATCATAAATGTAATATTACAAAATATATTAGTAATTATAATACCATATAATTGATAAAACCTTGTGCAGATATTATACTATATATATATCACGCAGAGCTATAATCCTATTAATCTCACATATAAATATACAATATATAAAATGTATATCTAAAATATTTTAATTCATGCAAAAATACAATTCTTAATTTATAATAATAGACTATATAATAAAGAAAAAGAATATACACATATATTTAAATAAATGTGTAATATTAATGAACTATAGTGTATGCGATCTATTAATGTCGAAAAACAATTTAATTAATTAGTTCACATTCGGTTTTGATTGTCGTATCTCTTATATATATATATATATATATATATATATATCGTCTATTTATACTCCTTCAATCACTATATATTGAAACCCAATGAGAAAATCCTTATATATGCCCATAATAATTTATTGATTAACACATAAAAGTAAGTTAAACCAATTTACTTAATGTAATACTTTTTTTTTCATATATATATATTATGTTATATAACGAAAAAAAAATCACTTAATATTTTATCATTTATCATTTATATATATATATATATATATGCTTTTTTTGTGTAAAGAAATGAATATGTAATACAGAATTTCAAGGTTATAATTTTCATATAGAATTGCGTTTATTTATTTTTTTTCTATTCAAAATGATTTTAACCTGTCTAAAAATTGTTACAATTTTTGTTTTACATTTTATCTTTAACTTTTTATTATTGTGGTTATTTATATGAAAAATAAAAGTATATGTAAAAAAAAAAACTGTAAACCTTTTTTTTTTGTTTTGGGTACTCTACAATATTTATATATAGTTGCGTTTTAAATAAAAATAAAAGTGTTTAAATTTTATATGTATATACATATATATATATTTTGCGTACACCTACCTTGGTAAAGTATATATGGTGTGGAAAAAAAACAACTTATGTGAAAGAAATGTAGATCACCAGTATCACACATGGTTGAATGCCAAACGCAATATACATATAATTATCTATCATCTATTTTATTGTCTGTTTGTTTTTCTTTATATTGCATTAATTTAGTCAATTTTAGCTCAATTAAATCTTGAATATTTTTATCTAATTGGTCCTTTTTTGTAAGTGATTTGCATTAAGAGGGAATTTCAGTAGAATTTTAAGGAATAGAAAAAGAATTCTATAGATAGATAACCTAAATTTAAGTATTTAAAAACGTATATCTATTTCTATTATCTATTAAATCGCATCCCATCAATATGCATTTTTATTTAATATATATAATAATTATAAATAAAATATAAATTAAGTATAATTATATTTTAAATGGATTTTAATTAATATATATAGATAATTGTTTGTTTATAATTCATGAAAAAATATTTATGTTGCAAAAATCATATATCATTAATTATATTATATCACTAAATACATACATCGCATCTTCATTTCTAATATATAATAATAATTATTATTAAAACTTTCATCGATATATCTGTGTACCTATAACTCAGATGCAATTATAAATGTTTGCGTTTATTATTTAATGTATATTGATATATTTTGCTGATTGTCTGTATTCAACTTTATTTAATCAACATCGAATATTATTGTAAATATTGTTATTTTTAACAGATCATAGCAAAACTTTTAATTACCTTATATATATATATATATATATATATATATATATTGTATATATTTATGCAGGTTCACATACCGCGTACTGTGATGTTTAATTAGAAATTATATTAACAACTTTATAATATATAACATATTTACAATAATCGCGTTGTTCTGATTTATTATATAATTAATTTTATATTAATTATATATATGATTATAAATAAAACATTCAAAAATGATGTAATAAATAATATGTGTGATTATATTATTAATATATATCCATATAACATTTTTTTAGTATATATAGATGTCGGAGAAAAACGAAGATATTTATAAAGAAATTATAATATATATTATGCAATAACGGACTTGCATCTGAAATTTTAACAATCGTACTATTGTTTATTGTTTATTGATACATCGCATTAGAGAGGATGATGACCGAATTGTTTCATATATATACATACATATAATATTTTTGGTGAATTTATTATTTTTTACACAAAAATTATTCATCAACTTTTTTAGTATATTTATATAAAATATATTCAAATTTTTTCCAAGATTAAAAATAATTAGCTTATGTATAACACAAACAACTTTTTTATGTATATGGTTTAAAAAAAATGTATATATTTAAAATCGTCAATTAATCAAATCTTTGTTTTCGTTTGAAAGAAAGTCTCTGGGATGGGTATATAGATGACTCAAAAAATATAAAAATTAAAACTATAATATCCATATATAAATAATAATAATAATTTAAAATGTTATGATTAAATATAAGTTATAATATTTTATAAGAAATAAATTGGTTTATGCATTTTTTTGGGGTTTTGTTCGATTTTGTATTTGCAATATTTATGGGTATTCATAATAATAAAATTAGATAATTATAAATTGAATTCCATGAAGATGTTTATACAATGCTTGAGAACATATTGAAATTTATGAATATAAAAACACTAAACACCTCTTAAACCCCATTTCAATTTTGGATGTTTTTTGCAACGTTTCTATGTTCGATTGCCCTGCGAACCGTGTATGGATGAAAAATAGTAAAATATACTATATAAAATATAAATTTTCATTACACATTAGTCTGAAAATAGATTTTAAATTAGATCCTAAAATTTTAATTCGTACGATGGATCTTATGCGAATTTTTTACTATTATTATTATCGGTAATTCATTGACTGGATTTGTAGAAAAAAAGTGAATTTTTCTTACATAAAATAAGAGATATATATTACAATATAATTATGTTTTCTTGAATATATGGTTAACAAAATATATAATAAAATTATATGTTCATGAATTACTATACAACGCATATAATTTTAAACAATAAACTGTCGAATTTAATTTATTACCAATATTATATATGTATATATATTTTAATAAATGTTATTATAATTTATAATTACATGTATTTATGTTTGTTATACTTGTATAAATACACATGATATGGTTTATTTTTGTTATGCTTTTAATTATATATCTATACGATTATTTAAGTTACTGAATGAAATGTAATATAGTAATTTATTTAAGAGATATATAAATAATAAATTATATATATATATATATATATATATATATATATATATATATATATTGAATATATACACATTTTTGCTTGGTAAGGTCATTTAAAAATGTATTATATTATGATATTCTATTCTATAAATAAATCTATAGCCATTAAACAAAATTAACATAATTTTATTTGTATATAACTTTTTCTATACATATATAACGATATTGCACATTATGTTTAGATATAATTTATTAGTGTAGATATATATGGATATAGTTCATTTATTTCAAGATAATAAAAATAAAAAAATCAAACTACAATTGGATTATGCGGATCTTATTATTTTAATATTTGTTAATTTATCATAAGAATTTTCTGCAAATAATTTCCATTTTCCCCCCTTTAACTTTATCAGTTTTAAGATTCCATCTATATTTATAAAATATTTATTAATTAATCCATTCACATTTTTTTTCCAATAAAACAAAATACAAATGCTATAAATAAATTTAATATATCGCATTGAAACTTCTAATTTGCTATATATACCTATACATTTTTCTTTGGCCAATTTTTATTATTGATATTTATTTATTTATTTTTTTTTCTGCAAATCCATAATACAAAAATTCCTCTTCAACAACGCATATATATAATACATAATTTTTTTCCGCATATTAAAATTATTAAATAAAACCTATAACAATTCAAAATATTCATATATTAGGTGGTCGAAAAAGTATTGATAATTTTTGTAAATAGATGTCATTATAATTGAATATTTCAAGTAGTACTAATCTGATCAGGTAACACTAACATATGTTCGAAAGATGACATTTCGTAGATAAAAAAAAAAAAAAAATTAAATTTGTTTAGTCATTTAAAAGTTGTAGTGCATTAAAGGTGAGCGAAATTAGTGAAAAAATTCGATACATTTTACAATTTTATTATGAAAAAGGTGAAAATGCAACGCAGGCACATGAACAAATTTGTGCAGTTTACGGTGAAGGAACTTTATCAAAATTAACAGCCTATAGATGGTTTGCTCGATTTCGTTCAGGTAATTTTGATGTCAAAGATGCACCTCGTTCTGGTCGACCAATCACTGAAAAAGTCGATGAAATCATATCAAAAATTGAAGAAAATCGACACGTAAGCAGTCATGATATCGCTAAAGAACTAAACATCCATCACCAAACAGTTTTAAACCATTTGACAAAGGCTGGATACAAGAAAAAGCTCGATGTTTGGGTACCACATGAATTAACACAAAACAATTTAATGAACCGAATTTCCATTTGTGAAACGCTGTTTAAAAGGAACGAAATCAAGTCATTTTTAAAGCGAATGATTACAGGTGATGAAAAATGGATCACATACGATAATAATGTACGAAAAAGATCGTGGTCCAAAAAGGGTGAAGCTCCTAAAACAGTAGCAAAACCTGGATTAACACCAAGAAAGGTAATGCTGTCTATTTGGTGGGATTGGAAAGGAATCGTTCATTATGAATTACTAGCACCCGGTCAAACCATTGATTCCGATCTCTATTGTCAACAATTAACAAGATTGAAGCACGAGATTAAAAAAAAACGTCCAGAATTAATCAATCGAAAGGGTGTTGTGTTCCATCATGACAACGCCAAACCACACACATCTTTGATGACTCGGCAGAAACTGAGAGAGTTTGGCTGGGAAGTGTTAATGCATCCACCATATACCCCGGACCTTGCACCTTCAGATTATCATTTGTTCCGGTTTCTGCAGAACTCCCTTAATGGTTTAAAATTAAATTCCGCAGAGGACTGCAAAATGCACTTGGATCAGTTTTTTGCCCAGAAAACACAGAAGTTCTACAGTGATGGGATAATGTCTTTACCAGAAAAATGGCAAAGGGTCATCGATCAAAACGGCGCATATTTGGTTTAATAAACTTCATTTGAAATATATAAAAAAATCGTTTGAATTTTGTAAAAAAAATTAACAATACTTTTTAGACAACCTAATATATATTTTTATTTTCAAATATACAAATACAAAATGTATTTGATCAATTTTAGTATGTTTAAGATTTATTTTATTTTTTTTCTTACTTTTTAATTATTTAATTAATGTAATTCATTGTTATTTTACATATATATATATATATATATTGTAGTCTATCCATTTAATACATATATAATATAATACCTGCATTGATTTGCAATATTTAGTATTTAGAAAAACAACCATATATAAATATACAAATCGATGACCTTTATATTTGAAGTACACACAAAATTATGTATATTTATATGAAAATATTAAATATTCATTTGGATCATATATAATTAAGATGCGTGAGCTTTTATATGTGTATTGTACATTGAATTGAATATACATTGATTAAAATTATTATTAATGATATTTTTAATTAAAAAAAAAAATTAACAAAAAAAAAAAAGATCAATTGAAGTCGTGAATATTTGTAAAATAAAACAAAAAAAAAAGGTTTAATTGAAGGACAAGTATATTGTATTTTTATATTCATGTATATTTTTATCATTTAAAATAATCATTTATACATTTTTATAGTACATCATGATAAAATAATTAACGTGCGTATTATTTTAGAATAGAAATTATAATAGAAAAACATTTTTTTTTTAAAACTTTTCTAACATAACAATACAGCACAAAAATTGTGCATATAATTAAAATAAAAATATGTTATTTTATAAATACAAGAAAAAATTTTTTTTTTAATTAAGAAAATGTGTTAATTGCGATATGCCGATCCATTATCAATACATTTTGTGTTATTTAATAATTTTATTAAACTTCATTGGATTTACTGCGCGTTTCCAATAATGGACTTTTCCAATACTGGACCCAGGCGGTAAACCATATTTTTCCATTAAAAAAACTATAAAATATTTTCACGTTTTTCTAAACCTTTCCAACCCACCTCTCCCAAACCATCAAATCAAACACAATTCTGGATAGCTGTACTGCCTGTATCTCTAAATTATAAATACATTACAAAAATTTGTCTATATAGATTAAAATATATATAAATATTTAAAAACAAATATCGCGATTATTTATATATATTTAGGAAATGTCAACTTTCAATTAAGAAAACAAAGAAATTTCTTATTATATTAAAAAAAAAAAAAAAAAACGTATAAAATAATTGGCTATATTTCAACCTTCGCATGAAAACCAACAAAAAAAGAAAAAAAAGTGAACTGAATTTGAATAAATTAAAAATTATATATTTTATTGTGTGTATATTCGACGAAGAAATGAATTGAAAAACGAAAACGAAAACGAATATATTAATTAAAAAAAAAATTTAATAATTCAATTTAAAATTGATAATCTTATATTATGTATATTTATTTATATATATATATATGTGTTATATACCATCTCATTAGTATATTAATGCATTACATAAGTGGGTTGATGTGAACTTAAATAATTAATTCCTGATTGTTTATCAAGTGGTATAAAATATATATATAATTTGAATAACTGTTAGTGTATTTATATTACTATATATTATTTGTTACAATTGCAGAAAATGAATATACGCTTATAAAATGTATTAAATGAAATAAATGAAATAAATACAAAAAAATTAAACGATTCTATATATAATAATAATTATTTGCAACTGATTGAAATAATAGAAATTCAATGAATATGAATAAATTAAGTTAAATCTGTCTGAGGGAAATTTATATTAAAATAAAATTGTATTGATTTAGTAATGGTATGAAAATTGAATGTCTTTGACAGATCCGCATAAGATAAATATCCGCGATAATCCTCCCGCGATATCCCTGCGGTATAAAGTCTCCCGAATTATAATTGGATAATAAATAAAAAAAATTTATATACTCTTAGTGACGCATATAAATATATATATAGATCGAATAAATTAAAATTTCGTATTTATTTCCTCTTTCCGTCAATATCGCCTATATATGATGATGTTATGGCGATGACAATGGGCAATGGAAATTCATTGAAAATTTATGAATAAAACACTCACTCATGCACACACAAAAAACCAGTTTATCTGAAAAATGAAATTATAAATGAATTAACAAATAAACCATGAATTTAAAAAAAGTTAAATAAATAATTGATTGATCTCGTTTTTACTTTCTATATAGATTCATAATATTTTTATTATAATATATATTTGTTATGTCTATAAATTAAAAAAAAAATGTATTATATATACAAAAGACAAATAAAATGCGTTATATTATTGTTATTTATTCATAAACAGAGATTTGAGATTATACAATAACGAATTTTTTTCCTCTTCTTTTAAAAATGCCAATATTTTGTTGTTGATTGCTATAATGAATTGACTGCAATTATGTGTCGATATTATGATTTTATGCATATAATAAAAAAGAGTTGGGTATCAAAGTTTTATTAATTAGCGATTTATTATTAATTTAAATCATTTCAATAATTTTAAATAGGTTTTTAAAGGTAAATGATGTGTAAAAATAAAAATAATATAATGTTTTGATTCTCAAAATTAAAATTTGTATAAATAATTTGCGAAAACATCATAAATATGTTCGGTAAATCTAATAAAAATATGAAAACGTGAGACTTTACAAATAAAAAAGTAAAGTATAAATAATACATCAACATAAAAATTTTTAACAATAATCAACATAAAAATCTATTAAATTATTTTACCACCATAAAAAAAAATATGCTACATAATGTATACATTTAAGAAGAAGTATCACTCTCACTCTTTTTTTTTAAACTTACCTGTTTGCGTTTATATATATATAAATATATATCTATATCTGCTGTATATATAAATATATATATCTATTATTTACAATCAAAAAGACTTTATATTAACATTATATTTTTGGTTACAATAAAATGTTTTATATACATATATCTATATTTTATTCATATATTGAACATATTTTATATATAAAAAAATAAAAATAAATAAATATACAAATGAGTGAATGAAAAAACAATTTTTCATTAAAAAAAAAAAACAGTAATGATTTATGAAAAATCAAGAAAATTTGCCCCACTAATTTTCAATAATTATTATTATTATTATTAAAAAAAATTCACCACCATCGGGGGAGAATATAAATTAAAAAGTTTTTCTAAAAAATAGTTTATTATTTTAATGAACGTACAATAAATAAGATTATTGTAATTTAAATCAATAATATATAATACATTTTTCAAACCGTTTTCTTAACGTGTAAAAATTAAAAAAATTAATTAATTAATTTAATTTTATTATGTAATATCAAAAATAAAAATAAATATATATATATAGAATATTTTTGTGTGTTAACTTTCATCATTTATTTCTACTAATAATTTTTGTGAAAATTTGTGAGAAAATAAAAAAGAAAAGTGGGATTTTTATTGTGACTTTGTATTGTGATAAAAATTAAAATATAATATAGACATTTCTTTAACGAATTTTGTTTTTTCTATTAAAATATATTTATTAATTTAATTAAAGGTAAGTGTTTTATATTTAAATATAAATAGATTTTTAATGTTCATTAAATTAGGAGTGGATAATTTATTAATAATAATTAGTTTTTTTTATTTGTTAAAATATTCAATTTTAATTTAATTCGTTATTTCAATTTGAAATAGTATATAGATTTTGAATTTTTTAAATCAATTTTTTGTTATATAGTTATAAAAAATTATATATTGCTATATTTGCCATTTTATAAAATTCGTGAATTAAATTATGAAATGCAAATAAAGTTTTAACTTTTAAGTATAGTATATATTTTAAATATACGATAACTATCGCATATTATTATATATATAAAAATAAATAATGTTATATAAAATTGCATTGAATAATTCAGTTGAAATATATTTCAAAGTACATTTTGTTTATTTTATATATATATATATAAATATATTAAATAATCGATAAAAAGTATTTTATAAATGCATATATGAATTCTAAAATATATGTACTTAAAACTGAGTCTGTGTGTTATTATGAACGTATATAGACTGCACTTATTTAAAATTTAAATACCAATTTATTTTTATAAATATGCAATTATATTTAAATATATATTTATGATACCGCAGATCAAGAAGTTAATAAAAAAAAAAAAGTATATATGAAAAAAAAAACAATATTCAATTCAACTTTCTATATACATATATTCATGTATAAGAATTATGCATTTTGTTATAATTTTTAAATATACATACATATTTTTTTTAATTCGATATATATATATATATAATTAAATCGTTCACATATCTAAATATTGTGTAATAATTATTAAATGTATATATATATTTTTTATATTATTACCCACTGACAGATATACGAGTTCAGATATATGTTTATATATGGTTTAATTTTAATAAATATTACCAATATTACAAATATATGATATTTTAAAACTTTTATTTATATTGGCAACATTTTCGTTATATCAACCGATAATTTTTATTTTTTATTATAATATATACCTACACGCAGAATTGAATATATGGTTTTGAATTATGGCATTATAAAAAGAATTATTTTATACGTTTCTGATTCATTGTTTCTTTTTGTTTGTTCTATTGTTTTAAGATTGAATATATAAAACATAGATATTGGAATGTTAAGAAATACATGAGGTTATCTGTTTGAAAACATTTTGAAATGTATAAATTAATTAATCTTGTTTTAAAGCAATTCATTTGATATTATGAAAATATAATTTAATTCTTTTAGAGATGGAATTCCTATTGCATAAATCTTATAAATTCTTTGCCATTTTTTTATTTTTAAGTTATGAAACAGTAAGAATTCATATTTTTTTAAGGATAGTTCAATATCATATTTAAACAAAGTCAAAGTTTTAATACTAAAAATTTATTTGCAATAATACTTAATCTTTTTTACCTTTTATAATTCACCTCAATGTTTTTTAATTTTTTTTAATTCAATATATTAGATAATTCATATAATTTCTTTAATTGATTTGAATATTCAATCAATTTCTGATAGATACTTTAAGGAATATTGACAAAATTCATTGAATATTATAATGTATAATTTGTTTATAATCTCCGAAGTCTATATACCCATTTTCCATACCAAAATTGTATATAAGATTATTATAGTTAATGTGTAAATATATATGGCATTGGTTTTTTTGTTTTAATTAAAATGAATGTTGTTTTAATATCATTCAATTTTACAATTAAAAATGCAGTAAAAACAATCCGAAATATTGTTTTTAGTTAAAATGCAATTGTATTTTTAGTTAAAATGTAATTGTTAAGAAAAATATTTCTTTATTAATTAAGATAAAATGTTATAATCTAAAAGTTGCAATATATTAATTACTTTACATAATCGTGTACAATATAAAGGTATAATAAAACGAAACAATATAATGATTCCAATTAGGCCCTATAGGTTTTTGTTATATATATAGTTTGTTATGAGAAATTTTACACCAAATTTATTACACGTAAAGAAATATTATAATGTATAAAAGGTATATTACCTTTTATTTTTTTCATAAAAGGTGTATTATTTTTAATTAATTAATAATACGATAAAAAAAAAAGAATGTAAACTAAAATGTATAAATTAAAAAAAAAAAAAGTTACATCTGAATAAGGGAATCAAAGATTTTTATTACAATGAAATACATTTTTTTTGGTTTCAAATTTGAATTCGCATATTCTAATTAAATTATTGACATCAAAAAATGAATGCAATCTTACAAAAAAGAAACAGAGATTTCATTATAATTCAATGTAATATATAATTTCAATGTATGCAGTAATAATAATAATAATAAAAATAGCAGTAACAAACAAATACAAGAATTTTAATTTCACTTTTTGAAATATAACTTTTTAATGTTAATTTTTTTTTTTAATATAATATTATTATTATTTTTTAATAGAATATAATTTTATGTATATGTAATTTGTGCGTTGTTTATTTGCGGCGATTTCTTAATATTAAAAAAAAAATTAAATTGTCATAAATAAATTCATATTCATATATTTTTTTTATTTAATTGTTAATAATATTCGTAATAATATATGCAATTTTATATGACATCTTCACATATATAAGCAATGAAAAAAATAGAATTAACTTTATCTATCTATGGAAAAATAAAATTATAACTTGTATATTTCGTAAATTTTTTTTTTTTTATATATATATGTTATATATTGCAATAATTATTTGTATACTAAATATACGGTTCGGTATAGTTATACATATTAAATTAATGTTTTAATTTAAAATTACAAATATATATACTATATAATTTGTGATTTAATACAGTTTTTTTACTTTTTGATTATGTATATCTTTAATGCGACCACGATATGTTTTACAACGGAAATATGGAGTAATTTTAATTTATAAAAATGCATTAGAGAGTAAAAAAAAAAAAAATTTAAAGGCGATTATGTGATACCGACAATGTATAGAAAAACAATTTCAATATACAAGTTATTTTAACGATTAATTAGTGTTGATTATGGTTATTTTTTTTGTATTGGGAATTTTATTTTTTGCTATTGCTTGATAATATACATAATAATATCAATAATATATATATAGATCTTATTAAAATATTTATAAATTTATTTATACATATATTGTACAATTTCAAAGAATTTTGTATCGATATATATGCATGCAGTGATGGAGAACGCAATAATATATAACATTTCAAATTTACAAAATAAAATGCATAAAACATTTTATTTCTGCATTAATAATTAATTAAATTATAATAAGCATATCAGTGGTCTAACTACCATATATATATGTATATATGTATGAATAATATAATTATAATTAATTTGAATTTTTATTTTAAATTTAAATAAATTTTCAAATATATATATCCGAATGCAATAAATTCAAATTAAATTACCATATATATATCTTATCAATATGTATATATATATATATATATATATATATATAGAAAGTTCATAACTTTTTTTTATCGCATATTTTTACGATAAAATATACAATTATTTCTGCAATTAATTTTCTTTTAAACATTTTTTTTTTGAAACGACAATTTTTATATTATTATTTTTTGTTTCCCCCAATGTGTTTTAGAGTTGCATTTTATCTTACTTACAATTATAGATTTAATGTAGTTAAATAATGTGGATTGTGGTTTCTATATATACAAATATTAAATCAATAGAGCTGCTGCATATGCTAAAATGTCTTTTTTTTTGTTATAGATTGATTAACTTTACGCATTACCCCATTACATTTTTTTTATCTCATTTTGCTTCCATTTCTTAAACCTACTTAACGTTTAAATATTTTTTGATAGATTAATTTTTTTTCTTTCCTTATTATATAAAGAATAGGTTTATTATTGAATTTCTAAATTTCAAAATTAATTTAAACTATATATTTAAATGAAATATATTC
Source organism: Dilophus febrilis (assembly GCA_958336335.1). Classification (NCBI taxonomy): domain Eukaryota; kingdom Metazoa; phylum Arthropoda; class Insecta; order Diptera; family Bibionidae; genus Dilophus; species Dilophus febrilis. The sequence goes on from OY284468.1 coordinate 37,377,725, forward strand.
GCAATTTATTTTCATAATAAATCAAAATTGTTGCATTACCTTAAAAAAAACTAAAAAAAAAAATGATTAAGAAATTGAAAACTATTTATAAATGAAGTTGGATAATTTTCATTCATCACTTTTTACTATATATTTTAATATAACTAATACAATATTTTTTTCAAATACAAAACATCTTTAAATGATTATTTTTATTTCTCTAAATAATTATATATATATATATATATATATATAAAATAAATATATAAATTGTAATATAATAATAATTATAAATTATATATTCCAAAGTACAAGTTCATGTACGTACATTTATACAATATAATAAAATAAGAAATTTCTATAAAATAATATATAACCACAATAATTTTTCTGAATAAATTCTTATTATTATATCTATCTATATATTACTATTATTAATATTGTATTATTATTTATATATTATATTATTATTATTGTTGTTTGTTTTTATTGTTATACTTTTATTATTTTATTTTATTATTTTTACAAATACAAACGCTTAAATTCAAAGCATTATATTTTCATATTTTATGGTTGATTTCAATTCAAAATTAAATTATTTTAATAGACAAAATTTTTTTTATATATTTTAATAATAATAGAAATATAATAATAATAATAATAATAATAATGATAATAATAGTATAATAAAAAATATAATTATAATAAATTAAAAAAAAAAAAATGTAACATTTTTCTAAAGGTGTTGATATAAAATAATTTGATTAAATGAAAGTATATATGTAATATTGTAATGTAATGTATATATCACAGATTAAACTTGATTGGTGATTTCTTTATATATATTAATTTATTTAATTTATATATATTTATACTCGTACAACATATATTTATTTTTCATCATAAATTTTTCTTATTTTATTAACATTGTTCAAGCTTTAAAAGCATTTATATATTTGAATAATCTTATGTACATTACATCGGAAAGATTGTTTTCCAAAATAATTTGTGGGTTTGCTTAACAACTTAATAGCGTTTGCGATCTATAACTATTTTTCAAATACGGTTTCATGGTTTACAATTACAAAAATAAGTTTAACAAATTAATATACAATTAGTTAATATAAAATAAATATGAATCATATTTTACAAAATATTTTGAATCTTTTCTTTACCGATTTAGATATGACCTTTTCGCAAATAAACTTTACAGGATATCTAAATATATATATTTTATTTCAATTAAAAACTCTATATGTCTATATATATAACGAATTATGCAATCAAAGATTTAGTGAAAATATATAGCAACAATGCAATTAGTTACAAATTTACTATACAGCAGCGAATAATTATTATATTTTTTTTTTTTTGAAAATTATTTAATAAAAAATCATTTATAATAAAAAAATTATATCTATAGATATAGCAATATATGTGTATTTGCATGCAAAATATATCTTTAAAATTGTTATATTTCAATCTAAAACTCTCAGTTCATGTTTTTTTTAATACATAAGATATGAAGTAACATTTACAATTCATTACTTTTGTATAATAATTACTAAAAAAAAATTCAAAAATTAAAAAATATAAATATATAAATAAGTTGTCAAAAACGAAAACTATAAATCTAATGCGTGAAATATATACAAAATGATAAATTGGAAATTATATAAAAAAAAATCTAAATTAGTTCAATTTTTTACATTAATTTATTAAAATTTTTATATTTAAAATAATTATTATAGTTAATTCACTAAATAAATAAATTCAATGATTAATTTTTTAAAATATTTTATTTAAACGATTGGATTGTCTTTTGTTTGGTAAAATTTTATAATAAAATAAATTTTGTGAATTCACACAAGAATATATATAACGATATTTAGTAGGTCCATTTTTGACTTCATTTAGATTTATGCTAAAATCTAGAAAATCTTTAGAACATTGAAACCTTATATATATAATATTATATATTTTTTTAAAAATAATATAAATAAATAAGAATTTAAAATCATTCAAATTGCCAAGATCTTGACAAAAAAAAATTCAGTTGAATAAACAAGTTATTTGTAAAAATAAAAAAAAATTTTTTTCTTAAACGATTAGAGACGACCATCCCCAAGCAACAAATATATAACCGGGAGCAATTGATATAGTGAATGGTACTGTTAATTGTTACCAGGTTCTTTCCCTTACCATAAAAATGGTTCTATATAGTCGCTGGTAATTGCTAGTACCATATATATTGGCTGGTACAGTAGCGGTGTGCAACTTTTGGTATCTTATAATTATCGGGATTCTATAATGGCTTTGTTGTTGCCTGGTACAGTTTCTGGAACTGTATTATTGGTACATACGAGTAATTGGAACTTTGAATTACCAATTTGAATGGCCGGTACAGTACCGAGAACAACTGATCGGGACTAAACTAGGATGGGTAATTTATAGTTCCAATTTAAGTAATTGGTATAGTACCAGGAAAGTGACAATGTTGCTTGGATTTGGCCGGTACTTTATAGTGCCTTTTTAATGCCAATATAATTACCAGGAACTCTTAATGGTAACATAAAGTGCCGGTTACAACTAACTAAAAGTATTGGGAATTATAGGTTGGCAGGTATAATATTTTGGAACTGTATAGTGACTGTGATATATTCAGAGAGAGAGAGAGAAATAATTTTATAAGAAAAGTAATATTCAAAGTAAACCATAGTTCTAACATGTGGTACTTTGGCAGACGTAATATATTACATTGTTGCAGGGCGAAGACACCGAGTTCGATTACTGGATGGAGGATTTCAAAAACTATACACTTTCAATAATTAAAATAAAAAATAAAAAATAAAAAAAATATACTAGAACATATAAATAAAAAAAAATAGTAACAAAAACGAATAATCTAAAGAATTATTTTTTTAATATTGTGGATAAAATAATTCGCTAGAAGTACTATTCTTCAAATGCGAAAATATTTACTCTTAAGATTCAATAAAAAAAATGTTTATCTTTCTCTCACTCTCCCTCTCTACTCAATTCCCTCATTTTTATTAAGCTCAAAACTTGGTCCCAGGTACATTACAGGGGTTGTCCTGTAACTAATTTTTATAATGACGAGCACTGTCCCTGGTACTATCCAGGAATATACCAGGCACCTAAAAATCATTCGTCAAAGTAGTGAGCGGTACTTACCTGGTAATAACCTGGGCATTGACGGCCACTAATTTTAAGTTATACCGGAAATATAAAATTGCAAAATAGGGTACCAGGTAAGGACCAGCCAATATAAATGCTGCTTGGGTCATTTAATATTTATTTTTGTTTTTTTCTGTTATAAAACGACTTATTTAAGATGATTTTTGATGATATAATAAACATTATTATATAGTGTTAACAAACTCATAACTGTTATATTGACATTGACAATGAATTAATTTATATATTTATATACTGCAAAAATTATTATATATGAATAATATATATAATTAAAGTTAATATATATAGATAGAGAAAAGAAAGTAAGTCTTCTTGAAAGTGGTTTTTTTGTTTTGTTATGATAAATCAAGATAGAAAGAAAACTTTTATTAAACAACATTATTGTTTTATAAAATTTCACGTAATAAATAAAAATAAATAAGACGAGTTTTTGAAGTATTTAAATATTACATATATATAATATATAAATATTTAAATTTTTTTTTGATTTAAAATGCAAATTTAAATAAAAATTATATAACAATTTATATATTATATAAATTTCTATTAAAACATTTCTTTTATTATTAAATCATAAATTGCAATAATATAAATAACAAATAGATGAAAACAAAATATTTATATTATTATAAACTCTAACAAACAATAAAAATAATCTATAAAATTTAATTGAAATAAAAAAAAATTGAAAAATATGTTCAAAAAAGTGAAACTGAATTTCTTTAAATTTAAAAAAATTAATAATACACATTTTCTATCTCCATAATATATATATAATAATAAATCGATTGTCATATTCATTGTTTTTTTTTTCTATATTATTTCATAAATTAATTATATTCAAAATTTTTTGAAAATATTACTCAAAATTCAAAAAAAAAAAAAACGATATATAATAAAATTTGTCATTTTAATTTATTTTATTTACCTTTTAAAATCGTTTATTTTTTTATTCTTTGATTAATAAATTATAAAAAAAAAAACTTTGAAATAAAAAAAATACCATGAAAAAATTAAAAACAGAAAGTATTAAATAATATAACAATAAAAATTAATATATTTTTAACAAAAAAAAATAAAAATAAAATATGAATTGTATTTGCAAAAAAAAAAAAAAAATTTACAAATATATTTTCATGTTTTTAATAAATTTAAACATATTTTTTTGCTATTATATATGTAGGATATTTATGAATTTTTCGCTTATTTGAATATATAATATAAAGGATTTGATACAAAAAAAACAAAGACATATTTTATTGTTAAACATTCAATTATTGATATATTAAAATTATACAAGATATCATGGCATGGTTCAGATATTTTAAAAATACAAGAATATCATGTGAATTGTATATATTTATTAAAGAAAAAAAAAAAAATTAAAAAATAAAACGTGATGTGTCATTGAGATCGATAATCGGAACATTTTTTTTTTTTGCTATATTCAAATCGGGTGCGGTATACATTTACAATATATATATTTAATGCATGTATTTGTATACATTTAGTATTTATATTAAATTAATTTACAAATTGAAAACGTTTTGCACAAATAATATATATAGGGTAAAAGTTTAACTTTTTGCTAATTAATTCAAAAAAAAAATTAGAATAAAATATGGATAAAATAGAAATATATTATTTAAAATGATTAAATATCTATTACTATTTAATTGAATTCAAATACGATTGTTCGTTAGTGAATTGGTTACAGTAGCCGGATAAATATTTGTGATATTATGGTTGAAATAATAATTAATTATTTTTAATTATAATGGTTAATGTAAAAGGACATTTATCTGACAGTCATGGAGTTATCGTAAAAATAACAATTTATAATATAAACTCACGAATAAAATAATAATTGGATAATCTAATAACATATTTAAGGATGTAATGCGAATTATTAAAAATTTTTAAATTATTTACCATAACAAGGTATAATAATATTGTAATTATTATGAAATAAAATTGAAATTAGCTTCTGTAAATATTTGTTATCTTTTAAATTATTTATTTACCCATATATATAATTATTAATATGATAATTATAATTATACATTCGACAATATGTCGATCGATTATTTGCATATAATACACTGGAAAATGTTGTAATTATATATCTATAAAAAAATGATCTAATCTAATCTAAATATATTTATTTATATGCATATTATATTATAAATTAAAGTATAGTAAATATATATTATCACGAATCTAGATCTTATTAAAATTCTATTTTGGTATATGACCTCAATTTTATAATTTACATATTATTTCTGCATTTTAAAAAGTTATGGTAAATTTTAAAGTAAATTTTCCATAAATTCACATTATATTATTATTATTGTATACTAATTATAATTAAAATATATAGAACAAACACTTTTTAATTTTATGAATGAACAAATATGTATAATAATAAACAGCAAGATATGAGATATATATAAAAAAATAATATTTGTTTTTTTGCATAACACATATATAAAATAAAATTTACAAAGATATATAATTCTGTCATTTTAATTATAAAAAAAAAATAATAAATATTATATATGGTGTTAAATGAATTAAATTTATTTAAGGAAAAAAAACTGACTACGGATAATTTATTTGTAATATAAAGTATTTTATATATCGTAAAAAAATACAATTTTAATATAAAACAAATATAAATAATTTCAGAAATATTTCACATAATTGAAGTACATATATAGCATAGAGAGATAGATAGTGTATAGGTATACATATATTTGAGATATGAATATAATAGATATATATATAAAATAACAATATGCAAATTATGGTCGTATATATATAAATAATGTGTTAAGTAATAATAATGCATGAAATGTGTAAAATAATGAAATAAAAATATATTTTTTAAATTATGGTTTAAGTTAAATACAACATTATATTTTGTATATATACAATACACTTCAATTATATCAATAAAATTTGTTAACTGCATATTTGTTTAAATTACAAAAAAAAAACATTTTTAACAGAAAACAAAAAAAAACTAAATTTATTTTTCAGAATTTCGATACAAACGTTTACGTTTACAAACGTTTTTTTTTTTTCTAATTTTATTTTAAATATAAACATTTTTTTTTTCTTAATTTCTTTTATTTTTATTTCTATATAATAATAAATATTATTATTTAATCTTTGTATATTTACCGAAACGATTTGTAATTTTGTTTAATTTTGGATGATAAAAAAATGTAATTTTTTGTGTGTATTGCCGCGTCGTCGTCGTCGTCGTCGTCGTCGTCGTCGCATTTACAGCAAAGTACCACCGATAATTATACAATTACAATAATATATAGTCGCGGTCGGTCAATAACACCTTTACATATATATTTTTATTATACGGTCAAAAATTTAATTTTCAATGTTTTTTCTTTTTATTTCTTTTTGTTTTTCTCTAATCAATTAACATTTTTTTCTTTATTCATAAACAAAAAAAAATTTATTATGAAATTTGTACAAAAATTACAATGCAAAATATTATATATATATATATAATATTACAATTGTACAATAATATATATATACATATATATATATATATATATATATATATATTATGTACATTTAGAATTCATAATTCAAAGTGCAAATAATTGATTTTAAATCGTAAACCAATCGATTATATTATTATATATTTCTATAATTTAAATTATTATCAAATAGAAAAATTAGAAAAAAAAATATATAATTGTTATTTTTTTTTTTGTATTTTTTTATGTAAACTTGTGAAAAATTTAAATTATATGATAATTTTCTAATCTATATATATATACTATATATAATTTACTTATATAATTATAATTATTATATATATATATAATTATGAGTATAATTAATAGCAATGTAGTGGAAAAAAAATCTTTTAATTTTTAATTGCAAGACTTAATTTAATTGTGTTTATATAATTTCTAAACTTTATTATTACATTTTATTGTAATTATTTAATTGTGTGTAAACTTTGCATTATGTATATTCCCTATATTTACATAAAGGTCTTTATATATTTTAATATCCATGATTTTATAGAACCGTTTTGAGAGTTTCTATATATTTGATTGATGATGAAATTCTTATTATATATAGAATTGCAATATTTTTATTTTATATTATCGCTATATATTATATATATAGTGTTCATTTTATCTTATAATCTATTTTCATACCTTATAAAATCAACATATTTTGCAATCAGATTAATAAATCACAAAATTCGATTAGAAAAGAGGAAAGTGTTTAACAAATTCACGCATAATATAGAGCACATTCTAAAAGTTTCTTTCGCGTTATGCAGTACCACATTAAAAAAAATATATATAGATATTAAATAAATTTACCGTAGTACCTGAAATTTTGTGATTCTATAGCATATGTTACGATAATACCATATTTACAATATACACTCACCAGCAAATTACGAAAAACTATAACGAAAATAAAAAAGCGAAAGTAATTAAAATATACATTGTATAATGAATGAATGAATGATATATTATTTAATACATTTAAAATACTTTTGTTTTTGATTTAAAATTATATAGTTGTATAGAGATTTCATGCTGCGTGTAATATTAATAAATAACATTAAAAAAAAAATAAATAAATAAATATTAATTCAAAATATATGGTCGTTCAATGCACATCCAAATAGTTATAAATACAAAATTACCATTTATATATGTAATGTTCGTATTATATATAAAAAAAAATAAAATAAAATTTATTTACTGATATATTATACACATTTTATTATAAAAAATCATTATCATTTAAATGTAATTTAAAAAATTATGTTAAATTTTATGTACATATATAAACATTGAAAATTTAACATAAATTTATAAATCACGAATATTTTATATGTTTATTTTTAATTTTTCTTTTGGTGCATTAAGTTATAAAGCATTAAAAAAAACAAAATTATTCACATGCAACTTTCCTATACAGAAAAAAATAAAACATATTTTTTTTTAATTTTTTTTTTATGATTTATGTGATTATTGTATAAAATTTTCGTATATATTGAATTATAATCCATTTAAATAAAAATATTATAAATTGGTTGTAAATAGTAAAAAAAAAATAAAAAAATAAACCAATTAAAATTACGCATTGTTTATAATAAATAAATTCTAAGTATTTCATTTTTATTATATTATTATGGTAAAAAATAATAAATCACTTTATAATACATTTTGAAAAACATGTTAAAAAAATCCCATTTAAAATATTATATTAATTGCGGAAAATTTTGTTAGGGAAATGCGAATGCATCGCATATATAGTAATATATAGTGTAAAACGCATTTTGTACATTATAACAATATTTTCCAGTGAGTTTTATAAAAATTAATAGTTTTTGTTAATTATTATTTAGTATATCGCTTTTTATTATTTTTTATTATCTTAATAAAATTGATATAAAAAAATCGAAAAAAAAAAAACAAAAAAATTAGTATAACTTCTTTCGTTTCATAAAAACAGAAATTAAATTAATTATTTCTTGATCTTGATTTGATTTTACTATAATTTGAAAATTATAAATTTTTTTTTCTTTTTCATTGTATAGATGAATCGCATATTGATTGCATTTGCAATCTTTGCGTCTGTAGTGGCTACAGTGAATTCAATAACAGTTCCACAAAATACATTTAATTTAGAATATTTTAAATCACCATATAAATCATTTATTGGTAATCCATTAACAAGTGCTGTTAATAAGGCAGCGGGTGGAGGTGCAGATAGCAGTAGCGGTACATCATATGCAAATTATGGACCAGCAACAACATTTATCATTCATGATACTCCAAACACATTATTTGGGTAAGAATTGTTATAGTAAAAATTAAAAGAAATATATCTATATATGAAATTTTTTTCTTAAAATAATCACTAATAATCTAAAAATATATTTGTTTAAAGTATAATATTTGTATGATTATTGATACGGTCCCTATATCGCAAAATAGAGATTGTTGTATTCAATAATTCATTTCCGGGTGTTTATTTTGATTTAGAATAATTGAAAAACATATTCAATTCAAAACATTTAGGAAAGTCTCGAAATGCAATATGAATATATATATATATAATATTATATTATTATAATGTACCAATCATATAGATTATATTATAATATTGTCATAATAAATAATATGTCACGAATTCAGTATCAAGGTTAATTAAATTTTTTTTACCTTTATTTTTCTATAATTACTAAATGTATAGTTATAAATAAAGTATGCGTGTTTGTATATATATATATATATATAGTTATAAGGAAGGTATAATTATTTACAATATTTGAAACTACCTTTAAATATATATTTTTTAATTATTTTTTAATTTAATCGTTTATTTTTTGTTTAATAAATCTTGATCTATATATGCTTGAGATATATATGTATATGCGGCGATAATACAAAAAAAATATTTGTATTTGGTTTTAGGCTATTGCCCGATTTTGTAAAAAAATAAATATATATATGAACATTCTTTTAATGATATTTTTTTTTTTGTATGTTTTGTAATTTGATTTGTATTAATCGAAATGACAACGCATAACACCTGTTTATATATTTGGAGATTTTGAAATATTTGATATAGTTGCAAAAAATTATTTTCCGGTTAAAATATTATATTATGATATGCACTTTTTTAGCCTTCCGCAATATTTAAATATAGGTGGATATTTTAATTATAGGCAAAATATGGGTGTATATTTAAGTATATAATTATATGAAAAGTGATTAAATTATATTGAAGAATGATTGATATGATCATTAAATATTAATAAAACATATATACATTTTTATAATTTCAGAAATTTATCACCAAAAACCAATATACCAATTGAAGCACCAATTAAACCATTTAATGCACCAACAGTGGCTCCACCGATAATGTGTGCCACTGCACCATTAGAATGTGATGAAAAATCTCGTTATCGTAACTTAGCTGGTACATGTAATAATTTACAGAATCCATTGTTGGGTGCAGCGAATACAAGGTATAATTTTTTTCGTTTTATAGAAAAGATAAAATCAAAAACAAAATCAATGATAATTATATATAAATAAAAAAAAAAATATTTATTTTATATAAAGATATGCACGTTTATTATCGGCTAAATATGGTGATGGATATGCATCACCAACAACCGCTTTAACTGGTCAAGATTTGCCAAATGCACGTGCTGTATCATTATTGGTATTTAATGAACAAGATGTACCAGATCCTGAATTTACATTAGTCAATATGCAATGGGGACAAATTATTACTCATGATATGAGTATGTTGGCTGGATCAACACAATCACGTAAGATATCTCTATATGATATATATATATATATAATTGCAATTACGGTGATTATCATATATATGATTATTATATTTATATGTATATACATATAGGAAGACATACAACACGTTGCTGTACGGACGATGGTCGTGCAATGCCAAATGATCAATTACATAGCACATGTTATCCAATTGTTGTACCCAAAAAAGATCCTGCATTGGCACAAAGAAATATTGATTGTTTGAATTTTGTACGTTCGTTAACCGATAAGGATCAACAGTGTCCGGATGCAGCACAATATCCACAAGCGGAACAATTAACAGTTGTAACATCATATATGGATTTGTCATTGGTTTATGGTAATTCAGTACAACAACATATTCCACTTCGTGCATTTGTTGGCGGTCGTATGTTGGTCGAAGAACGTAATGGTTATGAATGGCCACCGACACAACAGAATGCTACCGGTGATTGTGATGTTGAAAGTTCCACTGAGATATGTTATTTGGCTGGTGATGCACGTGTTAATCAAAATCCTGGTCTAACAATATTACAAATTATTCTGTTACGTGAACATAATCGTATTGCTGATATTTTACAACACATCAATTCACATTGGACCGATGAAATAACATTCCAAGAAGCACGTCGCATTAATATTGCCCAATATCAACATATTAATTATTATGAATGGTTACCAATATTTTTAGGTATATTGCAATTTATAATAACTATATATAATTCTATTCTTATCAAAACATTATCAAATTACCGTGTATATTTATTTATTTATATATAGGTACTGAAAACATGTTGAAAAATAGATTAATATTTAAGACAACATCAGGAAGTTATGTTAATGATTATGATCCAACAATTGATCCATCGGTAATCAATGCACATGCAACGGCTGCATTCCGTTATTTCCATTCACAAATTGAAGGACGTTTAGAGTATGTATAATATATCTCATACACATTGTGTAAAAACAAAAAGTAATCTATAATTAACATAACATTGTATATCTGTATCGTTAAAGTTTAATATCAGAAAGTCGTTCAACGACCGGTGCATTACGTTTAAGTGATTGGTTAAATCGACCGGGTATCATTGAAGTAAACAATAATTATGATTCGTTGACCCGTGGATTGGCAACACAACCAGAGGAATTAACCGATAATAATTATGATGTTGAAATTAAACATTTCTTATTTAGACGTGGTATGCCATTTGGTTCAGATTTACGTGCCCTCGATATACAAAGAAATCGTGATCATGGTTTGGCAAGTTATAATGATTTTAGAGAATTTTGTGGATTACGTCGGGCCCATAGTTTTGATGATTTTCTGGATTTAATAACACAAAAATCTGTTAACAATTTACAATCATTGTACGCTAGTCATGAAGATGTTGATTTGACCGTTGGCGGTTCATTGGAAACGCATGTTGCCGGTGCATTAGCTGGTCCAACATTTTTATGTATCTTAACCGAACAATTCTTTAGGACACGTGTAGGTGATAGATTTTTCTATGAACATAGTGATACGCAAACAGGATTTTCAAGAAGTAAGCGTATATATATACAAATATGTATCAATATATGAGAACTAATTAACTTATTAAATTTATTTTATTACAGCTCAATTGGATGAAATTCGTAAGGCTAGCGTTTCGCGTTTAATGTGTGATAATAGTAATCATATTCAATCGTTACAACCAAAAGGATTTTTAAGAGTATCACCAAAGTAAGAAATTGTGTTATGTGTGATTAACATTTTTGAGATATTTATAATTTCTCAAATGATTATTATATTCCAATATATTTTATTATTATTCTTTTTTTTTCTTTTCCAATATTTTCCATGATTATATAGTAACGAAATTGTTGATTGTTCAGCATTACCGGAAGTTGATCTATCCGCATGGAAAGATATAAATGTATTTAATACAGAATATTCAACAGATCATTTTGGTTTTTAAACAGCGTTTATATATACATTTATTTATAATCATATCATAATTTATTAATTCGTGTATATTATTATAATTAATAATATAATGATCGCTGTTATTATATTTTAAAAAGAAGTGTTTACCTCGATTTTAATTTTATTGTTTACAAAAAAAAAAAACTAAAAGATATTTTTTTTATAAAAAAAATTAACACGAACAATATTATTGCATTACTAAAACAGAATCATATCGAGTAAATATATCATTATTATATATAATAATAAAATGTATATGATTTGTGCATTATTAAGTCATTTAAAAATATACCGCATATATGCCATTCCATATATATATATATTTTTATCATCATCAAAAATATCATTATAATAAGTTCACAATCATCGGGAAATATTAATTATTAATGTATAAAAAAAAAAAAAAAACAAATTGTATTTTATGTCAATGCTAAAAAATCACACAATTTTATTCCACTTATTTGTAAAATATTCAAAAATATATATATTTGAATTGCATCGTAATATTGAATTTTGGATAAACGCATATGAGTATTTCAAATTGTATTTAGTTAGTGTGATGTTATTAATATATAAATTTATAGTATTATTTTAACTAATATATATTTTAGGGAAAAATACAAAATTATTTTAAAAAATTGTTATTAAAACATGATAAAGAGAAAGAAATAAAATATAAAAATAAGAAATTAAAAATGGTTTTATTTATTTTGCAATAATATATACTTTTCGAAGAGTCATTAGTACTTGTCTTTTGGAGGTATGGTTTAAGGTTTAAACCATTTAAAAAAAAACGGAGGCCAGTCGGAACAATATTAATTGTTGGACCTATAATTTCAATAAAAAATCAAATCCAGAATATTCAAAAAATATAAGAAAATATTTTTATTTATCAAACAGTAATTTATTTTATACAAACGAAAACAAAAACAAAACAAATAAAATTTAACATTAAAGATTAATCATAATATATGTAATTACAATAATAATAATAATAATAATAATAATTAATTCCACATTGATATATTAAATTGTTCAATATCAGTACATTTTAATTTTGTATTTGTATCGTATGGCATAACAAATGCTTGCAATGGAATTTTTTCCAATGATGTTACCATACATAATAATTTTGCTAAATTAAATTTTCTAATTTCAATAAGTTGTTCTATAAAATAAATACGTTTTTTTTTTAATTAATTTTAAAGACTCATATAATTATATAATAAATCCTAATGAAATATAAATTATTACCTTTTGTAAATGCTATCGAAATCGCATCAGAAAATGTATAAAAAAATCTATCACCAAATTTTGTGTAAAAAAATTGTGTACCAATAATACATTTTCCAACAGTTCCCAGATAATTATCATTTAATTTTTGTTCCAATGCAATGCCAACAAATAAATCTATATCATAAACGGATTCGTAAATGTCCATAAGCAATTCAATATTCTATAATATGAAAGATAATACAGCAGATAAAAAAAAATCAATATAAAAAATGTTTTCAACTATATATGGTATATAATTAATTAATACTTCTTTTGAAAAATCTTGACTTAAATCATTCCAATTGATAATTTTTTGTTTATTTATTGTACATAATTCATAATATTTATGATATGGACATATTCCATGATCACGTCCACGTTGTATATCAAATGATAATAAATCAATTCCCATTGGATAATCACCTTTAAATAATTTATTTCTTAACTATATATATAGACACAAGAGTTTTTTGGAAAAAATTAATGATTATATTTAGTGTATTTTCGTGTGTGGTTCTCATATATAGAAATTATTTGTGACCTTACCTCATCACTATATGATTTAAAATTAATTTCACTAAATAGCATACCACGTACCAAATCATCATAATTATTTTCCAATATATTTTTTGGTTTATTTATGATATCGGATAGATTAAAAGATTGGAATAGTTTTTCATCTAGATAGAAAATTCAGATAATTTATTATATTTCGTAGATAATGTGTAATATAATTTTTATTTAATTATATTAATCCCGGTGATCGTTTTATATATATTTACTTATATATTAACCTTTTCCAAATAAATGCACCACAGATGGTAAATATGAATGGAATAAACGAAATGCCCCATGAGAAAATTCATTTAATATACTTGGATCAATATTTTCATTATATTTCCCATGAAATATTTCATCATTTGATTTTCTAATTAGTTTACGATTTTTACAATATTGTTCACCTAAAAATGTTTATAACATTATTATTATATTTAGAATTAGTATAATAAAAGTTCTTCGTCTTCGAGTCGTATTATGACGGAGATACGTGTGGATAATAGAGATTGAATTGAAGGAATTTCTTTAAGACCTGAAGTAACCACACATTTGAATGTGATTTGAAGGTTTTCCATTTATTTCCCATAGACAAATTGAAATAATTTCAGAATTATATACATGTTTAACAAACTTACCTAAAACTAATGGTAACCATTCTTCGTAGACGATATGTTGATAGATTGCAATGCATATTCGTTTAGTTTCATAAAATAAAAGATCATCAGTCCAATTTTCATGTTCAAATAATAATTGCTTTGCAATAATATTATGTAATCGTAAAAATATTGAATGTATTAATGCTAACATTGGTGTTTGATTTACTCTTTGATCACCTATATATTTTGAATGAAACGTTATGATTAGAAATTTTTTCTACACAGTATAGCGGTGAATCATTTGGATTAGACTCTCGTGTCAAAGGGCAAAAATAATCAATTATACACAACTTTATAAAACTAACCTGTAAAATAACATTCATCATTTTCGTACTCCTCATCATCAATAAATGGTAATACATTATTTTGATTCACTTTTAACTGTCCAAATTTATATGTTCGTATATTCACATGAATTTTTTCCGTATTACCATAAATATTTGAATTATCCAAAAAATGTGAAACAATATTTACCTAAAAGTTTTTATATAAATCGTATTTTTGATTGAAACCTTTTCTAATTAAATAAAATATATATATACTTGTTTCGTTGCTCCCAAATTACAATTATTCAAAAGTATTGTTTGGGAACGTATAAAATTTTGACATGTTACATTAAATGCAGAATAAAATGAATCATCATTTGAAATGGAAAGTGGGGCACAACCTGGATGTTGTAAATTTTTTGCTAATACATTACGATAATCATTTGTACAACATTGAATGGCTGATCCACCTTCATCTATATATAAACCCCATAAAAATCAAATATTATCATTATATAGAAAAAAATAACGAATTTTGTATATTTTTAAATATTTCAAAATACCCGGTTGTATTAAATTACGTAACGCTAAATCATGTGCAATGTATTGTCCAAACATAAGTGCAAAAAAATTAATTAATTTCAATCCTGATGATGATGACGATGGATATACTGATGAAAATGATGTTGATTTTGCATTAATTAAAGCATTACTCAATGTTCTTGGTTCGGGTAACGTTGATTTTGTCTTAAATGATTTTCGTATCGTATATATTCCATCATCGAAACATGCGACCGGTAAAATAGTATTAAATGATGTATAAGCAGTACCACGATTTGGATATTTTAAATTATTACAAAATCCTTGTAAATTACGATATCTTTTAAGAAATTTCAATATAATTTTATAGTCAAATGTTTTTTTATATAATATTGAACGACTCACTTAAAATTTACATCACATGTAGTAACATTTATGTGTCGGCATTTATCAAATGGTGTTAAACATTCACTAAAATATTGTAATGATTGTAATTTTTGTTCATTACTTAGTAATAGCATTTGATGAGGATGAGATGGTGTAAAATATGATTTAAGAAATTCTTGTTGTACATATAATAATTGTGTTGATTTTTTATACAATTCTGCAGTAGGTTTATCTATGGGATTCTCTTGAAAAAATGTTCCAGCTGGCTGCGTACGAATTGAATTTTAATATATTAAGACCCTTTTATAATTAATTGTTAGCTTAAAACTAACTGGGATGTGAGTAACAAAACCGAAAATGTATATCTCTACTATACGTGAAAAATGTAATCAATGAAAAATAGGATGTTTTTGGAAAACTTAGCAAATGAAAGGACATATCAATTGTGTTGAAAATTTTCGATATATAACTCTTTTTTAGATTCTTTTGGTTATCAAAATATTAATTATTATACATACATGTTCATCTGGAACGATATATCCTTGTTCTCGTAAATATTTACCATGATTTTCCATTAAATTTGATATACGTTTTCCATTTTCATATGCTAATTTCATATATAAACAACTATACAAAATAATATATGAGAATATTTAATAAAAGATAAGGTCAAAAAATATATTCATTATAGTATTTACCTAGCAATTGTATAGTTAATTTGAAAAATCAATGGTATTATTAAATGTAGGAATGGACATTTAATTAATAGCATTACAAAAGGTTTTTTTTTTTTGATAATCAAATTTTATATAAATGTTCTAAATAATAAATGTCACACTTTATTATTATTATTATTTAGTATTATAATACATCACAATATATCGTTATGTTCAAAAACAAATTTAAACACTAATGACTAAATGGTAATATTATATATAATTTTTGATTCATATATAAAAGTAATTATAGTTTGTTTTTTTATTTTTGTATATTTGTTGTTCTGCGGTGTCATATATGCAATACTATTATTTATATACGAATATTATTTCAAAGTATGTACAACAATTATTTTTAATATTTTTTTTTTACAAATACCATTTACAGGGTATCAATGATTTAATGATCGTGTTATGTATTAACAAAAACTTATTAAATATTTAGTTTCAAACTATGAACAGCTGCTAAACGAAACAATTCCTATAACTCTATTAAATATGATGATTTTCTAATACGAGTAAACTTTATATAAACGCATAGATAGTAAATACGATTTGGTAGTCAGGGATTGATACTTATATGCAGGATTGTTAATTAGAAAACAATTGTTTTTGTTAATTTTTTTTTGGTAATAAAATTTATTATTTTAATATTTCTTTTACAAATCGAATATGTTCCTTAAATACAAATTGAAATCCTTAATTCTTTTATACCTTACACAATTTTACACTTTTAAAATAATAAAAAATAATCATTGCAATGAATATATAAAATAATATATTATTTTTTTATTTTAAATAGAAATACACAACATAAAACTGCTTTTTATTTTTTAATATATGTTGTTGATTAAAATAATAAAAATATAATACAATATTTGGTACACAAAATACACAATCGCAATCGCATAAAAACGTTTCTTTCTTTTTTTCCGTAATTTTTTTTATTATTTAAATATAGTATAATGCATACATTCCTGTATTTATAATTTATAATTATTAATTTATATTTATTTATTTATTTTTTTAATCTAAATATTATTTTTTAATAATTATAATATTTAAATGTGTAAATGAAAATGAAAAGGGGGGGGGAATTTTTTATTAAACAATGAACCTTTTTTTTTTTGCGAGCATAGCTTATTTTTTTTGAAGTGTTTCAAAATAAAATGTATTCTTTATATGTTTTTGACCATTTTCACTTCAATATAATATATTAATATTTGTACAAAAATTGAAAATTACATAGTAAAATTGGTTTTTTCTTTCTTTTTTTTTTTTTTTAATAAATATTTTAGATTTGCTAATTTACAATTTTTATTTATTGTTACTTGATTAAACTAAAAATGTTTCTTTATTTTCCCGAACAACAACAACAACGACGATAATTTGGATTTAGTAAAAAGAAATTTCTTTAAAACATTTACATTATTAAAATCTAATCCCCTAACTAATCGTTTAAACTAAATAAAAATGAAAGAATACATATCATTATAAATTTACTAATTTTTTTGTGTTTTAATTTTTATTCTTCGTTTTCTTCTTTATATTTAATGTTATTGTAAATTCTAAATTCTTATCAACAGTTTAATAGAACCATTATTATTATTATTATTATTATAACATCAACATGGATATATATAAATATTAATTATTATAATAACAATTTTCCATATGAAATTCTTTAAATTGTGTGTGTGTGTGTGGGGGGTCAACTGTATGGATGGTAGTGGGTGAATGTGTGTATGTTTGTTTATGTGTTTGGATGTCGACATAATATATTAATAACTTATTAATATGAAAAAAATAAAATAAACCCTCAATAATTAACAAATTATTCTATTATTAATCGATGAATCAATAAAAACAAAAACAAAAGAAGAAATACAAAAAAACATAAACGAGGTCAATTTGATTTAATGTCTAAATTACCAAATGAATTTTCCAATAATGCAATGTAATTATTAATTTTCGATTTTGAATTTTTGGTTGATTTTATTTCAATTTGACTTAATGTCCATTGGGCCAATTTTTGAGCCTCTTTTCGTTTGTTTACCGATGCCTTTGAATTTGCAATATGATTACAACACTAAATAAATATAAATAAAAATAAGTATTATGAAAAAAAATAATAATTCAATTGGCTAGAAGATTTAATTGAAGTTACAGTTTTCGTATTTTTTTTTAATATACTTACCAAATATAAACCATATAATGCACGTAAATTATTGGAATTCAATTTAATCGCCTGGCTATAATACGTTTTTGCAATTTCAATATTTTCAATACCGCCCTGTGTAATGTTTTTTTTTGTTGTGATATTTTGTAAATCATGAAGAAATTGTAAATTAAAACATTATTTTTTAAATTATTAACTATATAACGAGCTTTAGAATGAATAGCCATTATGGGTAATATTCAATAAGTAATTCATTTAAGTTCATTTCAGCGTTTAGATATCGAAAGAAAGTATAATCCCATTCATAGATATATAAATATATAAACGATGACCAGTAGAATGGAGTCGCACGCTTATGTTTGACATATTTACATCAATTTCTTGATATATAATTCATAAATTGTACCTTACTATTCAATAGACAATCGAAAGTTAAACGGCATCTAATAATCTCGCCCTGGGATCGAAATTGCCACTTACTAAATAGCTAAATAATAGCAATGTGGCCACTTTTTTTTTTATTAAATTGACCGCCAGCAAAATGTCAACGAATATTTTTAAAACCCAGATGATAATTAGGTCACATTTAACATTTATAGATATTAGGTAATTAAATTTATAATAATAAACCAAAAAAAAAAAAAAACTCACTTGTGTATATCGAATATCGGCTAATCGTTGATGAATCAAATGACTATGTGGATTATGTAGTAATATTTCTTCCATACAAAATGCCGCTTTGGCATATTCACCTTCAATCAAATATAAACTACAAAGTTCATGCCATGCCTCGGAATCGGACATAAATCTATAAGAATAAAATTAAAAATTATCAAAATAAAATCACTAAAACAAATTTTCTATTTTAATTTTAAAATCAATTAATTACTTTTTCAAATATTCAGATAATGCATTAATGGCTTTTGTTGTTTTACCCAATGCCTTATAAATTGCAATTTTACGCTTACGTGGTGCCGCATTTGTTTCATCTTTTTTTATAATATCATCCAAAATTTGTATTGCTTCGGAATATTTTTCAAGAGCTTCGCAACGCATCGCTTTATACTTTTGTACACGTAAACTACCTGGGAATTCTGTTGATAGTATATTTATACATTTTTCGGCAATTTCAATGCGGCCACAATCTAAACCAGCAATAATCACTTGTTCCAATACCAAATGACGTTCATTTCCTAATTTTTGTAGTTTATCTTCAAGTACGGCTTCCCATAAATGTATAACATCGTCGCTTTTACGTTCATTATCTTCACGCCATTTTCGAAACAGGTCTCTGACCTCTTTACAGCATAAATTCATGCAAATGAAAATGAAAATAAAAATAAATAAATTATTAACATGCATTACACATTTTTCCGCCGATTATTTTCAATAAATAAATATTTAATTTAGTAGTCAAGTGGTCGCTTAATTAATTAAATACATTTTGAGATATATATATATATATAGATAGAAGTAGATAAACCCTTTTTTTGGGTTTATGTTTTTTATTTTTTACTTAGGAATTTAGTTGATTTGTTTTTTTTTTTTATTTTACATGACTTGTAATTTTATCTGTTTGTTTATAAATCATTTGCTTATTACCTGACCAATTCATTTCCTCATATTTATAGGCCATTAAAATGTGATTTTAGATTAGGAATATGGATTAACATGTATTTTATAATAAATTTTTAATTAAAATAAATTTAAATTATCAATTATAATAATAATACTGAAAAACACAAAACACACGCACACGATAAATGAATGATTTTTTTTTTTTTTGTGAAAAAAAAATTCCCTTTAAAAATATATTTTGATAAAAAATTATGGAGAACGTCAAAATAAATAGAGTGAAGAAATTGGATTATAATTTATACTTATCACAAGACAGTTGGTGTACCTGGCTTTCGTGGTTTATTTTTTAACATTCATAAGGTTTACATATTCGATGAAAAATCTTAAAAATGTTATAATTTCTATTAAAAAATTGATCTGATAATATTAAAAGTAATTAATAAATACATAATAATTTTGATTATTAATTAATATTCTTTTTATTTATAAATATTTCTAATTAATTTTTTAATAATAATAATTTCCAAATTTGTGGAGAAATAATTACAACTAAATACTTATAACATACTTCATGTTATAAAATTATACATAAATTGGCGGCAAAAAGAAATGTGGGCTTTATTTTGTGACATTAAAAAATACTTGTTTTTTTTTTGGAAAGAAAATCACCAACAAAAATATTATTGTTTAAATGGTTTTTTGTTTTGTAAAAATAAAACTTAAATATAATTAAATAAAATAATTAAATTAATTACCTAAAACATAAAATATTAAAATGGTTGACGAAGATCAATATCAACGTGAGGTACAACGGGAATATTTAGATTTTCTTGATGATGAGGTATAAAAACTTAATTTTTAAATTGTTCAGTTCACCGTATTGACATTTTAAATATGTTAAATTTTTATTTGCCCCATGTATATTTTATTTTTGTTTATCAGGAGGATCAAGGTATTTATATGGCACACGTTAAAGATATGATCTCGGACAATGGCAGACGGTTAATTGTGAATATAAATGATTTGCGTCGTAAGAACCCGGCAAGGGCAACTGCACTTCTAACGAATGCATTCAATGAACAATTAGCATTTGCACGAGCACTAAAAGAATATGTTGGTTCATTACATGGAACATATGTGAAATTTAATGAAGAATTTTTTGTCGGATTTGAAGGTAGTTTTGGTAATCGACATGTTACACCAAGAACATTAAATGCAAGGTATTTATTTCGGTTTATTATTATTTTGTTCAGTTCCTGTTGTTTTTGTATTGCTTGGGTTTATATACAAAGTAAACCAAATCCTATCCAATAGTCTTTAAATAATTATTAGATTGTTGTTATTCTATTTATTGATTTGTGTAATAAAAGCGTTAATACTAATATTGATAAATTCTAAAATTTTCAGGCATTTAGGAAATTTAGTGTGTGTTGAAGGTATTGTTACAAAAGTATCATTGGTACGTCCAAAAGTGGTACGTAGTGTACATTATTGTGCGGCCACCAAAAAAACTATGGAAAGAAAGTATACGGATTTAACGTCATTGGAGGCCGTACCCACAACAGCTGCCTATCCGACAAAAGACGATGATGGTAATCTACTAGAAACGGAATATGGTTTGTCGGTGTACAAGGATCATCAAACGTTGAGTATTCAAGAGATGCCGGAAAAGGCACCTGCTGGTCAAATGCCACGTTCCGTTGATATTGTATGTGACGATGATTTAGTTGATAAATGTAAACCGGGTGATCGGGTACAAATTGTCGGTAATTATCGATGTTTACCGGGTAAACATGCTGGTTATACAACGGGAACATTTCGTACAATTGTAATTGCCAGTAATATATCACAATTGAGTAAAGAAAGTAATTTGAATATAACGCGTGAAGAGGTGAATTTATGTAAAAAATTAGCAAAAAATAAAAATATATTTGAATTGTTGGCAAAAAGTTTAGCGCCATCAATACACGGTCATGAATTTGTTAAAAAATCCATTTTATGTTTATTGCTTGGTGGTGTCGAAAAGAATTTAACCAATGGAACCCGTTTAAGAGGGTAATTTAAAAATAATTTCAATTTTATAGTATTTAGCTTTTTATTAATAAAGTTTTATTCATTTTATTTGTAGTGATATTAATGTTTTGTTAATTGGCGATCCAAGTGTTGCCAAATCACAATTATTAAGATATGTTTTACATATTGCACCACGTGCAATTCCAACGACTGGTCGTGGATCAAGTGGTGTTGGTTTAACGGCAGCCGTTACAACGGATCAAGAAACGGGTGAACGACGATTGGAAGCGGGTGCTATGGTTTTAGCCGATCGCGGAGTTGTTTGCATTGATGAATTTGATAAAATGACGGATATTGATCGGACAGCTATACATGAGGTTATGGAACAAGGTCGTGTTACAATATCAAAAGCCGGTATCCATGCATCGTTAAATGCTCGTTGTTCGGTATTGGCTGCTGCTAATCCTGTATTTGGAAGGGTAATAATAGATTTTTCATTTTCTTAAATAATCAAATTTTTCGTTATAGCTAATAATAATTCCAAATTTTTTTAGTATGATCAATATAAAACACCAATGGAAAATATTGGATTACAAGACAGTTTATTGTCACGTTTTGATTTACTGTTTGTTATGTTGGATGTTGTCGACAATGATTGTGATCAAAAAATATCCGATTTTGTTGTACGAATGCATCGTTATCGTAATCCAAAGGAACAAGATGGTGACGTCTTGCCAATGGGTAGTAGTTTTGCTGATATGTTATCAACATTTAAATTTGATGAAGAAAATGAGGTGATTTTTTTTTTTTTGGTTTTTAAACATTTTGATTTTATTATTGATAATCTTTTTTTTATTTTTATTATTATTTGTATTTATAACAGGATAAAGATACCCCAATTTATGAAAAATACGATCCATTATTGCATGGCGCGTCAAGAAATCGTTCTGAACACGTTCTGTCCGTACAATTTATGCGAAAATACATACATATTGCAAAATGTTTAAAACCAAAATTAACAGAACAAGCATGCGATATGATTGCATCTGAATATTCAATTCTTCGTTCACAGGATTTACTTGAATCGGACATTAAGCGAACCCAACCGATAACGGCACGTACATTAGAAACATTAATTCGTTTAGCCACAGCCCATGCAAAGGCACGTATGTCAAAAACTATAACAGCAAATGATGCAGCGGCAGCAATCGAATTGGTACAATTTGCATATTTTAAAAAAGTATTAGAAAAAGTTAAACATAAACGACGACGTAGTGTTGATGGTAATTATGGTAATGGTAATGATGCAGATGATGATAGTGATGGTGATGATGATGATGATGATGAGAATGGTGGTCATGAACAGAATACCGAAGAATCAACAGCTGGACATCGTCGATCGAAACGTATGAGACGTGATGGAACAGAAAATGATATGCAAGTGGATGCGGATGTTGATGATGATGATATCGATAATCATATTGAAGGATCATCCATTGATCGTGGGGATTTAACAAAACGTGACACATTACAACCGGCCACCGGTTCAACAAATGGACAACAAATGGAAGAAACACCGGTAGTACCACAAATTGTAATGTCAAATGAACGATTTGATCAATTTAAATCAAAAGTAGCTCGTGCCTTTCAAGAATTACGTGAATTAACACTTTCATTGATAAAACTAACGGAATTCATTAATAAGGAAAATCCAGAACCATTTTCGGATGCAGAAATTAAACATGCCATTGAGATTATGACCGATCAAAATAAATTAATGTTTACCGATGATCTTATAATTTTAATTTAAAAAAAAATAGTAGAATTTATTTTTTTATTTGTATTTTAAATAATTTTTTTCTTTTATTTTTTCTTTTTTAATCTGTTTATTAACTATATGATGATTGTGCTTGAAATAAATAAATAATATTTGTATTTTAATAAAAAAAAATTCAAAATGTAAAGTATTTGTTTATTATTGATTGGTAATAAAAAGGAGTTTGTTTCTTTCATTTACGGATATGCTTACGTGGTGCAAAAAAAAATTGATAAAATCTACCAATACTTTTATTGGTTTTTGTATGCTTTATTCATATATGGAACGCATATACATTTATTATATTGTATCTGTAGAATAATATAAAGAATTTTTTTTAAATATTTATTCAAATTAAATCAATAATCTTGAATTTTTTATGACACATATTTTGCGATTATACTTGCATAAAAATCGTACAATGTTTTTCTTTGATTTATTATTTATCATACATTATTTAAATATTTTTTTTTTTTGTATTTTATAAAATATATATATGGACTTAGATTATAGAAAAAAGTGTCGCAAATTGTTGAAATGTGTGCAGTCGCCGGTTCTCATCATAGCATTCAGATTTAAAGACATATAAAAAAAAAAATTTTATTCTATATATTATATTGCACAAATTTACCTGAACTTTGTTTTAAAAATATTTAAATATAAATAAACCTTTTTTGTATTGTACCAACGTCAGAGTTTATTCATCTTTAAAACCCTTTTTAGAGACTAATATAAATAAATGGATTCAAAACTGATATATATTATAATAAATTGTGAGTATAAATAAATAATAACGACCAAGTATAGTATATATGAGAATATATAATATAATTAAAAATAATATACAGTTTAATTTTTTTTTTTTAAATAATAAACAATACCATTTTTATTGTAATATATAAATTTGTTGTTAGTTGATTCGTATTATAAATTAGATTATATAATTGAATTATTAGCAGTATCTTTTCTATTATATATTGTATATATATAAATTGCGATAATAAAATATAACAGAATTATATTTATTATTATTATTATAAATATATAGTTTATACTATATAAATTCTTTATAACATTTATTTATTCTATTAATCTCAGACGCATTATAAGTAGTATATCTTTGTTATAACTTAAATAAGAGTGTATATAAATAATATATATAAGTATAGTGAAAAATCATTTATTTATTGTTTATATTTTAAGAAAAATGAAAACGAAAATTAGTTATTTTTAAATATTTAAAAAATATTAAATCCTCACAAACACACGTTTTGCACTTTTTCTCATCTATATATATTTCGTGCATTTTTTTTTATTTTTGTTGATTTATAATAATAATACGAAAATAGCTTTTTGGATGTTTAAAAATAAAATATTATTATTAGCACGTGATATTGTTTATAAACAATTTATAAAATAATAATTAAAAAAAAAACCCCTCCAATTAAATATCTATAATTTCTTTATAAATATATAATTGACGACGCAACGTAAAATATCGAGAAAATAATTGGATTTGATGACGAATTAAGTGACCAATTAAAATAATTTCTTTTTTTGTGGTTTAACTGAACAGTGAATCAATTATGAATTGGATTATTTATTAATATTACAATCAACAGCATAATTATCATCACATCCTATTGAATGGAATCTAAATGATGTTTTATTTGATTCATCGTAAATATATTATTTAAAAAAATTAATATATTTTGTAAACTTTTTATAATTTATTTTTTAAAATTAAAAAGATAAATAATTTATATATATATATATATATGTTTAATATTGTGTGAGGCGACTGTCCCCCACAATAATACACATTACTTATGTATCTTAATAAAGATTATATAAATATTGATGAAATTGGTCGGATATCACTTGCATATGAAAATTTAGTAAGTGTACCACAATATATTGCCGATAGATATTCATCAACATTGGAAATTTTAGATGTTAGTTTTAATAGTATATGGTAAGTGTAATTTTAATATTCTATATATAATTTATTTAGTTGTTTGTTATTATAGTCAATTATGTTTTATAAAAAGAAATCTCTGAACCAGGTTCAATAATTTTTAGTCATTTCGGGAAACCGCTCGTGAATCGTTTCTGTAATTAAAGATTTCAATATGGGACATATCACATTCTGAAAAATGAAGAATAAAAATCTTCATTTTCTTCAATTATTTATCATTTCATTGATTCTTTATTATATATTTTTTAATAAAAATTGTCTGTTTTTTTTTTTTTTTATAAAATTGCATTCTTTTTATAATCGAATTCAGGTCATCAATTTATATATAAATAATAAACAAATCAAATATCAATATAATATACGCATATTTTATTATTTTAATATCTGCTAAAATTATATTCTGCGTTTGTATTCTGTTTATTCGCTATTCTGTATATTCTCTGTTTTATATTACAAAAATAGAAAAACAGAAGCCAAAAACGATTGTATTATAATTTTAATTATATATATTTATAGAGAAAAAAACGGTAGTAAAAAATATTTTGATTTAAAACGATGATTTAATAATTAAAAAATGAAATTGTATCAAAAAATCGCTCTGCAATTATTATAAAAATCATTCTTCAAAACATTTATCTATATCTTTCATTGTGTTAAAATTCTAAAGTATTCCACTTCTGGAATAGTTCGATTATTTGAACATTGAACTTCCGCAATGTTTAATCAGAGATTTTCTATTGATTTTATTATAAAGGATATTATTTGAACAATAGGGAATAAAGCAATTGCATTTATTTCATAACTTTTGTAAAGAATTTCTAAAGATTAGATGATTAAAATGTTTTTTTTTCTTTTAAATTTCCTTTGCACAAAATACCTATATTACTAAAATAACAATACAAATATAATAATTATATATAACTATATAAAAATAAATCGAAACAATTCAAATAAAAGATTTCATTTTCATTTTCGATCATGTGGATAATTTTATTATATCTGTAGAGTAGATTTTTTCTATTATACACATCACATATATATTGTTGATGCGATATTCGCAGATTAACGCATATATTTAAATACAGAAGAAAAACATTCCTTTTTGTGTTTATATTTAAATTATAACACAAAATCATTTTTATTATCAAAGAAAAACAATTTTTTAATAAAATGTTAGCACTCGCAGACACATTATATTATATATTATGAATATATGAGACTGCAAACAGAAAAATAGAAATGAAAATGGAAAATTTATAAATTCAGATGTGATTTTCACGCCTCTTTAAAAAAATTTACAAACAATTATAAATGTATATATAAACTTCACACGCAGTCGGGCAGTTGTATGTTTTTAAATTTTATATCGATATGTTGTGTTTTAAATGAAAAATTATGGAAAACACCGTATTATTTATGATGAATATCACACGAAAGTGGTTTGTTTTTGAATAATTGCTCGCATTTGGTTATTGTTATATATTATATTGGTTGATGGTGCCAAAAAGATAAAAATTATAGAAATATGATTTATGTTTTTTTGTATACAAGTATATAGTTCAATATTTGTAAATATAAATTCGATATTTATATAAGACAAACCAATAATTTAATTCTTATACTTACAGACTTAATTAAAAACAGTCATACGTTGGAAAAGAATTTCAGACTTTTACCAATATCTCTACTAAAAACATTCGGTTTTCTTGGTTTTCTTTTCATTAATCATTAATCATTAATTATTAATATATAATATAAAAATAATTTCTTTAAATAATTGTTCTTAATCATTATAGCGACCTTTCGTTTTTAGCAAATATGAGATGTTTACATACATTGATATTGGATAGAAATTCAAAACCAAATGAAACAACATTACCTTATCTTAGTACATTAAAAATTTTATGGTATGTAATTTTAAGTATATATAATGAATATATATGA
Organism: Dilophus febrilis; assembly: GCA_958336335.1. NCBI lineage: Eukaryota > Metazoa > Arthropoda > Insecta > Diptera > Bibionidae > Dilophus > Dilophus febrilis. Next base: position 37,406,153 of record OY284468.1, read on the forward strand.
TATAGAAATATATATATAAGATATACAATAATATTTGATTACTTCCCCCAACCCATCCAAAAAATTGTATTAGGTTAAATAATTGTGGAATTGATAATATTCCAAAATGGATAAATAGAATAAAAATGTATTGTCCAAATTTAATACAATTATCAATGATGGGTAATCCGGGATCATATTTATTATCATCATCATCACCGACATCATCGATATACACATCATCATCATCAACAAATGTCGATCCACTAGAATATCGGTTAGATGTACACAATTTTTATTTACAATTTTTAATACAATATTGTAATAAAATTAAATGTTTTTTTTTTATTCATTTTTGATTCTATCACTATATAGTATGTTCATTATCAAGTGTTTACCATTATTAGAACGTTTAGATGATCAAGTGATAACGGAAATTGAACGAGAAATTTCTAAATCATATACATTTAAAAGTGGATCAATGCGTTTAGCTGATGATTGTTATAATACAAAACCATTATTGGAGTTATATCGAAAACGTCGAAAATATCCAAAACGATGGAGTACATCAAGTGATAGTGAATATTAAACAAAATAAATATATATATATATTTGACGCCAATATAATATTATACAATTGAAGGGTATATAAATATTTATAGAACCGGATAATTTAAAGATTCAATTGAATTCAATGGATTTTTTTTTGTTTTTATTATATTAAATATATTTTTATATATATTTTTTTCATTAATTCATTATTTTATATATATATATGTTATATATAAAACATATATATATTAATTTATAATTTAATTTCATATTAAAATTGCATTCATAAGATTTTGATGTAAAGTCATAGATAAATAATATATTTCAGACAAATTTCAGATCGATCAGATCGAATATAAGAAATGCATTATTAGAATGAATAATGCAATCAATTTTTAATACTATTATTATATTAGTACTTAAAATTATTATTGTTATAGTTAACAAAAAATTTATTAAATAGAATATAACGATATAAATTAAAAAAAATATAATAAATGGTTAATTTTTTGCAAAAAACATTAGTGTGCGAAAAACCATCTGACATAAGTTTTCGCAGACGCTTTTCTTTGAAACAAAAATGCTGTAATTTATTTTTTTATAGTGTAATTAATTTTTTTTAACTATATTTACCTATTCTGAAAGGTTCTAACGCTATGGTCAAATAGAACAAATATTTTCAGACCCCTTCGCTGATTGTAATACGTACTATATATCTAATATGCATAATAATATATAATAATACCTCGCAGCATGTGATTGGATTTTATGAGAAATAATAAAGGTTAAACAATATATTTTATAGAATACACACGCACACATCATTAAAAATATACTGATATAAATTAATTATATAAATGAATGGAAAAATATTTTATTTTTTTCTTGTTTTATATATAAACATATATATCGAATATTGAAAATGTGATTCAATGAAAATATTTAAATATTATATAAACACTAAACAGCATGTATATGTACAAAAAAAAATTTCCACATGATTATCGTAAAAGTTAATTTATAAGAACATATAGTATATTCGTAATTACAATTTATATATACTCAGGATTCGGATGTAACATATATATGAATCGTTTAGGTTATATATATATATATATAGTATAAAATTGAAGTAAAATTTAATGAATATAGACTTTCATTAATCATATTATTAATCATATATGCGTATGTAATTATATTCGGTTAAATTATTTTTAGTAACTGCATCGCTTAAATCGCATTATAAATACGCACAGTGTGTATTTATTTCTCTAAACATATTATATATAAATAAAGATAAAACGAATAATTTAATTTTTTTTAAATAAATGCAAAACATTTTCACATCGAATTCTCACAATGGAGGATATATATGTTCATCAGATAATCAAATCGCAGTATAAAATTTCATGGTCAATCTAATAATTTGAAACCAAGCAAAATCTTTGAACTATCCTTTAGCTATATTTAACATATTAAAATTTGGAGGCTGTATCCTGTCGGGAATCTTAATGAATCTCAAGGAATCTTTCCTTCATTCATATTTGGAAAAAATATGGAAAATTCATTAAACTGACAAAGAAATGTCAAAAAAAAAATCCAAAAGTGAGTAATAATCATGGAAAAAACCGACTCTTATTCGATTTTTTAAAGTAATTCTCACAATTTCTGAAGACCCAGATGATTTCCGAAAATGTTCAGACACTTAAATCGATGTAAAATTTTATGAGAAACCGATTTAATATAGTTTTGAAATGATAAACTTATGTTTCTTAAACTGATTAGACTATGAAAAGATGAATGCGATAATAAAAAATATATAATTTCTCTATATATAGTATATGAATTACTATTAAATAATATATATTGGTTTTTGCTATAACGCAGTTGGATAAATCATTAAATAAATAATAATAATAAAAGTTATATTTTATTTTTATTGATTTTATTATACACGCATCATCAGTCATCACCACATATGCATATATATATATTGAATGAATATAATTAAAATAAAATTTCCATTATTAATATATACTATTTTAAGTAAACATTTATATGTAATCTTGAATACGCAGAGGTATAAAAAGGTATATAAATCTATATAATAAGATATATAGATGCTTATACATATTTCTTTAAATGCAATTATTAAAGGTTGTCCTATTTTAAACGTTTATTTTATTTAAACAAATTTGTGCTAATACAATAAATTCAATAAGTGTAGTGAAAGTAATGATAGGGTTTTGGCAGAAAATCGGACCGCATTCTGGTTTGATATTTATAGTCAATTTGGCAAAACTTTTATATCTGTATATTAAAAATGATGTAACTTAAAAGTTTAATTCCACAAGATGGAAAAGTATATCACACGTTTCCTATATATAATAAAATTAAAAACAATTTTGATTTCCTTTGAAATATGAAGGTATTTTTTATATATTTTAAAAATATATAACACAAAAAATTCTTCTAAATTACATTTTTACCTAAAAAATAGAAATAAATCATAAATTATTATAATAGCTATAATAAATTATGATTTTCTTTACTCTGTAATTAAATCTCAAAACGTGTAACAAATCTTGAAACGTGTAACAAATCATATATTACTATATATATAGAAAGATTTATTTTGACTGACTGTGTTTAATAAAAAGTTTTTCCAATTTTCGCATATCCAAAGATTCAAAGAGTATGTTTTCGCAAATGTGTTTTTCTCCAAAATCATTTTTATAATATCGTATAATCGTATATATAGGTAAGGTACGAATGCGTATATTTATATTGATGTTAAACAGATTTTTTGTGGGTTTAAATATTAGTCGATATTTTGCTATATATATATTTTAAAATAAACGTATTTGTAATATCAATAAATTTTTATTAACAACACGCAGCATATATTATATATTGATAACACACCGCAGTATTTTTTTTTCCTCGTGTCTTTATTCATAGATATACAGCTTAAAATGTATACGCGTTGTTTATAAACAATCCAATTTCAATATAATTTTTTAAATTATGTGAATGCAAGTATCAACTATAGCTTAAGTAATGCATTTTCAAATATATATTTTTTTGTGATTTTGAAAATGTGCTAGGACAATAATTATTTTACGTGATTATACTAAAGGTACTAAAGGTCTATGACAGATTAATGGCATCTTATTATTGTGTCTCCTCTTTTTGTATTTTAATCCCATAAATTAGACTTCAATTTCACCTCAAATTTTATACTATTGAATTTTCATATATAGGTATAAATGAATTATATTTTTTCTTAAATAATGTTTGAGGAAAAAAAAAAATTATTATAAAAAAACGCAACTAAAAGGAAATGTTATTATATATTGATTGAAATTGATTTGTTTATTATAAATTGTCGGACACACATCAACGGACGGATGGGATTTTTTTTATAAATATTTACAAAATCTATACATATATGTTATATTTTGGGTGTTTTTTTTTTGGTGAAGGTTGAGTTTTAATAATATGTGCGTATAAGCAAAATAATGTATAAATATATATAATAAATTTAATTATTTAATTTTTGAACTTAATCGCAATATAAATTTTTTGTGTTATAAAATATAAGATATATAATTACTAATTTTAATATATATATAGGTACAAGAATTATATGTGTATAGTAAATATTTTAATGTTTTAAAATGAAAACAATTTTTTAATCCACACATTGTTTATTGCGGAAAAATGTTAGAAAAATCATTTAAAAATAGAAATCATATTTGATTTGAGAATTATAGCATTAAATTTGATAGCCAGAAATTACATTTTAATAAACCGTGCAATATTGGCGAGCGATCAAACCAAATGATTTGTACTGCGTATACCTACTAAACCGACCCTATAATAATAAGGCTATAAGTAAGCATATATATTGTTAAAAATTAGATCCGACAATGCAGTTATTTATTATAAATAACTATATAAATATCCCGTGGGAAATAATCAATAATTTACCATATATTTTCGTTATTAATAGACTACAAAAAAAATTAACTATATGTAAGTATATTATAATAAAGGTACATTTTTTTTTTCAATAAATATATTTTTTTTGTATATTTCTTTATATTAAAAATATTATTGCGGTATAGGTTTTTCAACATTCATATATAAAAAAAAAACAATTTACAAACATATGTGAAATATACTATAATATATATATATATATACATAGAAAATTGTACAGTCCCAGAAAAAAAAATTAAATTATTTAAAAATTTATTATTTTAAGTATACAATTTTTTTGTATTTTCATAAATGTTATATGTTATTGATGATGACGATGATGATGATAATTATAATAATATATTTTTTTATACTATCTCTAATACGTGTACATAAAATATATATATCTTATTATAAATGTTTACAAATACTTATTTATTAACATACTTTGAAAATAAATAGAAAAAAAAATAAATAAATATGTGGTTGGGAATATTACATATGTGATAATAATATATTTTTAATATAAATTGTCTGTATATATACGCAGCTCATTATATATATTGTATTACAAATTACACAATTTATAAAAAATTCCAAAAAAATACTTAAATCAACAAAACAAGTCAAATAATAATAATATATTGTATAATTTGTTAAGTATATTTTAATTTTAATATATACATTCAAAAAACAAAAGAAAAAAAAATATTATAGCCATACGCAAATATATATAAAACATATGATTGTGTATTTTATTCTTATACATATATGTGTTTATATAAAAAAATAAAAAAAAAATTTAATTCACTAAAAATATTGAAATAATAATATGTATTGAACAATAATTTGCACAAAGCCGTGTAGTCATCATCATCGCATAATATAGACGAATCAGTTTGAAAAAAAAAATTCAGTCAGTGTGTTTTTAAAATTGTTAGTATTCAGTTCAAAATTGCGCGTATATATAAAACATTTTATAGATAATTGTATAAAAATACAAATATTAATTTTATTTAAATTAAAAAAAAAAAACCAAACAAATATGAACTATATAGTATCAAAAATATATTTATAAAAATAATATTTATTTAAAATATAATTCGTTTAATTTATATAAACACATGCAAACATATAATAATAAAATAATAAAAAGCGTTGGGTATTTAAAGTACAGATTTAATGTGATATATTCAACTTAATGAAAATATTTTAACATATATATAGATCGGTCAGAGAAGTACACATCATATAAATAGTAATATATAAAGTGGATAATAATTTGTATATTGAGTTCATATATTATTATAATAAAGTATATTCTATTTTTATACTATAAATATTTTTTTTTTATATCATAAATATAGTGACGTGTTATTGTATATATATATATATATAATTTTATGTGGTCTATTTATTGATGGACATAATATATATGTTATAGAGTTTTAATTACATTAAATAAAGCATAGATATATTGAAATTATTTTATTTTTCAATCACTATGCTATTCGAATATATATAATTGCGAAATTATATCCAATCTAAAAATAAAAAATAAAGTGAAAGTTTATTGCACTATTAAAAAAAATAAATAATTATATTGTTTGCGTGCGAGGACAAATGAAATAACTAAATTAATACTATATCGCGAAAACGGTTATAATATTTGAATGGTCATCAGAATATAACTGAATATAAACAATAAAAAAGTAAATTCCAAAATAAAAGTTAAATATTATTTAAAATTTTCGTTAAAATATGGGTGTGTATAACAACGTATAATGTGACATCATTTTGTATTATATGAATATATTTATTTATTTATATATATCTATATAACGAGAGGTGTGCATATAACAATAATAATAATAATAAAAATATATGCATAAATATAAGCAAACATATATATTTATATATGAAACTTAATAACATTAAAAAAATAAAATAATAAATATATAAAAATATTTTTGTATATCGCGCATTATTTAAAAAGAATTTTTTTTTTATAAATATACAATAAACAACTTTTGAAGTGGAATTATTCTAAAAAAAAGAAAAAAATTATAAACACATATGAAAATATATTATTATTATTACACGATCTAGCAGAAATTATTATTAATTAATTTTATTTAAAATAAATTTTTAAAATGTAAGTAAAAATTTTTTGCTTTTTAGTATAATTTGGTGATTGCACTAATAATAAATCGATAGTACGTATGTAAATTTCTAATTAATTTCAAGTTTTTCCGCGGTTCGTTTTTGTTATCTGGAATAGATGAATATAATAGTTTTCATGTGATATTCAAAATTCAATATTAATATTTGATGCGGTCGCAGATATAAAAAAGATATAAAATCATTCACTAATTCAATCTGTTTTTATATAAAGGTAAACCGCATATGCATCAAAAACGAAATATATAGAGGATAAATTATCAAGATGTAATTCAGTATGCTTCGGTAACTTTACATATGGAAACCTAAAAAGTTTCCATATTTTATAAGCTGAACTATATACTGATATTCTTATACTTATACTGTACCTAACAAAATATAGTTTTCATTAAAAATTGTTCCACTCTGATAAATTAATTATAAATGAATTATAATAAATTAACAATCTAGAAGCAAAAACAAAAAAAAAATGAATCTAAAAAACCTCTGTAAATTTTGTATATTAAGACGAAAATGATATACTATGTGTTAATATAAATTATTTGCCCTAGCCATGCTCTGCGTTTTCAATTGTCATATAAATAATTTGAAAGATTTGGAAAATTTTATATAATTTTTAAGTGTTCCGTTGCCTTTTTTTTTTATTATTCAAATTAAGAATTTTCTTTTATCCATTTCATCCATTTAATTATCCATTAATAGTGACTGAACGTGAGATAATTTGACTAATATATAATGACCCCCGAATGATATTCTTAAAGTTCTGAAAAAAATGCAATTTTCTCAAAATTAGCGGTTTTCGATTTATAACCCTATAGAATTTTTCTGTAATTTTAATTTTGAATCATTTTAAAATTCAATTCTAATTTTTCTTAGAAGAAAACTTTGAAATCGCATCTTTTATTGTTCCAAAGATCTAAAGTTATTGTTCCAAAGAAGTAAAGTTAACATATATCGTAACCCAAAACATACTAATAAATTTATATTATTTTTAAAATATAAAATTAAATGTATATTTTTCAAATTAATATATAGTCAATATAATTAATGCACGAATACTCGTGATGATCTAAAATCTTCATCATTCAAATTATTCCAAAAATAAAATAGGTTTACAAAAAAAAAATAAAAATATTTTCAAATTGTGACAAAAAAAAAATAAATTATTTCATTTAAAGTGCTAATTATTTACCATATAAGCTCGAAAATGTAATTCACAAAAAATTCAAATATATCCTTGATATAATGCAATCAATTACATATATATTTCTGTTAAATATGCAAATTAACACCCTCAGCTAAAAAATATATCAATTCAAACGCAGTAAAATATTATATTGTCTAGATACAAAACATTGAAAAATTTAAAATCTTAATTCAACAAAATATAAATATTCTATCAATATCTTTAAAATTGGGGGGCCAAAGCAAAAAATTTAATTGAAATGAATATACACAAAAAAATAGAATTAATTTAATAAAAAAAAAAAAAAATTTTAAATTCAAATTAATTCTAAATTTAATTTTCTATATTTAAAAAAAAAAAAAAATTTATTATATCAAAAAGTGTGTGTGTGTGTTGTGTAGGCAGCAAAAAGAAGAAAATATTTTTATTATTCAATTTTATATAAAATAAAATATAGTTATAATACTCGCGATGTGTATGAATTTGCACGAGGTTCGAGGCTATCCAAATATATTCAATTATTTATCGTATGCATGCATATATATATATATATATAAATCTATATTTATTCTTCTTAAGAACGTGAGCTGCTATAAATAAATAGTTCTATTATCTATGTAGCAGCGATAGTTGATGACCATGTGAATTATAAATTTAAACAGATTTTGATGTGTGTGTGTATATTATAAAATATAATATTAATATTTTCTTTTCTAAATGCGAATATGATAAAAATGATTATATATTATATAGAATAATATATATGTTTAACTATAATACAGAAAAACAGCACACAATATATATACACAGTGCGGCAATTAATATTCCGGACTCAAACCATATCTCAATAACCAGTGGGACGATCTATGTGATCGAACAAGCGTTTTGCGTTTCTCTATCTTCTGTAAAAATTTCATTGCATTTGGTTGACAAATAAAAAAGTTATGATATTTCTTGTGAAACAATATTTTAGTTGAAGAAGAAATTTTAACACCGAACAAAGAGCAGTCAACGCAAAGCTAGGTAAATCTGCAACAGAAACGTTCAAATCGATGCAGCAAGTTAATGACGATAATTGTATGGGTAGAACACAAGTTTTTGAGTAGTATAAATGTTTCGTGGGTGGCTAAGACGCATGCTAAAAAAACAAGAAAAGTTCCATCGAAAATCAAGACAATGCTAGTAACATTCTTCGGTAGCAAGGGAGTTATCGATAAAGAATTCGTTCCAACTGGTCAAACAGTCAATAGCTCATATTATATCGAAGTTTTGAAGCGTTTGATGGACAGGATTCGTCGTATTCGACCTGAATATCGTGAATCAGATAGTTGGTGTTTGTTACACGATAATGCACCAAGTCGCACTTCACTAATACTTATTGTTCGGCAGTTTTTGGCTCGAGATCAAGTATGTGTGTTAAATCATCCACCGTATTCACCTGATTTAGAACTATGTGACTTCTCCCTGTTCTCAAAACTGAAAATGAAATTGGAAGGATGTTTTTTTGATGATTTGAAACCATTCAAACAGCATCTACACACGCAGTAAAGGCAATACCACAAAATGAGCTGGAACACGCATTTGAATCATTATTAAATCGATGTAACAGTTGTATTGAATCAGGAGGAGAATATTTTGAAAATAAAAAAAAATAATTTCAAAAATAGTGTTTTTAATGTATTTCCTAGGACCAGTCCGGAATATTAATTGTCGCGCTGTGTATAAGAATAAAAGATTTATAATGAAAGAGATGAAAATTAAATTGTCGACGTAATAATATAAATAAATGTATTTCTTATCATTTTATATAAAAATCTATTATATGATAAATAATATAAATTATGTAAATAATTTATTATAAGAATTTGTAATGTGTATTTTACTCATAAATTCATAAATTATTTTTATTTGCATATATAATCTGATGATGCTAAACGAAATAAATAAATTTCAATAATAAATAAATATGATGAAATTGTTGTGAATATGCATTTCTGACTGCAAAATTGAATTTTTAATATACATATTTGTGAAATAATTGTAATGTAAATGGATAACAGTTGGTTTCTTTAGGTGGATTTAGTTTAGAATGTGCAAAATGAATTGTATATATAGAGATTGTCAAAGTCGTTCTGTATAGATTTATCTGATAGAAATTGAAATAATAAATAAAATAATGAATTAAGTTAATATCAAATTGACATGGTTGATAAAATTATTTAAATATATATAAAATGAGGAGGATTTTAACAATTTATCCTTCAAAGAAAAACACCCATTATAGGAATATTTAAAACAAGATTGTTGTTAATCAAAAAATTATAATTGAATATTATTTATTTTCGGATATAAAAACTATATAGTTGCTATTTTCGTATTTTATTTCATTATTTTTTATATATCATTTTTATATCAAAATTTTATATATTGTATACATATATATTTATTTAAAAATAGAGTATAATAAAAATGTAATTCTGTTTTATTATAAACAATATAATATTCATTTCTTTATATATTCTTTAATTGTTTTATTTACCAAATAATAGAACCAAAAATGCACAGAAATAATATATAAATTTTAATAATATTTTTATAAATAATTTATTATAAATAGAAATTTATATATTCAAATATAATAAATGCAATTTATAATTTCATTAATAAATGTCAATTTAAATTATTGCAAATCGTTATGAATTATTTACAAAATATCGGATATTTATGAATATATATAAATAGATTATTGTTATTAATTATATTGTAAATTATGCAAATATATAGAAAATCGCCTATATATGCATTGTGCAAAGTGCAATTGTGCAATGTGTAGAGACAGGCATATAGGTGTATTTTATATTTTTACTAAATATATATTGATTTTATATTGATTAGAATTTTATATTTTGTTTTCTTATAAAATTTTATATTTGCGTATGTATGACATGATATAATATGTATAATAAATGTCTATATTTATTTTACATTTACGTGTACCTACGTAACGTAACCTAATTGAATATTACATAGACCTTTTTTTTTATTTTTAAATAATAAATAAACTAATTTTTATTATACATTTTCAATGTAGGTATATATTATCTGAGTTGCAATATAATTTGCCAATCATATGGTTTTTAATTTTAAATAAAAAATAAACTTGATATTCACTTTCTATAATTGCCGATAGGGTTTAATTACTTATATTAAAATGCTGTTAAATTTCCTATAGGAAAATTCTCTGTTTAATTTCTTATATTAAAATTCTGCCTAGATTTCTATATACTAAATCAAGAATTTTTTATTGGAAATCAAAACAAAAATTTCTATAGATATATATAATCAAACAGAATTTTAGATATGAAATCAAGAATTTTCCTATAGGCATTCAAGAACTTTTCTATAGGCAATCAAGAATTTTCCTATAGGCAATCAAGAATGTTCCTGTATATAGGATAATTAACAGAATTTTTCTATATAGAAAATTAAACTGAGAATAAAACAGAATCGCCTATATTTTAAAAAAGTGCATACTGAATTTATATAAAATATTACTCTTTTGTTTAAATATAAAATTTTATAGATTTATTGTTTTGTGATTTGTTTTTTTTTTCTTTTGTATCATATAACATATGTGAATACACTTTCAATAGAAATTAGTTCATATATAGAATAATAATAAGTTTGTTATTTGATAAGATTGACTGCTTTATATCTATATAGATTTACATATATCATATATAATAATACGAATATAATAAACCGGAAAGGTATATTATTTCATTATTTTTTATTGCAAAATTAATTGCAATAAAATTGCATACACTAGCGTAATTATTATATTAATATTATTATATATAGTTTTTTATTCATTATTTTATTTAAAATTCATTCCCGTAAGCGAATTTTTATTTTTTTAATAATTTGCAATATTCTTCAGTTATATATTTTTTCAACAAACCAGTCAATAATATTACATTTTGTTTTTGCACCTTCAACCATATTTCGATTATTTCTTGCCATTTAACGTCCGTTTAATTTACTTAGATCCAATTACAGTAAAACACAATATTTGTAAAATTGATTATATCAAATCATTTTTTATATACTGATTAAAATCTTCTTTTAAACACTTCCCATACATGTATATAGAGCAACAATATATATGGCACATATCTCTATTTCAAAATATATGAGTTTGTTTTATTTACATTCTTATATAGGCATTTTATTTGAAATAAATTATTATTCACATTTAATAAGATTTGTAACAAACAAACACGTTTGTTGTTTTTTTTTCTATGAGATAATTCATATCACTTTATTTTTTTACATCACCTAATATCTATATATTATTTTCAATGGCACGAGTTTATAAACACGACGCTTCCGCAATTGACTTTAAAACAGGGAAGAATATATACAAAAATTGGAATGAATGAAAATTCCAAATTTTCTATAAACAATATATATATATATGTAATGACGAAATTATATTGACGTTGCTTATCAAAAATTATGTCGTCTTTATATTATTGTTAAATTGTGTTAATGTATAATAATATACATATTATTATATATGTTTTCCGATAAACATACATTCGACTTTCATAAATACTACTTACTTATATATGCGAGATTATACATTACACAAAATAAAATAAATAAAAATAGAGAGATAATTTTTTTTTTTTATTTATTTATAATACTATTTATAATTATTTTAATATATATAGTAAATAATAAAATTAAAAAAAAAAACAAATGTTGTTTTTAAAATTAATTTATTTTTGTTTATGAATGAAAATTACGTATAGTATATAGACTTATAGAGTATAGTACAAAATTTATGAATATAAAAGTAAAATTGAAAGTATAAAATTTATATAATTATTTGTGTAAAATATATATTATTATGTGAGAGACGACGTGAGACATAGAAAATTGTTTGAATATTTGAATTAAATTAAAAGTATTTTTTTATTATTATAACATATTATATTGCATAAACAAATATTTGCGGTTTTGAAAACCAAGATTGATATTGAATTATTTCATTTAATATTTCATAAAACTATAAGCAATCGATCGATTTTGTAATTAAATAATAATTAGTAATAAAAATGAAATTTAAATGCAATGAAACCAATCCAGAATTGTAAATTATAAAGAAAATTAAATAAATCAAAATTACTTTGAAATATAAATAGTATGATTTTTCGAACGGAATCCATAAATAAAAGATACATAAACTTTTAGGATATTAATTCATCTAAAAATTTACATATAAGTGAATTTTAAAACAAACACCTCTGTGTAATTGTAATTTAGTGAATAATATATTGACAAATTTTACTTATATTATATTTATATTTATTCATTTTTTTGAATTCAGAACCAATTTATTTTTGTTTCAATAATTTTTTTAATTTCAAATTAATTTTATTCTTTAAATATTTTTTGTTGTCTACGAATATTTCTATAAAGTATAAATATATATATATTATATTATCGCATGTACAAAGTTCAATGAATTTAATACTATATATAATATATAATATTAAAATGACGCAAACAATTTCAATTGTTTATAAATAAGCTCGACCCCCGGTGTATATTTATATTATTATTATTATTGTTTAACTTTATTATATATAATTATATGGGCATTTTATTATTTATTTGCTATCTTATCGTAGTTATTTTTTTTTGCGTTTTGCTATTGATTGATTAAAAGTAAAAAAATCTTAATTTATTCTTTTATATATATATTTTTTTTAATAATAAAAAGAATAATAAATTAAAATGGGAATGTACGTATATTTGATTATTAAATCATTATGAGGGGTTTTTTTTAAAAAAAAAAATTATATATGATTATAAGTTTAGAATGATATGGGTAAAATAAAATTTTCCTGTGTGATTATTTGTGATTCGTAAATATTCAAAAATTATAATACCTATGTTACGCGAGGTATTTTCGAGGTACATTTTTTGCGTTTTCTAGTTATGTCGATTCGTCTATATTCGGTTCGTGTTAACCCAAAAAATTCAATGTATTTTCAATTAAAATATTGATCTTTGTACCTTATTAATAAACGTATATATATTGTTATTGTTTTCACCTTAATAACACAAAAATATAAAATTAATGAAATATAGTATTTATCAAATTTTATATACAAAATATTTTTAATTTAATAAAAAATCATTTTTCTCAATAACAAACAACATTTTTTACGTTTAAATGTATTTTTCATCTTTAGCAATAAGCAGCAGTAAAAGTGGTAAAAGTGAAAATACAAATTTCGTTTCGTTTAAATACAATTAATAAAATACATATATAAGAATATATATTAAAATAAATTAAACTGTTTGTGTATCATCTGTTTTATTTTAGTTTTTTGCGATAGAATTATTTCATGTTTTTGAGTAAATTAAACAAAACAAAACAAAAAAAATATAAAATTTATATATTTATTCGTCCTTGCTCAATATCAAAATTTTAAAATAATACAAAAATAAAAAAAATTCCAATACCCAAAATGAAAAATAAACAACAATTTAACAATATATCTACACAAAATAATTTAAAAAAAATATATTATTGTATGTATAATAAATATATATATATATATATATATATATTATATAGTTTAAAATTATAAACAATTTAGATATATAACTATATATAATTTAAAAATAGAATAATAAAATTCATTTAAAAAAAAAAATGAAAAAAATAACAGATAAAAATTTAATTAATCATAATTTTGTGATTTGTTTTTTTTTTCTTTTTTATATACGTAATATTTTCTTGTGTATATGCATATACCAAACAAAATAAATAAAAAATGGTGCTATAAAAATTCTTATTTTTTATGTAAAATTTAAAATTTAATTTATGTAAATATTTAATATATAAGCATTCGCAATTCTGTATATATGTTCAATTGTTATTTCATTATTTCTATTATATTTTTTCTTTCATTATATAATAAAAATAAACACAAAAATTTCTTAAATTTAACATTATTTTTTTTTAAAATAAAAACTTTTTGAAACATCGTTTTTAATTCGCCTATGTATTAATATTATATTATAAAAAATCGTAATTGAATTATTATTTTAAAATAGATCCGCTATCGCTATATGTATGCTATATATATATTGAATTAATTTATTATTGTATTTGTATCACACACAAAATAAATTAATTCAATTACATATTAATTCTTTTATATAATAAATCTTTTTTTCTTTTTTTCTTCTATATTTTCAATTTAAAAATATATAAATTATTATATAAAATTTAATTTTATAAGTTATTTTTAGAATATAATTTATTTTTTTTTTACCATAAGCTCTTCATAAATATCATAAATGAAATTAAAATTTTTTATTTTATTTTTTTTTTTATATTTATTACAGATTTTATAATTGAATTATATATTTTTCCGAAACATAATACACTGCGCGATATATAAATAAAAGATGACTGAATTAATTGATAAATTAAATGTATCAGGTAAGATGTTTTTTTTTTGTTATATTATTTATAAGTATATTTTTATATTGTAGTTTTATTTCTCTTAAAACTTATTCAATTAAACAAAAAATGTTTTTATTTCAATTTTGTATCCGTAAAATTTCAATTGAAATTTCTTAATAGAAATATACATTTTTTTAGACTTAAAGATTTTTGGGAAATTTAAGATTGACTTAGAATCAGAGTGTATTTTTCAAAATTGATTATGAATACGTAATTTTCCTACCCCATCTGTCATAGATCTGAATATATAATAAGTATGTTATTACAATTCGATTAAACGTCGACTTAAACGAACTTTATGACTTTTATTATAAATTTACATATATAATATTATAATGTGTTTATAAATAATTCAAATATATATAAAATATAAATAATGGATTTTTTTTTTTCGTACGAGCTATCGCAATAATGTAAAATAATATATAAATATAATGATTGAAAAACATTTAAATTTAGTGGAAATTATTCCGATATTATTTATATGTATATTTGTAATTTAATAACGCTGCGTTACAAGTGAACTAAATATTAAAAAAAAAAACAAATTCAAATAGTCATTTTTATTAAATATAAATCATATATATATATATTTTTTAATCGCAATTATACGCAGATAAAAAGATCAATTTAATTGAATTGATGTAAATATTGAAATTTGTATTTTGTATATCACGCATATATAAATATCTTGAATAAAACAATCTAATATATGATTGAGATATAGTTTATTAAACTAAGGAAAAATTAAAAAAATTTTATATATATATAAAAAAAATTGTTTACTTATAATAAACTATAACTATAATAAGTACGACATAAAAATATGATAGCAAAACACCAATAAAAACAATAAAAAAATCAAATTAATCGATATATATTCTTTGTTTTTCATTTTTTTTCTTTATATGAACCTGCGATATATATCAGTAATGATTATATTTAACGTTCACACAATACACAAAAATCAACCTTATCATTTTCATTTATAGCAAAAATATATAAAATTTAATTTTATTTATTATGTATATATCATGCAGGTGCTAATCAAAATTGTATCCATTATCATTATAGAATTAATAATAACAATTTAAATCGTAACAATACTATCGTATAATATCTAATAGAGTACAAAGTTTAATTTATTCAATTTCATTATACAATATAGTGGAAATTTTTCAATCTTCGATTGTTCGTTTAGAATAATATTTAAATTTAATTTCATAATGACTATATTGTTATGAAGGTAAATATAATCATTATGGTATTATAAATATTTATTAATTAAGTATATCGATCTAAAAGGTACATAAATTAGTAAGTTTTTCATTACTGAAACTGTGTCCTTTTATTATTACAAAAGTACAATCAAAATTTGGAACTTTTATTCAATTACGAAAAAAAACTCCATTTATTTATTTTTATTCATTTATAATTAAAAACTATATAATAAATTCCTTGGATTTTTATTCGACAATTGATGGAATGGAAGCAATAAAATTGGATCATTTCAATAATTTTTTATTGATATATAATAAAACAAAATTGGTATATTAAATTTTATTTCAAATTATTGATTGTTTATTTCGTGCGTAAATAATAATAAATTACTATTTTTTTATTTAATCTCAAATTAGTTTGTTTGTTTTGTTCATTTATTAACAATAAACTTTAAATCACTCGAAAATTTCTTTTCAACAAAATATATATATTACTGCGATATTGTTCACAGTTCATTAATAAATATTATTATTACGATATATTTTTTGATTGAGATTTTTTATTTATTATTTGATTGATTTTTTTTATACATATTTATATTTTCAATTAACATTTATCGTACAACTAAGTAACTGCGGTCATATACAATATATATATTAATAATAAAAGTGTTATTTTTTTATATATATTTGTATATGTAATAATTAACACATTGTGAAAAAGGTGTCAGATGTATCCAACCAATAATGGTATATTTGAATTCTATATTTGAATATGCATTAATAATAATATATATTATATATTTCGGTCTTCACTTTCGGAAAAATTTTAGTTTTACTTTACAAAATTGAAACGAATTCGTCTTTTAGAATATATATTGCGAATATGATTAAAGAAAAATTATCAATTCTTTCTTATTATTGAATACTAAATTTATTTTTAAAGTTATTTAATATTTGTGAAAAGTATTTTATTTTAATCACGGTTTGGCCAAGTCTGACTCGGATTATCGTATATTATAAAAAAACATATATAATAAACCTTTTTTTTTTTTATATCTCTATAAAATATAAAATAAAATACATAAAAGTATAAAAAAATTGATTATATATACTTACGTAAAAATTTTATGTCATAATTTAATCATTATCACAAAAATTCATATGATGTGAAAATAATTATTTTTAACCTTGAATTTTATATATAAATTTATTTTTAGTCGAAATAAAAATTATAATAATAAAATTCTACACCCTATACGTAAACTGTATATTTATATTCAGATAAAAAATACAATAGGTAAATGATTTTACAATTTATTATTATTATTATTTTTGCAAACGAATAAATATTGCAATATTTTATTTAAAAATATATATATTATGGAGAGATTACAAATAATAAGAGTTTAAACTTCAAGATATATATAGTATATAATAGTGGATTAAAAATTATAGTAAAATGTTGTATGGTCCATGAACTATGTAATATTTATAAAATTATTTAATTTAAAAGAAAATTCAATTATATTATTTACTGAGTTTTGTAGTTTGATTATAATCCTATATATGGTTTTAATTGTTTCATTAAACCCTTTCTGCTATATCGCATAAAATTACGCAATATGATAATGTTATTATAATTATAATAAAACAGTATTTAAATTTATTATTGATTTTATTTATTCAATAAAATGGCTGGTGAGTTTTTATAATTTCATTTAATCATTTTATTAAAAAATATAACGCCTGTGAATTTTTAAGATCATTATATTAGGTTGTCTAAAAAGTATTGATAATTTTTTTTACAAAATTCAAACGATTTTTTTATATATTTCAAATGAACTTTATTAAACCAAATATGCGCCGTTTTGATCGATGACCCTTTGCCATTTTTCTGGTAAAGACATTACCCCATCACTGTAGAACTTCTGTGTTTTCTGGGCAAAAAACTGATCCAAGTGCATTTTGCAGTCCTCTGCGGAATTTAATTTTTTTTTAAACCATTAAGGGAGTTCTGCAGACATCGGAACAAATGATAATCTGAAGGTGTAAGGTCCGGGCTATATGGTGGATGCATCTTTGACATCAAAATTACCGGAACGAAATCGAACAAACCATCTATAGGCTGTTAATTTTGATAAAGTTCCTTCACCGTAAACTGCACAAATTTGTTCATGTGCCTGCGTTGCATTTTCACCTTTTTCATAATAAAATTGTAAAATGTATCGAATTTTTTCACTAATTTCGCTCATCGTTAATGCACTATAACTTTTAAATGACTAAACAAATTTAATTTTTTTTTTTTTTATCTACGAAATGTCATCTTTCGAACATATGTTAGTGTTACCTGATCAGATTAGTACTACTTGAAATATTCAATTATAATGACATCTATTTATAGAAATTATCAATACTTTTTCGACAACCTAATATATGGTAAAAGAAATGAAGATCTTATGATTTAATGTTAATGTGATGCGATTCATCCAAATTATAGTTTAAAATTATAAAATATCTTAAGAAATGTTTTGTCTAATTGACGAAAAATATATGGAATTATATATTAAGTGGAAAGTCTAACTTTAATCTAACTATAATGATAACAAAAAAAAAATATTCATAAACGCGTCAGACTGATTAATTAAACTATTTCAAAGTTTAATCTTTATTTTCAAAAATAATATTGAAATATTTTCCAAAGACATATATGTTGAATAAATTTTCTTTATTAAAATATATATTTATTGGTTTATTATTAAAACCAGCACACAATTTTTAAGTTAAAATATTTAATAAACATTAATTTTAACTTAAATTTTTTTTTATTATTCTTTTTAATCAGGTTCCAATGAACCAATATGGAGCCTGGAAAGACGTGACTCATCGGGACAATTATTTTGGCGTAGTGATTCATCAAAAATTCGTTTTCGTTGTGATGTTGATTTATTTGAATATGAAAAAGATCCGGAAGAACATCAATCGATGCATTTTCAAAGTCCATATGTAAATCAAACATTTACCAGTGTAGTTATAACATGTGCTGCAATAGCTGTTAGTGTTTTAATACCTTGGTATTTATTTGGTCCAAGTTAATTATTTGTTTATGTTGGGCCAGGAGTCATTTTCATATCTCATCGCTACAATATTATAAATATAATTAATCGCAGCATATATATCTATTAATATTTTTTAAATGGAATGTCTAATACAATTTATATATATTCACATAAATAAACTATAATATAATATTTATATTATATATAAATAATTATATAATAATAATAATAATAATAATATAATATATATTTTAATTACTATATATAATAAGAAATTAAAAATATATATATGAATATAATTATTTTTGTTAATTAAATTTTACCTGCATGTTAAGTTAAATATCTATATATATAGACGACTTGGTGGTGCCGTTGATAAAGCATCCAACCCAATTGCGGGTGGTCACGAGTTCAAATCCTAGCCGGAAAATTTTTTCTGTGCTTTTTATGATTTGAATTCATGAACTAAGTCACCATTTATTCATTGGGATCAAATTAATGAATATCTTTGGTATATTGTGTCGGACGCAGCCAAAGATTTACAAAGTCTACTACACACACATACTCGCAATTATATATGAAAGTATATAACAAATACTCATCATCATTATTAAAATTACATTAATAATTATAATATTAATGATTTCTAATTCCGGTAAAAGCCAAAGGCCCTAGCAGCCATAGTGCTTATTAAAAACTAATGTTGGCATTTTACATACATCATTAGTTGTTAAATAATAATAATAATAATAATAATATCTATATATATAGAATAAGTTATATTATTAAAATATTTTATATAAATAATATTTATTTTTAAAAAATGTAAATATTTAAAAATTCTCGCAATTAATCATAAATTTATTATTAAAAATTTGTCAAATTTTGATTGAATTTTTTTTTTCATTTTTCATATGATTTATTTGATATTTTTTTTTGTGATGATTTGGTAATCGTGTATGTTTATATAAAATTATTATTATTAAATATTTTTGTGATGGAGAATTTTTAAAAAGGAAAATTAATTTTATTATATTTAGTTAAAAATTGTAAAACGAAATTGTTTTTTTATTTTAATTTATAATTTAAAAGTGAAATGTTTATTATATATAATGGAATATGCATAATATTTAACAACTAACACTCATTTCCTTCAATTTAAATTTAATAATATATAAAAAATATATCGACAGTGAAAAAAAATAAGTAGAGTTATGGGCTAACGAAACTGTAATGAATGATATTGTAAACTTTCCAATTAGTAATTTGAATTTGTCACATCGTGAACTAATTGAATAAAATAGAAATGGGCAGTTTTAATACAATTTTTTTTTTAATTTAAACACATGTAAAAAGAATTTAAATGAAAATGCTAAATATGGATAATGGATAATTTTGTAATTAGTCAATTCTCTAAACGTACGGTATAATGGGATTATAAATATTTTAATATTAATTGCGAAGGTGTTAAAAATGCGGTATTTATTATTTTTAGTATAATTTTAAATTTAAATAATTTTATATTATAAATTTTGTTTATATACTGTGATTATTATATATATATATGTATAAATAAACAAAGGAAATAATGATTTGTTTTTTTTTTTAAATAAATTTATTTTTAATTTTGATATAAATACACTAGAAAAATTATATAAACATTATTATTATTAATTAATAATTTTTCATAAACATTTATAGTTTTTATATATACTATCTATGAAATTGAAATAAATAATTAATTTTTTTTATGCTTATCTGTTATACGATTTGTTATTATATATATTATATTGTTTAAGATTTAAATATTCTATAATAATCGGTTTATATGTGATCATACACATCATACGATACGTTAGAGAATAAGTATACTGATCGTCAAAGGTTAATTTTGTTGTTTGTTGATAAATCAATAATAAAATGTAAAATTTTTGAATTTTTCGCTATTATATCCCATATGAAGATTCAAAATTAAAGGTTAAAGTTCCCTGTGAAAATTTAATAAACGATTCAGAGATATTTCTGTCGGTATAATCCTTAAGCAAAAGTATCTGCAATTAACCCTTAGAACAATTGACATTAAATGTATTGACATCTTGTGTATACGCAAACAAATTTTGACTCTGCTAAAAGGGTCTTTTAATATTCATACTTAAAAGTCCAAAAAATCCAATTAATCGTAATATATAAACAAACATATATATGCGATTTATTCAAAACAGAAAAAATACCCAAATCTTATTTAAAATTGTTAAATTTTTTTATATTTAAGTATATATAAATTAAAAAAATCTTAGACACTATATTATTAATTACCAAATATACATGTGTTATATTTATATATATTTGTAATGATATAAAATTTACATATTATAATAATTCAAATTATTCCGCTGAAGTTTCTCGGCAACGTAATGTTGCTGCCTCAACAGCACCAGCAACAGTTGATCGAAAAGCTGAAAAAAAAAATATTATAAAATTATATATTTTTGTTGTATATTTATTGTGTTGTTGTTATTATATAGTTTTACCATTTTTTTCCAAATACCATAAACCGGATGCCGTTGAACCGGCTGGACTTGTAACATCATCTTTTAATTGTCCCGGATGTTTGCCAGTGTCACGTACCAATTGTGCGGATCCCAAAACTGTTTGTGATGCTAATCGATATGCTAAATCACGTGGTAAACCCATTTTAACACCACCATCGGCTAATGCTTCAATCATTACAAAAACATATGCAGGACCACTGCCACTCAGTGCTGTTATGGGATCCATTAAATTTTCCGTAACCTCTTCACACGTTCCAATGGATTCAAGTAATGATTTTGTTATCGTTGCATCTGAATCGGTTGCATTTGTACCCCGTACGAATACCGAACATCCTTGACGCACTAATGCTGGTGTATTTGGCATTACTCGTATTACACGTGCATCTTTTGGTAATAACTATTTATAGAATAATAGATTTATTGTTTTACTATATCTTTTAAAATTACAGTATATATTAGGATTAAATGATTCATAATAATAAATTATAATGAATGTTATTTGTATGCATATAGTTTTACAGATAGTTATACCATTTGGAAAAAAAAATTGCATTGGGAGATTATAAATTAAATTTTATAATTATAGAACTGCAATTTGTAATGCATCAATTGATCGTTTTTAGAATTATTACATAATATATTACTATAGATAGATCTATATACATTACATTTTCAAGTTTTTTTAATGTAACACCCATTGCAACGGATACAAATAATTTTCCGGATGCTTTGCTATAAACATCTTTTAATACAATTGGTACAATTGACGGTTTAACTGATATGAATACTATATCAGATGTCGTTACAACGGGTGCATTTTCAATAACAGCTTTTGCACCGATTTCCTGCATAAACAAAAATAAAATAGAAAATTATTCACATTGTCAAATACGCATAAATATCATAAAAAGTTTTCCCCATATACCTTAAATGCATCAATACATATTTTATCGGCTGGATGACAACTGGCAATTAAATGTTCACCTTTAGTTAATCCTTTGAATTGCAAAAAAAAAAAAAGAGAGAATAAATAGATAAATATACTATACATTAAATAATTGATTCACAAATTGTGAATGGAATTGACTTAATGAATGTTTAACATATATATAAGAATATATACAATTTTTCGAAGTTGACTTCTTATATAGTCTGTAGATTTCTAATAAATTTTGAAGATTCTGTGTAATTAACCATTTATAATATATGGAGTGTTTGAAAAAGTATATTAAATTTAGAGTTCCGAATGATATATTCGGACAATTTTCCCATTGGAATACTATACTGTTGGGATTTTTCAACGGAATATTGAAATTCTTTTATACACATTTGAATTTTCATTGGTTTACATTTTTTTAACGCTTCTTCTATACGTAGAGAGTAGAATAAAATTCTATCAGATTTTGTTCATTGACAAATAACATATTGTTATACAGTGATTAAAGTTTGTACTTAACAAATCATAATCTTTTTATTACTTATTTTTTGAATGAATAATTAAATAATAATTTATAACATTCATAAACAAACATTTCATTCACACGCATTCAATTCAATTCAAAATACAACGATAACTGCAATCGAACTATATCATAAATTTATAGTTGACAATCCTGTCTTGTTAATTAAGGGAAATATATATATAACGTGTAATAAGTCTGTTTGGGATTTTTTAAAGTTCGATTAAGTCTTTATATATAGTGACTTACGCGATGTTAAATTTAAAAAAGAGAAGTTAGATATTTCAGTAGGAAACTCAATACCGAAATAAAACGGATAATCTGCACTGCGCGATTAATCCTTAAACTTCTGTGGATCTATAAAAAAATTGTGGAATATAGAAATGATATTAATTTTCAAAAAAAAAACAATTAATTATTAAAAATATGCCGACTAAAATTATATTATTATCTTTAAAAATAATATATAAATGTGTATGTAAAGGTCGAATAATAACCGCAATTTAATCGTATATAATTATTATTATTGTTTATATTTTAAAGATAGATTATATATAATGGAAATTTTTTCATTTTTAAATCTATATATGGAATTATTTTATTTATTCTATACAAATTTAGATTATACAAATACAAAAATATATATATATTTACAATAAATAAGTAATTTAAAAATAATTAAAAATAAATTAATTTATTTGTTTTGAAGGGATGGTGAAAAAACCGTGTACTATATATGTAATTATGTATATATATATATATAAAACGAAATCGATTAAGGATGATTAATTATGTATTATGGAAATATTTATAAAATTATCAATTTCCATTTTAAATCGATGAGCAGAGTTGTGATTATTTTTTAAGCGTATAAATAAAAAAATTTTGCAGTATACATACCGGCAGATATAAAACCCTTTGCCATTGCAAATGCAATTCTACCACCCCCTAAAAATCCAATTTTATTCATCTTTAAATTGCTATTTTTCACTGATTTTTATAATTGTTTTTTTTTTTAAATATATCACGATTTTTCACAATTTATAACTATTTTTTTTATTTATTATACTCAAAATATTAATTTTATATATGTTTTTAAATAAAACGAATTTGTTTTATTTTTTAAATAAACGATTAAATTAAATAAACTGATGTATATATTATTTATGGAATATTAAAAACAAATAAGTTTTAATGGAATATTTTCAAAATAATTAATTGAAAACAAATTTTTGTGAATACGAACGTTCTCTCTATATGAATAACTACACAACATCAATGAAAATTATATACGAATGAAAACATTTATATTATTAATACACGACAAATGGTCAATAAAAACAAAATAAATTAAAACTAATATTTCAAAAATAAATTATTTTTCATTCAAATTATTATAAGAAAAACAATAAATTTATATATGTCTTATCTCTTTTATTTCAAGCGTGTTTGAGGGTTATCAATACAATTTTAAGATAACATTTTGTATAATATAAAACACGTTTAAAAATCTATAATTTCTATATTAATACAATTTTTGTATATGTATTTAATAATAGAGGATTTGCGTAACGATAACAAATTTAATGGAAAATATTTATGAAATTACATATAAAATATATAAATCTTTCAGTGATTTGAAAATTATCTGATTATCATGAAATTTAGAATATGTAAAAATGTAAATGCATAGAATTTGTACAAACAAATAAATTTTAAGCATTCTCTATCAAATACGATAGCATTTTGAGGGGGATTCCTCACACTAAACGCTTAAAAACAATTCCTATTCAACGAGTTTCCCTTCATTATAACAACACATTAAAAAAGGTCAATCTACCTTACATAAAAAAATAACAAGTCATTATGTATAAATCGGGTGATTAAGGGGCGATATACGATCACGTTGAATTCTTGGCAAATAAAATTCTTTGTAATTTGACAGCAGGTAAGTTTCTATACTTTCCGATTCGGGTTTAACTCCAATTAAAATTATTATAAAGTAAAATAATAAGATTATAAAACTTATATTATTTATTGAAAAAATAAAAAAGATCTGTTTTTTTATAGCATAGGTACACATTTATTAAAATCTATAATCACTCGATAAAAAAAAATTAAAATTAACAATCATTAACGATTTGTACGATTATCGCATTTACTAAACATTACTATGTTTTTTTAAATGTATTTGCATTGCTGAACACGATACAAAACATTCTGAACATAATGCACATTTATATGGCCGTTCACCAGTATGCAGTCTCATGTGAATTTTCATTGTAGAAAATTGAGAAAATGATTGATCACAGACATTACACCTACATTATAATAATAATAATAATAATAATAATTATGAATTTCCACGAATAAATTAAAAATATACCATAAAATTAAAACTTACTTATATGGTTTTTCACCGGTATGCGAACGATTATGTATTATTAATGATAAATTTCGGGCAAAAGATTTTCCACACGTTTCACATACATATTTCACTTCTTTTGTATGTAATGGTTCATGTTTTTTTAAATCAACTCTAGTTAAAAATCCTTTAGCACAAAACTATATCAAAAAAAAAAAAATGAATCAATCAATTTGAAATTGTAAAATTTCAAAATAATTAAAATAAAAATATATTTACTTCACAAATGAAACGTCGTTTTCCCGTATGTATCATCATATGCGTTTTTAAATATGATTTTGATACATATAAATTATTACATATTGGACATGGATACTGACGATTCACCGGATTCGTATGTGTTTTTTCGTGTGATAAACACAAGGATTTTGTAATGAATTTTTTCTCACAAACTTTACACTCATATGGTTTTAATCCTATATGACGATTTTCATGATCGATTAATCCCTGTTTTGCCTTAAAATACAATCCGCATGTATTACATTGAAATCGTTTATCCGTTGAATGTACCCGCATATGAATGGTTAAATAACTTTTAATTTGAAATCCTTTATTACATATCGGGCATGAAAATTCAAATTGTCCTGTTGATTAGATATGGAATGAAGTGATGTAGTTTAAAAATATAATAATTTAATTAATTAAAAAAAAATAGAAAAAAAAGGTGTTACCTGAATGTTTTGCTTCATGTTGTGTTAAACCAATTTTCGATCGAAATGATTTTGAACAACCATTTACTGTACATTTGAATGGTGTTTCAGTGGTGTGAGTTCGACGATGTTGATTTAATTTATAATTTGTACGAAATGTTTTATTACATATTTCACAAATTTTTGGTAACGATGGTTTTTTAAATTTTACATTCATCGGTATTAAATCATGTTCGTCAATTGAATTTATATCATCAAAACAATCATCATTTAATTCATGTTCATGTTGAATCATAATTTTATGATCGTTTTCATTTATATAACAATGTTCTTCAATGTTATTATTATTGATATTATTATTATTATTATTATTACTATTATTATTATCATTAACATTATTATGAAGATTAGATGAAATATTATTACCGGTATTACTGATATTATTATTATTATGAATGTTATTATTATCGGTGTTATTAATATGAATGTTATTATTATCCGGAATATTAATATTATTATTGTTATTAATTATGTTATTACTATTATTGTTAATTATATTAATGTTATTATTATAGTTATTATTATTACTAACAGAATGATCAATTAAAGAAATCGCTGATTGATTATCATTTATATCAATACTATCTAATTTTACCGATTCAATTGAAAAATGTGAATGTGTTAAATAGTTTGAATTTACCTCATCATCGGGCATTGTATCAAATGTATATAATGTAATATCAGGCAATGAATCGTCTGTATCCTTTTGTAACATTTCTGAATTTGAATCAATTTTACTTATATCAATTTGATTAATATCACGAATGTGATCTTCATTGAACTTGATTGAAATAAAAAAAAAACAGAAATATTATAATAATTAAATTTAATAAAAAATATACAAATATAAAAAATATATTACCTCTCCATCATGATATTGAATAATTTTAGTTATATCACTATTATCGACATGAATGTGGGCTTGATCAACTAAATGTTGTAAATCATGAATTGGATGATTATCGGACAGTGTTTGTAATGCCAAACATTGAAAATCTTGACTATTAAATACATCCAATGTATCAACTGTTATTTCATTTAATTGTTGTTTTAGCATATCTATGATTAAAAAAAAAACCAAAAAGCAATTCAAAATATTTATCATCTTCAAAATATTTATGTATTTTTTTATTTTTATCTAAATCATTATGATTTTAGTTAATCACTTAAGAAGAGTAGACTTTTTTAATGATTTTTAAATTTAATCAAATTCATTAATACCTGTTAAGATATGCTGTGATTCTATACATTTTATTTGAAAGTCATAAAGTAAATCTAATTTATAAAAACAATCACGACATATGGATTTCGGTAATCTATCATTTGTTTGTACCTGAAATAAAAAAATAAATGTCAGTTTTGTCATGATTTAATTGTAAATTTACAGGATAATATTTAGGAAATGCCACATAATTGATAATTATATGATGGTTGATCTTTAAAAGATTTGTATGTTTTTTGGAGGTAATTTTTTAAAGAAAACGTTTTGGTTTCTGGTAACCTTTAAACATTTCAATTTTGTATTTTTCAATTTAGCGAATACTACTTAATTCCTTGTTTCACAATATATTTTTTTAATTGAAGTCAAACTATTATTATTAAAATACAGAAAAAATTTAATCAAAAACCCACTACTAACTATATATACTGCTGCTATACTTACTGAAAAATGTAAACTTTCTTCAATTTTCTTTTTAATTTCATTTATTTGTCCCTCAGTTGAAAATATTAAATGACCTGGTACATTTAATTTTAATGCACATAAACGACATATATAATTATAAGTTGTATTTTCAATATCAGTCATTATTTAATTAATTAAAAAAAAAACAATAACAAATAATTTATTATTATAAAATAATTATAAATTTAATTAAAAATGATTGTGTGTTATTGTTGAATTTTTCCAAAAGGCACAGTTTCTTTATATTTTAATTTAATTCAATTCTTATAATCACATTTTAACCACTAATAAATTACAAATTATTTTACACTTTAATATTTAAAAAAAAAAAACAAATTAATTAATTTATTAATATATTATATTAAACTTCTTTTTTATAAAATTCGTTCACCAATTTATTCAAGTTTATTTTAGTTTTTTTGTTATTTATTTATATTTTCATTTTTTTTCTTCCAATCCACCAACAAACACCAAAAAAATAAATAATACCCAAAAAGGTGGGTTTTGCTGAGTAGAAAATTGTATAAAACCTTACAATAAAACCGGAAAAACATCGATTTTGTCCATTTTGCAGTGTATTTCACAAAAAATAGAGTACACTTTTCATGGATTTGAGAATAAAAAAAAAACAAAAAAATGTGTTTTATTTTTTTATTTTTGGCTTTTGTGATTGCGCGGTGTGAAAGAGGTTGCAGTAATTTTGTTATTAGTGAAAAAACAATAAAAAAAAAAAGAAATTGAAATTCGTCAAACAAATTTCAGAATAATTTTTACAAATAGTAATTAATTGATTTTCTTTAAGAAAAACAAAAATTAATTACTGTTTTATTTGTGATATTGTAATTTAATTATATACCTAAATTGTTTGCATATAATTTATTTGCAGTTTTTCTTTCAAATTTTTAATGGCAAAAACTTGTTGCTGAAACATAAAATTTTTTTTTTTTTTTATATTTTTTCATCATATTTTTTGTATTCATATACACGGCGGTACTGCGGTGTGGTTAATTTTCAACAAAAAAAAAAATCAAGAAAACAGCAAGGTAATTGAATTTTTTTATTTTTTTTTTATTATCGATTTTCTTTATTTTATTATTTTATAATTGTATGCAAAATTAATTATGTGCTTTAATTTTGTAGGATTCTTTAACAAAAACAAAAAAAAAATCAATCACATAAATAATACTTTATAAAAAGAAAATTTATTGTTTGTGTTGTGCGGTTCGATCGGTCAATTGGTTTGGATAATTTTGTTTGTGTTGACCGTGCGTGTGTAAGTGGATTGGAATTGCCGCAACAAAAACAACAACAAAAAAAAAAAAAAAACGAAAAACAGTAACATCAAAACCAGTTTTATATTCAATTTTTAGAAATGTCTGATGGGTCTGAAATTGGGAGTGATGGTGGTGATGAACGTAATGATCGCCGACGACCAACATCGGAGATCAAAGAATTGGCAACGAAAATGCTTCAAATTCAATCGAAGCGTTTCTATTTGGATGTAAAGGAAAATGGTCGGGGTCGTTTCATAAAGGTGGCCGAAGTCGGTGCCGATGGCCGTCGTAGCCAAATATTTTTATCGTTATCATCAGCTGGTAAATTTCGTGATTATTTGGCAATGTTCAGTGATTTTTATGCAGCATTGGATCCACCAAATCCCGATCAAGTAGAAAGTTGTAAATTAAAAACAGAAATGATTGTTAAAGATAGACGTCGATATTATTTGGATTTAAAGCAAAATGCACGTGGTCGATTTTTACTAGTATCACAAATTATTTCACGTGGTCCACGTTCCCAAATAGCCATCCCAGGACAGGGAATCACGGAAATGCAATATGCGTTAAACGAGTTATTAGAAGAATTTGGTACGAATGATGGTGGTTTTAAAGGTGATTTACCGGCCGGTACCCGCTTGAAAGTCGACAATAAAAATTTCTATTTTGATGTTGGTCAAAATAATCGTGGCGTTTATATGAGAATTAGTGAAGTTAAAAATGATTTTCGTACAGCAATTACGGTTCCAGAAAAGTGCTGGCAACGAATGCGTGATGTTTTTTCCGATTATTGTGAACAAATGAAAGATCACCACCAAGACCAACAACAATCTGATTCATCAACAACGTCAATCAAAAAGAAATAAAAAAAAAAACACACACAAAACAACACTAACAAAATGCATGCATCCAATTTAATCAAAAAAAAAAATATTCCCTATAATTATGAAACATCACTAGAGAGATATAACGACACATTATGTTTTTGTTTGATACTCGTATTTTTATTTTTTTTTGTTTTGTTTTTATTTCTTCTGTTTCAAAATGTATTCGCGCTGCTGGTAAGACGGTATAGGATTTTGGTTTTTGTTAATTATTTTGCTTTATTTTGGTTACAGTGCAACAAAACAAATATATATTTTTTTTATATAAAACTACTTACACAATGAAATGAAAAACGTAGGTTTTAGATAACATATATATATTGTTTCCATATTCTCCAGTCGGATTTTTTTATTTCCTATACATCACATGATGATGATGATTTAAACATTCCACACACACACACACACAACAAAAATTTGCTTTTATTACCAATATATCTAGATATCATGCATCGGAGCTCCGTTCACATCATAATAATTCAATTAAAAATTTTCATGTGTTTTTTTCGTGCATTTCACTAAATAAAATCGATTCATCCATCAGGTTTGACTTGTTGTACATAGATAACTTCACATCACCCAATTTAATATTCATCGGTAGAATACTATTTAGTATCTAAAAATGTTTAGCTATTAAAGAAAGCAATAAGGCAAAAAAAAATCAAATATAGAATAAAAAATTAATAAATTTTCATAAAAAATACTAGTGAATTGTTCAATGTTATAAAAAAATGATCGATTATTTCAATTTCAATCTGTAACCACATTTAAAAAAAAAATTTAATATAGAGAATTCGACCATTGTAAGTCAAATACCAATAATAATAATAATAATTTCTATTTAGAACCGAATTTGGAAATTTACATTTTATGCTAAGCATACAGAAAATTGTACATATTTAAAGAAAAAAAAATAATTCCCCCTCCTTCCTTTTTGTTTTTAAATACGAGTAATAATTATGAAAAAAATGAATTGAAAAATTTTTCTCAATCCATTCACGCCCGTAAACAACCAACCAACCAACCAATCAACCAACCACTTTCCCTATCCCAAACTTTATTGAAATTTAAATTATAGTTATTATATATAATATAAAAATAAAATAAATAAACTATTTAAAGAATTCTATTTCAAAGAAAAAAAATAAAAAAAAAAAAATATATAACATACAAATAATACAAACTATATGAAATGATATTAAGATAAAATAAATGAATAAATCAAAATGAATAAATCATGAAACAAATTATGAAATTATAAATAAATAAACAAAAAAAAATGATTAAGAATAAAATAAATATATATGCCAATATAAAAACAACAAAATTTCGGAGTTTTTTTTTATTTGTATGTTCAAGATTTTAGGATTTTATTTAGGTATAATAAATAATTTTAAAGTATTGATAGATTTGTTTATGGTGGAAATGATGAATCATTGCATTTGCTAATAATATTTTATCTTCAATTTAATTGGAGCTAGTGTTTGTAATATATACCGAATCTTTCTACTGATTGAAATGAAATGTTTCATCCATTTATATAAGAGTTGGGATTTTTGAGTATCAGAAGTTATTGCCTAACCACTCCGGATAGAAAAATGTGGGCTATCATCATAAAAGTTTGAAAATATATTATTTATACAATTTTATGAATTAAAATCAATCTATGTTTCATATGTAATCTAATCTATAGCTATAATTTAATAACCACGAGGCCGTTATCGTGTTAATTTATACAAAAATATACTTCAAAAATCATATATTAAATAAATTACATAAAAAAATACATTTAATGACTTTAATCATTAATTTGTTATCTTTCAAAAAGTATTTCAAAATTATAATTAATAATGAAACGGATCAAGTGTAAAATTAATAAGAAAGGTATATAAAATAAATAAATATAATATAATAAAACACTTTATTATAAAAAATAATGAGATTTTTTCAAATCAAAATTAAGAAAATCTACAAAATATATTGTAATTTTAATTACATACTTGTAATTTTATATTATTGTTTGTTTTTATTTTTATTTTAACTTTTGGATATGAACTCAGCTCTTATACATTTTATTATTATTGCTTAAGAGCCCAAAAATTTAGTAATTTTTTTATGACATAAAAGTATTATAAAAACAAAATTGAAAGAATATATAATGGCAAAATTGTTAAGGAAAATGAAATCAAATATGATTCCATTTCAAAATATACATATGTATAAAAATATCTATGGTATGTAAATGTTGTTATAATCATTGATATTTTGTACACAATTCTTTATATCGTAACTTATTTTGAATTTGTAAATGCATATATTACATGCGGTTGTAATAATATAAATTCTTCAATCTGAAGCTAATGTAATATATATATGTACTGGATATTATACGGGTTTAGGGCCGTTTATAGTACCAAAAAATTCCATTCATTATACGTTATTATAATATTATTTTCAATCTTACCTATATATTGGACAACCGAGAGAACATATTGAATATTTTATGTAGAAAAAGAAGACTGAAAATTACACGTTTACAAATCAAACATTTTCACTTTTTATTCCAAATCACTTAACCCGCGATGCCTATATTAAGTAAATTTATTTAAATAACGTTTATTCCGTCTATATACCAAAAAAGGATCTATAATAATTCTTTTTTCAATAAAAAATTAAAATGAATTCAAAAATATATTAATAATTTTTCATAACATTTATTCTCTCCCTATTTCAATTCGATCAAATGCAATACAGTTTGCATTAGCACTTGAAATGCTTACAAATAAATAATCCATAATATCTATAATTAAAAAAAAATATATAAATATGGTAATATTTAACAAATTTGAAGTTGAAAAGTTATTGCGGTCTTTTTTATATTTATATTTGTTTAATAAATATACATATTAAGTATACCTACTTCTAAATACCTGAAGAATCCTTTCTATTTATATTTTTTTGTTTGATATATATATATATTAATAAATATATTGAAATCCAAAAGAAAAATAAAAATCTTAATTGATATACATTATAATTGTAAAATAACCACCCCATCCTTGACGCAGACGGGAAATTGTTAGGTAGATTTCCAAGAAGCTATATATATAGGATATTCTCTAATAATTTTCCTCTATGAAATATTAGAAATTGAATAAATTTCTGGAAAATGAAAATTGTAGAAAAACTTGGGATGTTATTAGAAAAATTCAAAATACAGAAAATCGAATTTTTATGAAAATTTTGTCGGACAAAAAGGTTTTTTGTAGAATAATTCAATTGCTTTTTTTAGGAATTAATGAGCCTTTTGAAATATTCTATCCTTTTGGTATAATATGACAAATTTTCACCACCGCATTTGTCATCGATATATATAGTTCTATATAGGGTTTATAGTTATAAAATAACATCTCGAAAAGTAATAATGAAAAAAAATATTTTTCTTGCCTCTTCTTAGATATATAGTATAGTATATATATATATATATTTTTTTTTTATATAAATAAAATCCAAGTTAAGTAAAAAATAAAACTTTTCTACTTGCTTTAGCACTCTATTTGATTAACTCTCGTATATATCTATAATTACAATAATATAAAGTAAAAAAAAATAAATATTTTTTTAACCGGAAATTGATTGGTATTTATATATTAAGTAATATTCATAGTAAGTATAGATGAAATTATATATAGTTTCAATTCGCATTTCTATATATAGTATATATAGTTTCAATGCATATATTTATACCAGAGACCACATAAATCTTCATAGTAATTACACATAAAAGTACTTGATAAATATTTATATACATGGTTTTTATAGAGTGTTGGTAATTTAATAACACTAAATGGAATGTAATGAATGTATTCTTAAGAATTATTTTCAATTTATTTGCATAATATTGATATGTTTTTACCTATATACAAATATATGTTCCGATCGTCGCTGTAATTAATGTTGTTTGTGTGTTTTTATTTTGTGTTATAATACGAATTAAATGTACTATGATAATATGAAAAAAAAATTTTAATCTTTTAGTTCATGATCAATTTAATCATGTTTTATTGATACTTGGGAATTTGAATTTCCAAAGAATTGTAGAGGTCTATATAAAAAAAAAAAATTTTATAGAATAATTTCGACTTATCATTAGAATCTGCATCATACAATAATCTCTATCAGCCAAATGTGACTGCGGTAGATAGAACATCATGAGAGATGATATAGAACATCATGAGCGATGTTAGAGCATTTCTTCGTTAAATTATAATATCACGAGCAGTTACTGTATAAGTTATATAAATTTCATATGATACATACGCAATACACAGTATCAATTTCACATCAGATATATATATAATAGAATAGACAACAGATAATAAAATTGCATCTATAAAAATAGATTATCTTGGTTTTTTTTCTTTTTTTTTTTATTTATTTTCACGATTAGTTCCGATTTTTAGCAGTATATATAAGTAAGTTAAGTATATAATAATATACTATATCATTTTATATACTTATAGCACACACATCTTATATAGACTTAAAGATGTATTTTATTTCCGTTTTAATATATTTGATCCTATACCGAAAGTATTCCCCATTCTCATAATATACCATATATATGCGATAAACAAAATTCTTTATTCTGTTTATGTTAAAATATTTTCCTATATGAAATTTTATATGTTTCAACAATTTTTTGTTATTTTTTTTCGTTTTTGTATATATGTATACATAAGGAATTTATATATATGTATAGATAGATATACCGATATTTCAGGCCAAGCCTATGATGAATATAATATAAAAAATTATGCGGTTTTGTGATTACACTCTATTTTGGGTATTTTATATTATTACATTTGGGACTTTGTGTATTTGTGCATTGATCCATAATCTTATATATATTCATATAGCAGATACGAAATATTAGAATAACACAATTATGTATAAGTAAACCATAACTGATGCATTAATTATGCAATTAAGATATTTATAATTAAAATTTACTTATGTAATTAAACATATATCGTTAACTCTCGTATAAATGCAATATGTAAGAATAATGTAAGAAATGCATTTCAAAGGAAGCAGTTTTATATGTTACAAGTATAATTAGAAGGATATACTAAACAAATAATATGAAAAATTTTCCATTTTATTTTTTTCATACAAAATATATATTTTATTGGATTTTTTTTTTTAAGGTAAATCACACGATTTCTAAGGATCCGTAGTTGATGCGTCCCAATGTGTTGTTCAGGTACTTTAATGGGTATAGAATTTAATTACCAATCGGTTTCCCATTGACTGGAAGTTATAAAGTTATCTTTTAAGTTGATTATCTATCTATAAAATGTGATTATCAAATCTAAGGTTTGAGAAAGAAAACGAAAATTTCATTTTTCTTACAAAGATAAACGGCAAAAAAAAATGCAAAAGTTAATAATTTAATTATTTCATATAAAAATATATAAAATATATATACTTTCCAAGAAAATCCATTACAAAATTTTCATTGATAAAATGTGCTCTGCTATATTTATTTTGTATTTATAGTTTTCAAATATATATATATATATATAAAGAAAATCAATTGTAACTTTTTATACACAATTGTAAATTAAATTTGTAATTGACATCCTGAATGAAAATAATTAAATATTAATTGAGCACATTTATATATTGTACATTTCCTTTATATTTATGTATACAATTTATTCCATACATAAAAAATATACATAAAATTAATTATCTATCTTTTTGCATCTCAATTAATATTTTCATCACATATAGTATATAATACAATATTATAACATATATAAATAAAATAAATGAATAAAAATGAATTAAATTATAGTTAAAAAAAAAAGTTATTTCAAATAAGAAAAAAAAATATATTATTAGCTGTATATATAATAAATGAACAAATAAATAATACAGATGAAATGAAATAAAAATAAATTTTATATGGATTACATATTTTATGGCAATAAAATATATAGCATATATAAATAAATTGCCATTGGCAAACAAAATTCTTAATATAAATAAATACAGAAAAAAAAAAAAAAAATAAGGAAGAAAAAAATATTATATTTTATTTTTTTGTATTCGTAATGGAATAAAAAGGAAGAAAACTTTTTGCAATATGTGAGAAAAAGATCATAAAGTTAAATTGAGTTTGAAAGCATAACTCTATAAATCAACCTTAAATAAATATATGTATATACAAGTACAGTACATATTTATTTATACGTATATATAATTATATATATCTTTGTAATCTTTTACCTACATCATTTATCAGGTATATGGTATATATATATTTAACCGCACATAGAATTACATATGTACATATATATATATATATATTGGTTATAAGAAATTATATGTAGTAAAAATATATATTTATTTATAATACTTTTGTATTATTACCTGGTGTTACAGAGTTTACCATATATTTTTGTTTCAAGTATTCATATAATCAATATAAAATATATCTCTGGAACAAATGTTTATAGCAAGGACGGCGATCCGTGAAAAAATTTCACGATATTGTCAAAGCGAGGTGATAATCCTGATAATTCTGATATTTCATATAGAAGAAAATTTATAAATCGCCCCATTCGTTCAAAAAAAAACAGCCGCAAAATTCGGAAAAATTGATTTTCTTTAAAATTTTGTAGGTTTTTAAATCCCTAGATTTTTTTAAATTTTTATACTGCAAATATTTAATATACATCTGTAAGTTTGATTTGTTTAATTATATATCAATATAATTTTATTAATATTTTAATGAATAAAAACACCTTGTTTGATAATAACAAATAAAAAATATACGTATAAAATATACCCTTTTTTGTTCTATATATGCACGCACACTATATCGTCGAATTATTATAATGATGTTAATATTATTGTTTTGAAAAAAAAACTTTGTATACATATATATAATACGAGATCTCCCTAAAAATGTCAAATATATAGGAAATACATTTTTCAGAATCATGTAAATGTCAAATGAAACTTTATCAATGTATATATGGAAATATATGAATAAAAATGTAAAAATATAATTTTATTTATTACTTTAAATTCGGCTATCAACAGTAAAAAATTATAATATTTATACATCTTTATGATTTTTTGGTTCATATAATATGTTATTTGGTAAAAATTATTAGCTATTTTCAAAAATTATCAACCTTTTTCAATAAATTTTCGAAAACATAAAACTATATTCACTTTAAAATCTGCAAGGACATAGTTTTCTTATTATTATGCGTCACGCAGAAATTTATGAATTAAATCATCAGAAAATATTCATATCAGAGAAATGAACAGACAACTCCAACAACGCCAATCAAATGTCACTAAAATACTAAATTGCGCTTTTTATTTCTTTAACTGAACGTTAAAAGACTTTTATCAATTTTAATATACCAATAATATTTCCTATGCAGTCTCTATAATATTTTAAAAAAAACACAATTATATTTTAATTTTTTAAATATATTTTATTTTATATTCGTTTATTATTTTTTTTTTTAATTTATTTAAATATATTTACAAATAAATACACGCATATAATAATTTTATATTTAAAATTTTTATATTATTATATTCGAATAATAATACTTAAAAACATTTTTAAACTTCCGACAGATACAATAAAATAAAAAATATAATTTTTCTAAACATTTAAAATATATATATATATATACATAGAGATAGTTCAGTAAAAAATGTTATTAAATTTAAATATTATATATAGATTTATGTAAAAAAAAAAAACACGTAATATTTTTTTATAATTTATAAAAATCCTTCATTTTTTTTTTGTAGTTCTTTTATCGACTTATTATTTATATATATTTATTGTAAAATTTATTTATTCGTATTGTTTTTTTTATTGTTAAATGTATTTACAATAAAAAAATTTAATAGATATTAAAAAAAGGAGTTGATTGAAATTTTAATAAACCTCTATAACAATTTTCATTGATATGTTCCATTATCATATAACATATATTTATTTATTCTTTGCTCCGTTGTATTTCACATAAAATATTTTAAATATTCGTTGTTGTTTGAATATTTCAATAAAAATAAAAAAATAATAGATTTTAAATAATAGATGATCATTTACAAACATTTTGGATGGTGTTGGTGAAATAGCGATTGTTATATTATATCTATTTAGATTATATTATATTACAATGAAAATTGTACTTTTAAAAACTAATAATCAACTATATATATTGTTTATTTTCTTCATTTATATTCGCTAAATATTAAATTAATTTTATATATCAAAATTCATTAAATTAAATTTAATTTATTTAACATAAAAAAAAAAAAATCAAAAAGAAATATCTTATTCAGTTCTGTATATATAAAAAAATATATTATATAATCATATATATTTTAAATTATATAAAATTTAAATATAAATATTAACAATTATCACAAAATATTAACCAAAAAAAAAAAAAATAAATAAAAAAACACAGAAAAAATTA
Organism: Dilophus febrilis; assembly: GCA_958336335.1. Taxonomy (NCBI): domain Eukaryota; kingdom Metazoa; phylum Arthropoda; class Insecta; order Diptera; family Bibionidae; genus Dilophus; species Dilophus febrilis. The sequence continues at coordinate 37,445,383 of OY284468.1, forward strand.
CAAAAATTTAACATATTTTAAAAATGTATTGTTTTTTTTTATTTACTCGTATAAAATAATATATTTTTCAATTCACACTTTTTCAAAATATATATTTATTGTATGTATACGACGATATATAATCATTTTTTTTTTCATTTTTAACAATTATAAAAAATATTGTAATAAAAAGAAGAAAAATAATTTTCGGTATAATTCTATAGAGTTGTTTGGTAATGAATTCCACAAATTAATATACCATGCAAAAAAAGTGAAAGCGATGAAGATCGCGAAAAATGACGAGATAAAATAAGTGCGGTAGTTCTACGTGAGACGGAAAAGTGGATCAACTCATATAAATACCCAGGCCGCCTGTAATTAATCAACTTAAAAATGTACTACGGTACGCATCTATAATCATAGTATTTGATGAGGGTGAATCCAAAAATGTCAATGGCATATGAAGATATATTATCGAAACGTTAAATATTTATTAAGCGAACGCTTAAAACGACAGGAGGAATCGAAAGGAGCCATAATAACGTATCCCTATATATAGCAAATGGGATCTACTCAATTTTCCGAATAAACAAATTCAATTATCAAGTTTAAATTTTCACATAATAAATTTTACTTTAACAAAACAAAAATGCATTATTCATATCATTACATTCATTATACCAAAAAAAAAGGGAAATATTTTACAAAATAAAACAACTGGACATGCTGATGGGGTTATTAACATGTTTCCATTTTCCTTACTTTTTTTTTTTTTGCGCTCATTATATATTGGAAAAAATAAAAAACTAAGATCGTATAATAAAGAAAAAACATAAAGGTAAATAATATAATTCTATTATATACCTATATATATATATATGTTGTATAAATTTTATATAAATATATACATATATTATTTTTTAAAGGAATACAATTCTTTTTTTTTTTTTAGGTTTTTATTTGAGTCCTTTTTTTGTTATCGTGTATACATACAAATAAAAATAACAACACCCATATAAAATAGTATCCATATATGCATAATAAATGTAATTTTATAAAGTAATATTATTATGTTATTTATACTATCCATAATATATATATATATATATATATATATATTATATATATAGTTAGTTTAGTTATGTAATAAACATACATATATATAGATATATATTTATCATATCATATATATATATAGGTGAAAAAAAAAATTAAAATGATCTTCTTCAATAAATAATCTGCTAAACATGTATTGTATATTCAAGACGTTCTTTTTCTTTTTTCTCTTGATATCTTTTATATTATTATATACACGATGCAAAAAAAAAAAAACATATAAAATTAAATAATATATTTACAGTATTTTATTATTATTATTATTATGATATGTATAAATAAATTTATTAAAAAAAGTAATATCTATATATATATATGTGTTGATATGATACGCGGAGATACCACACAGCATAATCTAATATAAATTTTATACTATATTCATATCATATATATTTCAGGTATATCAAAAAAAAAAAAAATATAACACAACAATCTCTAATCATACATAATATAATATAATTTAAAGATAATAAATTTATTATTTTAATAAATCGACTATATACTATAAATACCTTTGTAACAGTGAGGTTAATTCTTCACTACGATCATCATTGTTATTTTCCATAACTTGTTGTACTTCCAAGTCCAAAGCTCTATCTCTATCACATTCAGTTTCACTAAATTCCCGTGAATCGGTAAATCCACTAGGCGGACGAAATCGTAAACCGGCGGCATCAAGGTTAACCTCACTGTCCGAACTGAAACAATTTTTTTTTTTATTTGGTATGATTTTAAATCAGCAATGTAACAAAATATAAAAAAGAAAACCGAAAATGTATATATATATAATAAGTATCAGTAAGAAAAATCACATGAAACAGTTTCCATATATAAATATTTATTTTTAGGTATATGAAAATATAATAATAAAGGTTTATTATTGTCTATATAGTATATATGTTTAGTAGAACTAAGCCCGCAAAACAAAAAAAAAGAAAACAAAAGAAAAGAAAAAGAAAATAATTCCTATGAAAAATTGTGAGATTTTGTATTAAAAAAAAGGAAAACATCGTATATTGTATAAAAAAAGAAAAACAAAATAAGAATTTATGTTTATTTTTTTTTTTTAATCTTATGAATGCTAAATGTTTTTTTTTTCTTCTTCTTCTTTTTTTTTTTGTTTTATTACGAGTTTATGCGGTTTTTTTAAGCTAAATTAAAATTGATGATGGTAAAATATATATAAAATATATATTCTTCATATATGATAAATTATATATATTTATTTATTTATACACTTCTCGCATTATTTATATTTAATTTTTAATAATGAAAGACGGTGTTTTGTGTGTGATGCTGAGTATAGAAGATATTCAAAAAGATGCAATATGAGATTTTACAAAATTATATATAATAAACACAAAATATATATATATATATATGTGGTAAATTATCATTATCAACAATTTTAAATTAAAATAATTTGTCTATGTTAGGAGGAGGAGGAGGAGGATAGAATATATTTTATTTTAATGATAAATATTTTATATTTTAATATTCTCGCATAAAATATATATAATTCTAATTTAGAAAACGAAGATTTGTTTTAATGATAATATGATAAACCTGCGTTATTATCAGTACACGCATAAGAGCAATGATTTGAAATTAGATTTGAAAAATATTAAAAATCATGGACATGCAAAAGTGTAATATATTCGCTGATATCGCCAATGCAACTCAAATCAATACAATATTAAATTTATTTATGGTGTGAATATATGTATATGTACCTGAACTACCTGTTGTTACTTCCTGAACGAAGTACATCCATCGATTGACTCTCTCTGGGTACTTTTTGTGATACATGTTTTGCTGATCGTATTCTAACATCATTAATAACATGTCTCGGTGTACACGTACGTTTTTCAACCGGTGAATGATCATTATTTGATTCAGTACTCGAATCTGGTTGAAATATTTCTAAAAAATTATTATAAAAAACAAATATATCTTAATAATATTATCGCACTTAAATTATATTTTAACATTTTAAGTTTTATTTTTTAACTAAAATATATTGTTTCATAATCCAATTCTTTCGTAACAATTATGGTAAATTGATTACTTAAATCTATTTTTATTATTATATAATAAAAGAAAATGTACCTCTTGATGATTTTATTGGCACCCGATATGTTGGTGTATTTGAAAATTCATTTATTGGACTACCACTTGTATCCGATTCAGAATCGGGATGATGTACAATATCATTACGTGATTTACTACGTACCGCCGTTGATTCTCGTATTGTTTTATTTCGATAATTGGATGGTATTTGTGAATGATGACCAGCTTTTACGGTCATTGATTTACTCAATGTTGATTCATCTGAATATAATTTTTTATTTTAAATTTAAGAAAACATTATATAAATAAATATAATATTTTACCATCTGTATTATAATATCGTTGATTTGGCCAACTTGATTTTCCTTTTATGTGACCAAAACCAGCTGCACCGGAATTCGATAAAATTGGATAGGCAGTTGCATTTAAATTTTCCCCTTCGGGATGACCAAATGTTTTAAATTGTACAGTATAATCTAATGTAGATGTTGTAATACCTCGTGTTGGTGTTTTTGCATGCGCCGCAGACGGTGTCCGTCCACCGGAAACACTAAACGTTGCATACGGTGAAATTTCATACATTTCAGAATCATTACTTTTATCTACAGTTTTTACCGGTGATGCTGTGTACACTTGATTACGACGATCATGTTCATCTTTTAAATCAAGTGGTATTGTACGTGATTCATATCCATCGGATATAGGACCACAAAATGTACCACGATGTTTAAAAACTAAAACACTGTTGTAAAAAAAATGTTTGTTTTATAAAACTATTAAATGTAAATATGGGTATGATTAATTTTAAATATACACATACATTAATATAACTGCTATAAATAAAATAAATAATACAATTATTGTGGGTAACCAATCACTTTGATCAGTTAATGAAATAACATGGGTTGAATCATTTTCCGGAAAAAATTCAGGTGTTGGTATTCGTTCTATATATTTGTTTTATATCAATGAAATGTATTTCAATTTGAACATTTTTTTAACGAATAATTTATGGTTAATTACCTCCAAGAATGTTTGTTGTAGCAAAATTATATAAAGCCGTTGTTTTACCACCTTCATTCGTTGCTGAAATTCGTAATTGATACCAGGTGGCCGGAAGTAAATCACAAAATATTAAATTATTTCGACTTTCCTCTGAATTTGATATATCTGATGAAACAACGGTCCATCGAATATCACCTATATATAATATATGAATGTAAAGTCGCGTTTGAACAAATCAGAATATATTGAAAATATATTCTATACAAAAAAATATTTAAAATCTAATATTCCCATATATACCTAATGGTCGATGTTCTATTGAAAAATGAAAAATTGTACATCCACCATTAATCCATGATGTTAATTTTAAATTAATACAAGTAGCATTTGTTACAATTAAATCTTGTTGTTCTGGTTCTTGTGGTTCTATATATTAAATTTATTTTATCCCAATTAAGATCCAAAATTTAAATTGTCTAAATTAAAATGAAAACTTTGTGATATTTGTAACATACTTTTTCCTTTTGTCCAAACATTTATTTCTTCTGTTGAGTGTCCAACGCCAACACGATTATTTGCAGACATTTTAATAATATATTGTGTACCACATTTTAAATGCATAATTGTATGGGCTGTATTTTCGGGTGTTAATTCAATTTCAAACCATTGACTGGTTAACGTACGATATGACACTGTAAAACTTTGAATTGGTGCACCACCATCATCGGCCGATTCCCAACTAATGCGTATACTATCCGATGATGCATATTGTACAATAATTTGTGGTGGATTTGGATGTTTCATGGCAATCAATCGATAATTAACTTGATCTTCACCGAATAAATTTTTTGCCGTACATGTATAATTTCCCGACAGACTTGGTTCAACACTATGAATTTTTAAATTACCCGCTGGTGTTATCTCATAAAATGGACTATATGTTACCGGACGATCTCTTGTAAACCATTTTGCACGTGGCGTTGGATTACCAACAGCCATACACTCTAATACTAAACTTGTACCAACTGGTTTACGAATTGTTTGTGAAAAGGATGCAATTTTTGCTGGGGCTATGTGTATATATAATATGAGAGAATGTTTTTAAATGGAATTTAAATTTTGAATAGAAATTTGTATTTATAAGATTCAAATTAAAAAAATGGATTAAGAGATCATTAAAAAAATGTAAATTCTATTCTATTATATTCTATATAGTCATAAAATATAAAATATCATTTTAAATAATGGATCGCCACAATTATAAGTATATAAATTTATAAGTAGTAAATATATTTATCAATATCACATACCTCGTGTAATAGTTGATTGGGCTACAACTGCTGTTGGTTCACCTTCACCAATAACCGTTGATGCTGATACCCAAAATTCATATTGTTGATTCTCTTGTAAATTTCTTGCTTGAAAAGTTACTGGATTTCCATACTCATCGACTCGAATTAAATGTCCTATAATAAGTTGTATCCCATTTTAAATAAATATACTATATATAATATCTATTCAATATTATTATATGAATGTAACACCAGATTTAATTTGAGAGGCCAAAATGTTGAAAATGATAAAATTATTGTTAAACTAAAAATTAAAACCTGAAGTATTTTGAAGGGATTTTCAGTGTTCTTACCTTTTTATTATTACCTATATATAAAAAAAATATATAATGCGAAAAGCAAAAACTTGAAATGATTTTTTTTTCTGTTAAAAAGTCTTTCTTTTTTTTTTGCAATAATAAATAGCAAATGTGTCTTTCAATTTTCTATTCTTATATTGCATACAAACATTTTGTTAAAAATTATTTATCTATGAATATATAAAAATACAGGACGAGTTCGTCGATTTTGTTACCAAAAAAGGCATGGAAAATTTTCAGTTCGCGAAATTAAACGCGGATTTATGTCCTAATGGAAAACTCAATTATCATTGAATATATATAAGCATATTAGAATTATCCTTATTCAGAACAATTTTGTGTTGTGTGACCCTTCTTTTGAATTGCCCCAAAAGAAATAGTTACCGTAATGTTTACAAAAATCCTCCACAATTTGAAATCACCATGAAATACATATGAATACAGACAAATTACGATCGTTATAACTAACTAAAACATTTTGTATATTTATATATATTATATACTTCATTCATCTATATAGCGATATATATATCCTGTCTGTTCTGTAGTACTGCACTTACAAAGTTTTAAAAGTTTAAGATTATTACAGTTTTCTATATATATATATATCTTTTATATTATATATTACGTATATTCACGCAACAAAAACAAAAAAGTTATTTTTAATGCACATTTAGATTCATTTGATATTATAACTTTTTTTTCTCTCTCCATTATATATACCACGACGACAATAGAATCTTGATGAATAATATGAATCAATGAATGTATACATAAATATAAATGTATAGTGTGGTTGGTTTTAGTTGCATTAAGTTTTCAATATAAAAAAACAAAAATGCTTATGTGGATTTTATTTTTCTCTAACAAATGGAAATATAATTTGGTCAATTTTTTTTTTGATTTTTTCTTTATTCAACATTTCATTTTTTTTTATATAGAACATTTTAGTATTTTGTAGAATATATTCATTGGTAATGTATATAAATAAAATAATAATAACTCTATTTTTTTTCATAGACTCCCAATAAATATTATAGTACGATAATTTATATGCCAAAAAATATTTCGAATTTTTATTTATATGATAATGTTTACATATCTTTAAGTGATGATTGATTTTTTTTTAAATAAATGTATTCTGATTGCATATAAACTTATATAAGGCATGTTGATATGGACTATAGTATGATAGAAATTAATCATTATACTTACTATTTGGTTGACCTTTTCGTCCAAATTCACGACTATATACAGTATACTGTAAAATATGTCCATTTTTATGTTTTGGTGCTAACCAAGCTACTAATATTGAATCGGCCGTTAATGCTACAGCCTTAATGTCAGCTGGTGGTTCTGGAACTAAAAACAAAAGAAATATCAAGGTGAGAAAAATTGTATAAAACGTTCCATTAATAAAATATTTTCTCAATACAAAAACTTAATTAGAAGAAAATCGAAAAATTTGATTATAAATAGGTTTATGAGCGGGAAATTAAACTAATAATATACAAATAATGAAGAAAATTACCATCTTCTTCTGTACGACAATACACTGGATTACTTGAAAGTCCATCACCGTAAGATGTGAATGCTAGTACCCTTATTGAATAATTTGTTGCTTTATACAATGCATGTAAATATGTTTCTAAGTTTGAGGTACGTTTAACTTCATTACTTGATGATATATCAACTATAAACCAACAAAAAAAAATAAGAAAAAAGTAAAATAATAAAAATAAATCAATAAAATACAACATTTTTTTTCAGCAATAACTAACATATAATCATAAATATTCGTATATATATAAAACAAATATAAATGAATTTAATGAAAGTTATATTTTCCCTCAATATAAAAAGAAAAATGTAAATATATATAAAATAACATAAATAAGTATTCACATTACTTACTATCTTCAACTAATGGTGTATATAAAATTTTATATCCCTGTAGTATACCACCATGATATTGAATGGGTGGTTCTTGCCATGATATTTTTATACTTTGTGATGATAATGATGTACAATTAACGTTACGCGGTGATGCCTCTGGAACACCCTCCATTGTTGTACCATAAACGATGGCACTACATGGACCAGAACCGAAATTATTTGTTGCACGTACACATATTGCATATTTTCGATATGTTTTTAAATTTCTTATTGTTGTTTTCGTTGTTGCCCATCCATCAATTTTTATTATTTTCGTTATAGCAATACCATTATTTATCGTATGACTTTTATTTATAATACGTTCTGTATTCGTTTGATCTTCTGTATAATTCATTAAAAAACCTAATAATTCACCATTCCATGAATCTTTTGATGGTAACTAACAGCAAAACGAAAAAAAAAAACAATAAATGTTTGTTTTATGATAGTTTTATAAATTGTTTTATATACCTGCCATGTTACAATTAATTCTCCAGCATTTCCCGTTTGTACTTGAACATTTTGTGGTGCATCGGTTGGTGCTTCTTCTTGTGTTTTTATAACTATTGGTTCTGTGTATGAACTACGTTCAATTTCATTAACAGCCAACATACGTAATAAATATGTTGTGGATGGATGTAAACCGGATAATGAAGTTTTTTCCCGTAGATCACCATCCAAACTATGATAAGGTAAAAGTATATTATTATAGTGTGTAAGTATATACTGAAAACAGTTATATTCAGTAATATAAATTTACCTTCTCGATTCACTTATAATAGACAAAGTTATATTAACAGTTTGAGCTGAATTCCAATCATTATCCATATTTAGAATTGACGAATGAGCTTGTAGATATTTTAATGGTTGATATTGAACGATATAGCTAAGTACTGGTGAATTTCCATCAAATGGTCTTCGCCACGATAATTTTATTGATCTACTATTTACTTCAATAATTTCTAAATGTGATGGGGTATCAGGACGTTCTAAATAAATACATTTAATTATACTTTTGAATCTTATTCAATTCAATTTTTCGTTTTGATAATATATATACCTTGAACAGCTAAATACATGATATGTTCACTTTTACCAAAAGAATTTTCAGCTAAACATTTATAAATACCCGAATCTTGTCTATCTGTTCTACTTATTGATAATTGTGATTTAACACCATCATTATTTTTCATTTCAGCAATGGTTATACTTAAAATTTACAAAATTACAAACATTTTAAATGCGATTTCTAAAAACACAAATAGCCATATAATAATATAAATTGGAATTTAAATTACCGATAATTATTCAAATCTATTCGTGCATTATTATGTGACCATATAATATTTATTGGTTCATCACCTTTAGCCAAACAGCTTAATGTAATCGGATCGTTACGTTTCGATGAAATATTTTTCATTATATTATCAAATCTTGCCGGTTCTAAATATGTTAGATAACAATACGTACAAATATTTTTAAATAATATTTTTAAGAATAAACATTTGAATAACTTAAAAATGTTTTCCATTTGATGATTATTTATAAATAATAAAATAGTGCGTATAAATACCATTAACATTTATATGAATGATTTTTTTTAATCCTGTACCAATGCCATTACTCGCTTGACACATATAAAAACCCTCGTCTAATTCAGTTGCAAAATCAATTATTAATGAATTATTTTTCAGTAATATCGATTTAAATTCTTTTGATGATTTTCCTGAAATGTATTGTACATATGTGAAATGTGAACAGAAAAAGATGTAATATCAATTTATTTATTAAAATATTTCAATTTTTTCTATATTATAAATAATTGAATTATTACTGTATAGAGAATATAAAAAGATTAGACAATGTTGATATTGTTTTGAAATATATCATTTCATTTTCTGTTGTATTTTATATGCTATAAATAATAAAATATTTATATATAGATTTGCAAAACTTTATAACGAAGTACAAGAGAATTTGATATGAATAATATATTAATTTTTTATTCTTCATTCAAACCGATATAATATATAAGCGATATATTAAAAGATATACATATAGAAATATTTCATAATATATAAATTATACTTATAATCATGTAATTAAACTTTAAAAGTATATTTATACAATATATTTAAAAAAAATGTATTGGCCAAAATATGGACAAATGACGTTAAATTTTGACAAGAAAAATTGTTATTGATTAAAAAAATTTTGAGAAATTTAATTTATTAAATTCAATATAATAAAAATCGGTTGATCCTTTTTGTTTCTTAAAAATCACATCGATGTAATAAAGAACTAAAAATTGATTGATTGTTTAACGAATATTTGATTATTTTAGATCGGCACCAAAAACAGACAACTGATTTATTATATATACAAATAAAAAACTTACCATTTCCTTTAAACCAGGTTATTGTCGGTTCTGGATATCCATCCGCTTGACAATTTAACATTAATGGTGTACCTAACATAATTGCTGTATCTTTTGGTTCAGCTATCCATTTCGGTGCAACTATATATTTAAAAGATTAATAAATTATATGCTTTACAATTATTATATAATAATACACAAAACAAAAACTATATATAATATAAATGAACCTTTTAACATATATATATATTATTAGATACATTGTTTTTAATATATAAATAATAATACACATCACATCATTAAACACAAAATATATAAACAGTATATTTATATGTATATGTATTTATATATAAAATAAATAAAAAAGAGGAAATGCTTTTATATATATAAAAAAATATAAATATTTAACATTCTATTACCTCTAACTAATAATTCACTTGTATAATTTACTGTAGCAGCTGAATTCATTGCGTAACATGTATATTTACCACTATGTCTTGCAGATATATCTTTAAATACAAGTAATGTAAAGAATTCATCCTTTTTCTCAGTTATCTAAATGATATACATAGAATAAAATACAGAAGTATATTACATATATAAAGAAGGATGAAAAACAAAATAAAAATACATTAAAAAATATGTGTAAGGATAAAAAAAAAGTGAAGCGAAATAAAAAAAAAAGAAAAAACACCATTCACATTATTTACACTCTCTTATATTCCATAAAGTGTTTATTTATTTTTATATAGGTATATATATATATAACACTTGTGTATTTAAAAGAAAATTATTCAACTGTAAGAAATTGATAATTTTATACTTTTATATACATTTAAATTTATTGACTTTTACATTACCCTTTTCAAATATAATCATAATTGTTTATGATTTTTTTAAAGCTGTAAAATGTATATTTTTGTTCTTAATAATTATAAAATTTGACAATTTTATTTGTTCGTTATAGCTATATACATATAACATTTGTTAAAGTGTGTAGATATAAAGAGAAAAACCTTTTCCCAATTAAAATTCCACATTAATGAAAATTAAAGAAAATGTTTATTTTTACCTGCAAACTCATCGGTATTGCAATACCATTTTTTTTCCAACTAAAATATACTGGCATATCACCAGAAGATACAGCACACGTAACTTGAGCTCGTCCACCTTCTTGTAAATTTCTTGGAAAACTAAATGCTTCTATCACCGGTGGACCTATTTAATGGAAATTAATTTAAAGATTTTTTCTGTAAACCTATACTATATATTGTTTGTCTTTTGATAAATCTTGATAAATCAAAACATACTATTTATTGTTAATTGAATATCACGTCTAGCCTCTTCACCGGCTTCACTACGTACAATACATGTATATATCCCAGTATCTTGACTAGAATCAACTTGATTAATTTTTAAATATCCACCTTTATTTATATTTGCAATTTCATATCTTGAACCTATCGTAAATTTTGTGTTTTTATTATGTGATGGGAAAAATTGACAAAAATTACATTGAAGCGGTTAATAAGAATTTGCATTTTTTTTTTGGTTATATTTACTTGATGTTATATCTTGTCTTGATTTTTCCCAACGTATTGATTCAATTGGATATCCCGAATATGGACAATACATCATTAATTGATTACCAGCTATTGATTTTATTGGGCCGATAGCTCGAACATATGGTGGACCTATGAAAAAATGTTTATTTAGGTGTCGCTTAAATGATTTTCTTATATGTAATTAATATCATACGTATATTCTATTTGTCGTTGGTTTGTTAAGTGCTTAATGTTACTTGGGTTTTATATAGCATTAATGTTATATATATATATATATAATGTTGTGTTCAATTTAAATTGATGTTAATTTATAAAATACCTTTTTTTTAGGTGAAATTGAATACATATACTAAAAATACTTTGATGATTATAATGGAAAGACAATTTTATACACAATTAATATAATTAAACTTTGTGCGTAAAACACTTTATTGATAATTTATTTGTGCGGTACAATTACTATTCTATATATATATATATATATAGAATACTATAAAAGAAAATAATTGAAAATGTTCAATTCAATATATATATATCATATATATTTATAGAAATTGTTTCTAAAATATCGATATATGGGTTTGGTTGGGTGTATATAAAACAATCGATGCGAAATCGTCGGAATTTAAGGAATCTTTCTATATATAATATATTGAAAATCCAATATAATTGTTCAAATAGAAATTATTATAATTTATGTAAATTGTCGAGAAAATTAATGTAAATTAATTTCAAAATATGCATATTTTAAATATATATATAGATTGTGCGTATTATATTATTAAGAGAAAATTTCAATCAATGAATGGAATTTGTATTTATATATATAAACAAATGCAATTATATATAAATAGTTACATTTTATATAAACATATAAGTATAAAGTATGTGTTTATTTTATATACATATATATTTTGTATTGGTTGGTACATACACGTAACATACATATATGCATGATAGTATATATAGATGAAAATAGTATGCAAATATATTATTCTCATATATGCTATTAATTTAATTAAATTAAATTTGAATTACAAAATATGTAAAACTAGTTTATATATATAAGTTGAAATAGTTTTTATTTACATATATTATATATATATATAAATTCAAATATAATTCATCATACTTTGTAATTTACAAATAAAATACATTGTATATATAGTTTATAGATGAAGTATGAATATATATTCATATATGATGAATTTCATGATATATGTTTGTAATTTTGTATATCATAATAATTACACATATTGAATGTGAAAAAATTTAATTGAATTTCATTATTGAATATTGAATTGTTGATATATATATAGTGTTAAATTAATGAATATTTATAATTGCATTTGATTCAATATTAACGATAACAACTTTGGTGTTTTCGATAAAAACTTCACATATAATAATGAATACAGCGCTCTACTTCGCTACTGCAATTAATTTAATTTATTCATTTTATGTAGAAGAAAACTTGGAAATTATCATAATTTTTGGTTACCATCAAAAATGGGGCAATCAAAGCAGTTCTAAAATTGGCCATCAGAACAAATAATGCCATAAAAAAATTTTCTTCTCTAGCTTCTGTGGAAAACTTCGAAATTTTGTGAAAGTTCTGTGAAATAAAATTACTTACATATATAATATATGAAAAATGTTAATCTAACTCAGTTTAATATGCATTAAAATCAAAGTTTCTTATTTTTTAAATATTAAATCAAGAAATTTTAAAACCTCTTCATATAACAATATTTATAATTAATTATATTGTTAATTTACTGTTGAAAACAATATATAGAGAGATTTAATATACTTTAGAAAGTGATATTGATAACTTAATCCATCAATAATATCCTATCTCGTATATATATACCATATATAAATAAACATCGTCGAAAATGAATAATGCCTTTTTAAATATATGTATATGTTGATAATCTCTCCTATTAATTTGTTTATATATCGAATTTTATCTATTTTACCATTCAAAATAAATATTCTTCTATATATCTGTGTATATATATCAATAATTTACGATAATAATAATATAAATGGAAACTATATACAAAACTATCTATACGATTTTTTTTTCATGATTTATATATAATTTAAAAGCTTTACACTACATAATAAATATATACACCATATATATATATTATTTATATTATATTATTTATATGTAGAAAACAGATACCCGATAAATTAATTAAATTATCTATTATTATTATTATTATTGGTAATTCTATGTGGCGATAATAGAAGTTTATATTGTTTCATTGGTATATATAAATAACCAGATGCAATCGTACGTATGCCATATTATATGAATTTTGAGATTGTTTTTTTACTATATATATATATATATATATATATTAAAGCATTCTCATTTAGTTTAATGAACGTAATTCAATAATTTATCATATATTTGGATACATGCCAAAAAATAATCTTTATATTGGTTATATTCATCAGAATATAAATATACACATTATTGGTTATACCATATATAAATATAAACTATAAAGATATGAAAATATATGCTTTTATTAATATAAAATGTTGTATATACGGAAGGATGCACATACAAACACACATAAATATATATATAGGGTATTATAGGTGCGATATATGGATTATACCGAATATATTGAACATATTGGGATAATTGAATTGTTTTGGTGATTCAGAACATTGATTTTCACTTTCGCATTGCATATTGAAATCAGTTCTTTTTAGAAAGTATTTTATAATGAAAAATATTACTTTTATATATAGAAATTCTTCCAGTTTTTATCTACAAATATACATCATCTTGGAAGCTTTTGACCAATTAAATTTTTGAAGTGATTTTATTCGAAGTGAAATGGCAATCGTGCATCGGCTACCCTTGTATATGTTTTACCCATTTTCCTAACAAATTCCGATACTGTTTTATGTCTGTATATATTACTGTTTCTACCATCATATATATATTAGGTTGTCGAAAAATTATTGATAATTTTTATAAATAGATGTCATTATAATTGAATATTTCAAGTAGTACTAATCTGATCAGGTAACACTAATATATGTTCGAAAGATGACATTTAGTAGATAAAAAAAAAAGAAAAGTCATTTAAAATTGTAGTGCATTAAAGATGAGCGAAATTAGTGAAAAAATTCGATACATTTTACAATTTTATTATGAAAAAGGTGAAAATGCAACGCAGGCATATGAACAAATTTGTGCAGTTTACGCGTTTACGCGCAATTAAATTTTTGAAGTGATTTTATTCGAAGTGAAATGGCAATCGTGCATCGGCTACCCTTGTATATGTTTTACCCATTTTCCTAACAAATTCCGATACTATTTTATGTCTGTATATATTACTGTTTCTACCATCATATATATATTAGGTTGTCGAAAAATTATTGATAATTTTTATAAATAGATGTCATTATAATTGAATATTTCAAGTAGTACTAATCTGATCAGGTAACACTAATATATGTTCGAAAGATGACATTTAGTGCAGATAAAAAAAAAAGAAAAGTCATTTAAAATTGTAGTGCATTAAAGATGAGCGAAATTAGTGAAAAAATTCGATACATTTTACAATTTTATTATGAAAAAGGTGAAAATGCAACGCAGGCATATGAACAAATTTGTGCAGTTTACGGTGAAGGAACTTTATCAAAATTAACAGCCTATAGATGGTTTGCTCGATTTCGTTCCGGTAATTTTGATGTCAAAGATGCACCTCGTTCTGGTCGACCAATCACTGAAAAAGTCGATGAAATCATATCAAAAATTGAAGAAAATCGACACGTAAGCAGTCATGATATCGCTAAAGAACTAAACATCCATCACCAAACAGTTTTAAACCATTTGACAAAGGCTGGATACAAGAAAAAGCTCGATGTTTGGGTACCACATGAATTAACACAAAACAATTTAATGAACCGAATTTCCATTTGCGAAACGCTGTTTAAAAGGAACGAAATCGAGTTATTTTTAAAGCGAATGATTACAGGTGATGAAAAATGGATCACATACGATAATAATGTACGAAAAAGATCGTGGTTCAAGAAGGGTGAAGCTCCTAAAACAGTAGCAAAACCTGGATTAACACCAAGAAAGGTAATGAGGTGTGTTTGGTGGGATTGGAAAGGAATCGTTCATTATGAATTACTAGCACCCGGTCAAACCATTGATTCCGATCTCTATTGTCAACAATTAACAAGATTGAAGCACGAGATTAAAAAAAAACGTCCAGAATTAATCAATCGAAAGGGTGTTGTGTTCCATCATGACAACGCCAGACTACACACATCTTTGATGACTCGGCAGAAACTGAGAGAGTTTGGCTGGGAAGTTTTAATGCATCCACCATATAGCCCGGACCTTGCACCTTTTGATTATCATTTGTTCCGGTCTCTGCAGAACTCCCGAAATGGTTTAAAATTAAATTCCGCAGAGGACTGCAAAATGCACTTGGATCAGTTTTTTGCCCAGAAAACACAGAAGTTCTACAGTGATGGGATAATGTCTTTACTAGAAAAATGGCAAAGGGTTATCGATCAAAACGGCGCATATTTGGTTTAATAAAGTTCATTTGAAATATATATACAAATCGTTTGAATTTTGTAAAAAAAATTATCAATACTTTTTAGACAACCCAATATATATAAAAATAACCATGCTAATGATATAAACTTGGTATATATTTGAAAAGCTTTTATTATTATGTTGCAATATGTGTATATAAACTATATATTTATATGAAAGTCATAGATATATATATATACATATATAAACATAATCGAATATTTACTATATCGATTTCTGATAGAGAGGATATTATATGTATGTA
Organism: Dilophus febrilis; assembly: GCA_958336335.1. Lineage (NCBI taxonomy): Eukaryota > Metazoa > Arthropoda > Insecta > Diptera > Bibionidae > Dilophus > Dilophus febrilis. Next base: position 37,461,934 of record OY284468.1, read on the forward strand.
TACAGTGTGTCCCAGTACAACCCTACAAAGCCGAATACCACGTATTCCTGAGACCATTTCCAGTGGAAAATCGTTCCGGAAGGGGGGGTCTAACTTCAACCCCTACCGAGTTACAGGGGGTTGAAAAAATGGTGTTCTTTGAAAAACATGGGTTCACTTAAAAACTTATAACTTTCAAACCATTGAAGTTAGGATCAAAATTAGATACTCTATTTATAGGTAATTGAATTACCTTTAATTTTGCTCGGGATACAATTTTTGCTAACTACCCCACTTTTGGAGTTATTGATGCTCAAAGTACAAAAATATTCAAATTTCCCATCAACTTTTTCAGAAAAATTGATTTT